>OY986045.1:36944360-37544360 GCA_963920215.1 Nineta flava
TTCCGTCTTACTTCAAAACATACCTTTTTTACTTACTCTCACCCAGCTTATGGAGAGTTGTTCGACTCCGTCGAGCCGTCTGCGCCCTCCTTTGGCTTTAGCTCCATAATAGTCTCCATAGATAATTAAATTTGTACGTGTATTTTGTTAGATCGCAAGGGATCGATAACCTTTTTTAAATAATACACTTAGTTCAAGGTACCATTCATTTTTGAACTGATTAAGATTAAGAGAATTTTAACAGTATAGCGTATAATCAATCATAACGTAACAAAATTTTTACGAACGCCTTTTTAATTTTTTTTAATAAATATATGAAACGAGTTTTACTTTATTATCAAATAAAAAATAATTTATGCTGAACATATTTTCTGCGTATCGTAAAGATAGCGTATACTGTTTCATAATTAAAGAAAAAAAAGGTTTTAAAACAAAATATTTTAGAGTGATATTTATATAAAACGTGTATAAAAATTATTTATGAATAATCAGCATGCTATGCCTAACATAGTTAAACTAATCTAATTATTATTTAGCTTTGTGCTTATTGGTGACAAGCAAATAAATATAAGGTGTTACTTAAGGCCATTGTACTCAAATGTAACTACAGTTTAATGGATTTTCATGTAGGTATTAGTAACTAAATAGTCAATATTATGTTAACATTAACACAATATAAACGATTGTTTCTTAACAAAATCAAGCTTTTGAAAAGTTCGTTAATGGAAGAAAGGAAACATAAAATATACTAAATTTTATTGTACTATTTTATCATACTAAATTCTATGATTCGATCAGTAGAGGTATTTTGTGCTTTGTATGTAATTATAAAACTCAAAACAAAAACTGACAAAGCCCAAAAATATTTATAAAAATATAAATTTCAAACGAAAATATTCCAATTTGTTGAGTAATATTATAAAGTTCACCGACAAATTTTATCATTATCTAGGTACGATAGAATATATGTTCCCATAAAGCTATGTGTTACATATTGAGTTTTAATGACATAATTATTTAAATTTTGGTTCGATAAGAAGCCTGTTTGTCATCATTGTCAATTAAAATTTTCTGAGTATTAATCACTATAAAATTTATTATCATGTCACCGTAAATTTGGCTATGGCTAGTTTAAGTAGATACTGTACTAAATACGGAGACGTTGTATATATACACCACTTGCCTAGAATAGCTAAAAATTTCATATTTTATTAATGTTTATCTTTTCGACAAATAGGGCTAAAACCGTTTTCTCTGTTTCAAAAATTCGTCATAAATTAAAGTATCAATAATTGTTGTTTTTGAAAAAGTTTTTAATTTATGATGTAAAATGTGTCACACAACTTCATTGAACACGTGCAAAAAGATCCAAATTTGATAGTGAATATCTCTTTTATTAGATATTGAACAAACATTTAAAATTTAGCAATTCTCAAGGGGACGTACTACCTTAATTATATTTATTAAAAATAAGTTTCTATTAAAAAAACTTTTTTTAAACAAGCTTTTTATAGTAAAACTAATTTTCTACAACTTTACTCCTTATGTATTTTTCGATTTTTTCAAAATTAAGAGAGATATACCAAATTTTGTGTTTCCCCCTCCCTCGAAACCCCCCTTTCCCCTTGTCGATTCTTTTCATGCTTACCATAAAAATGCATTGTCATCGGAACTGAACCAACATAAGATAAGAGGAAGTGATTCTAATTCAGCTGGCAAGATTTGATCCAACATACATACATACAGACATACATTGCAAATTAAATAAAAGCTTGTAAAAAAGGATCATATCTAGTATTTTCATTTCCGCCAAATTAAAAAACTCTAATAGACGCTTACCTTAATTTATAAGGTTAATATTTTCGTTCAAAATCTTTCATCAATCACATATGCAATGTTTCCCAAGATATTTATATCCTTACAAAAGAAAGCTTCTAAGATAATATTTTATTAAACATTTGTAGTACTCATGCATAAATTAATACTTAAATACAAATTATAAATATGTATATATTCCATTAAAATATTGAGGTTTTCAACACATATGGGTTTCATGCTGTTTTTCACACATCCTGTAGTTTAGACGTATAGTACATGTATTTTAATTTAACGTTTCAGTGAAGCACAATATACTTTGCTATATATATATCTAGGTATATTATTCAATACATTTTATACAGATATACACATATGGGGGTACACAATTGTGTATTGTTATAGAATATATTCCCTAGGATCTTTAATTTTAAAACATTGGAGCATAGCAAAAGTATACACACTATGTACTATACGTATATACAAGTTTCACATGTTGTTGCTTAGCATGAAACCAAAGCACATCTAGATGCAACTGTTTTGAAACATGAAATTTGATTTATAATGGATGAGAAAACTTATAAGTTAAGGCAGCTGTATATTAAGGCGTATTTGGGTTGGAAATGAGGAAGTATGTTACAATCTACAGTAGAACTACAAATCCAGAACAACTTTATCCAAACTCGATCCAAATAGTTGGATAAACCGTGAAGTCATGTCATTTATTTAAAACGAAATTGAAGAAGCCAAACTGTGGATTTCTTGGCGAAAAGTTTCGTGAATATTCGGATCTAAAAGAGTGTCTCAATGCACGCTGCGGAAAAAATCACTTTAATTCGTCCATGTTATTTTAATCAAGAATATATTGTCGAGGCTTTTTTATCATGGGTTTCTTTCCAAGGGTAATTTGCTACGGAACCTTCATTACTTCAACTCCCTAGAATTCTTATAAATTTTTTATCAAATGAAATGATGGTTACGCATAGATTCAAGTAGGTAGATAACTCATGTGATGTTTACAGACAAAAACTTTCGACTAAAATATGTATGTTGAAAACTTTATATTTAAAAGCATATTTAAAACTGACAATGACAATAGTTATTGAGAACTTTTTGCTTGTTTTATGGGCTGTACTGAATTCCTTGGAGGTTTCATATTTGCTACGTTATACCCGTTATACTCGTTAACTAAAGATTGTAGCTCATATTTCATATGACATGCATTTTTTATACCGAATAATCCCTCAATAAATAGTCTCAAAGTATTTATTCACTCGTTATAAATCACCTCATCATATAATATATAACCTATAGGTGTCGTCTGCATTGTATACTCAATATAGGGTGACCTATATAAGACTCAGAAACCATTCGATAGACATATTGATTTAAAACGGTTGTTTACGATGAACTGGTATCGGATTTTTTGTATGTACGCTGTACAAAGTGTGTAGCTGAGAAATTTTAACGAACTTGCCGAAGTATTTGTCGAAGGATTTTGTGTTTATAATGCGTAAGAATTTATTTAATATTAGCCGTGTGCCCGATGGGATTTCCCGTCAATAACATCTCAGGAATCATCCAAACCATTTCTCAAATGTAAAAATCTAGAATTCCAGCATCTAAGTTTCTTACTTCAAAAATGACGTACTTCCCATACAAACTTTCATCCCTAATTTTACCCCCTTAGGGGATGAATTCCCAAAAACACTGAGACAACTGACTTCTATTTATAGACAGAAGTCTGAACGCCAATTTTCATATTTCTTACTTAAAAAATGATGAATATCCATACAAAACTTTCATCCCATATTTAACCCTTTTAGGGGATGAAATATCAAAAATTCTTTTCTAGTGCTCATCAACGTTATAACAGGAACTGCTGTGCAAAACTCAGTGCTTCTAGACGCTCTGGAAACAGATAAATAACAATTTTTTACCAAAAATATGATTATTAGCAAAGTCTCGTCTTTGTCAAGATATTTGTATTTCGTCATCTTAATTGTTTTATCACCACGTTTATCATTTATGATCGTGTGTCATTAATGCATGACATACTATTCGCTAATCCTGCTGCAACTACATTTTGCATTGCATCTAATGGACTAGAGTCGACTAAAGAATCAGCACGTTTGAGTATGAATGATTGTCAAGTCAATTTTTCGGTCCATTATTTGTGGATTTGTCATGGAAAACCCATTAAAATAAACAAATGTGGAAACCATTAAAACAAATGCGCCTTTTTCTTTCGAATTTGAAACTTGATACATTTTCAGAATTGAACTTAATTTCTCCACATATACATATATACAGAATATATACAGATATAAACAGAATCACCCCATATACATATATACAAGCTCCATCTCGAATACTCCCACCGCTCTTCATTTCATGCCACAATTTCATAGTGTCGACAACTTCGACATACATTTTGCACACTACAATGTTCGCGTACTATCTCACTTCAATGTATTTAAATAATACGACACAATTATTATCGTCAAAGATATTTATTATGTTATATACATCACCACCATGTTACTATGTCGCAATCGTCACTCGTGCACCCCTCCCTCTAGCTCTAGCTCCGTCGATATGGTACACGTGCATGCATTTCATCAGTGGGTGTACTATACAGCAGCGAGCGATGATATACCTACATGTTTTAATACGCACGTTTTTCACTGTTGTTTTAAATTCATGTGTGACATACATATACAATAAATTTACCACTTTTTTTTTGACGAATATAAAGGTGGATTTACATGGATTTTACTAATACAAAATATGTGCTATGATTTTTATTTTGTTTGCTTTAATTCCCTTGTGATATAATAACGCTACGCTGGGAATCAAATCAAAATTTTATTGTATATTCACAAGTTAAATTTCTATTTAAACAGCGAGTTTGTATTTTCTTCACTGAAATATTTCATGCATTTTGCTACATTAAGAACTTTCATGCGTGATACTCCATAAAACTTTAATTTTTAATATTTGGAAAGTTTAATTACACAATTATGTTTTCTCAAAAGTTCCCAAACTTTTATCGATCCTTTAAAAAAGTTATCAACGATTAAAAATCAAATTTCTCGAATATACTTAATTTATGGGAAAATATAACATTTATATTTAAACTTCTAACAATTATGTTAATAAATTAGACAGATTATTTAATGCATACAAAAACTTCTAGTTGAAATACTACTTTTCGTATATACAGACTCGGTAACTATAAGAGATAGAATGGATAAAATGGATGGACATTCTCTATTTCTTTTTTTGAGACTAATTCATTGGTGTCAAGAAAAATTTGCTAGCATCTTTTGTTTTCGAGTTATAATCAAAAGTTCGATTTTTCGACTTTTAAACAATTGTGAATATCTTGGATTTTTGTAAAGCCAGATGAAAATAATTTGTACATTCTTATGGCACTTTTTTGGTATAATCCAGTGGGGTCGTGAAAGTTTGAGAAAAAAGGTTGGTTTTCGAGATATAACCTAAAGTTGTGTTTTTTTAAATAGGAAGTATTGTCGGCTATGGCTTAGTTTGAACTTAGGGCTATGGCTTAGTTGGCTTAGTTAGAATTTTTTTCCTCTTTTTAAACATGTATCATTTATCGGGTCGCTTTTAATCCTTAAGTCTAAAATAGCCAAAATAGTAATTTCCTAGTTTAATTTTTGTATTTTATATTTATTTCAAGGAGGCGATGATTATTTACGATTTTGTTTTCGCCATAATAATAATAAACTCATTTAATCGTAAGTGTAAAAGATGTCTTACGAAATTTGATATCTTAGAAAGCTTTATTCAAATTAATAACAATTGTGATATTGCATCTGAAATATATTTCAATCGCTATTCAGAAAGAAGGCAACCTGATAAACGTATTTTCAAAAGGTTAAAAGAAAATCTTATTGATTTTGGGTCATCAACAAACCAAGACCCAAAAATTACAACATCGAAGAAGCTGAAGAAACTACTATTTCTGTAATTGGAATGATCCGGTTGTAAATCTTAATTTACGTAAATGTTGTAATAGTTGCCGAGCTACCCCATAAGACCATCGAAATTGACCCACTTTGTACATATTGGCTAAAAATTTCTTTGTTTACTATTTTATATAGAACTTTCAATTTCACTTACTGGTTAAAGTTTGTGAACTCTAAGAGTATTTTTTCCGACCCAAATCCCTAAAACATTTATTTCAATTAAAATAATTTCTTTTAAATTGAAGAAATAGGGCGCTATACTTCGAAGTTTTGTGTTCAACTCTCCTCAGTATACAGACCTTAAATTTTACATCAGGTTCAAATTAAATCATTTCTTTTAAAGGAAATCAAATCAGTTACAGATTCAATATCATATCGTATACATTTACAATTCTCTTCATAGAATTTTGTAGAAGAGATTTTGACAAAAGTCGTTATTCTTTAAATTAATAGAACCAACTTTGCGAACTTTAATGTCGGAGATAACACTCTGAATCACCTAATTTCACCTTTACTTTGAAATAAAATATGTATATTTAATGTGCCATCAATCTCTTTCTAGATAGGTAGTATATATCACGTAGGTTTTAAATAATATTATAGGTATCATAGTGTGTGTAGAGAGGTATATAAGGATATTCTTCAAGTATAGTACATCTACATTCTACATACAAATAAATTTAAATACTGTTTAAGTTAATTGAGGCCCTCATTAAAAAAGGGTTTGAAAATAAAAAAGAAACAAGTAATTAAATGAAGGGTTGTTAAAAAGACTGAATTAACAAGAAACATATAGATTTGACTAATGAAAGTTTTTATCTTAATTTTTCAGGTTGTTATTAAGTAACGTATAAAATACATAAAAATTTTATTTACCATTCAAAATGTTTATATTACGATAGTTGTTATTGAAAACTATAAAATCATGTTTATAACCTGTATATCTGTAACTTGGTCTTACGCACTACCATGCTATGTGATATATATATATATATATATATATATAAGAATATTATGATGTAGTTTTAGTTCCATTTTCGTATGATCGTCTTAAGTTTGCCAGTCAACACGATAACTCAAGAAGAAAAAGATGTGGCGAGCTAATTTTTTAAGTGTATTCTAGAACTGAGCTCGGGAATCGGTGGTACATACTTCATTCTCCTTGCAGAACTGTAGACGTAAAGTTGATACACAAATCATGTTAAATTCAAACAATTTTCCCAACTTCTAGATCAATTATTTGTATAAATACGTATTTACACTACAAAGTAGTCATAATCAGTATGAATTAGCTAATCGTTATTAATTTCAGAGAAAATATGTTACTTTTTGTTAATATGGAATATGTCTCATTAGGTGGAATGTGTTCATTACATATATACATTCTTTGACATTACCATGAAGAATAGATAAATATTCTTCATGGACATTACCATGCGTTGTTTTAAGCCATCGATTATTTCTCTCTCTCTCTACTTCTTTCCTTTCTCTGTTGGATCCACTTATACGTTATGAAATTCCTTGTCGAACAAACTCACGTGAGTTGGCTCATATTTTCACTATGATGAAAGTTACGGAATCGAGAGAAGTGCTCACATTTAGTATTTTCACCAGGTTTCAGTTACATAATCACTACCCAGACTAGGCTAGTAATCCTGGGAGTATTAAAATATTTGTATGATTAAAACGTTCTATGCATACCATTGTTCAATTTTAGTCATAAACATTTTTTTTTTAAACTTTGTGCTGAAACACAAATAGAATATCAAACATTCAATATTTCAAAAACTTTGAGTACCAAATCAAATGTTTATAATTATTTATATCGTCAGATACTAAAAACATAAAAAGCTCTATTTTACAAAACTTTCTGAAAATAAACATTGAAATAATTAAAAATTTTGTGTGTGTAAAAGAATCTAAATGATTTTTCTTTTGTGTATTTAAACATATTTAATTATCTCTCTACAAAAAAAAAATTTTTCTGTTTTTTCAATAATATAATGAAAATAAATCCCATATTTATTGGATTAATAATAACTTCAAACTTTTCCTCGAAGTTTTTTCTTGTATAATATACTAACAATATACTTTTTCAACAAAAAGTATTAAACCATATTTACCTCAAATTTCTTTATTGTAGAAGATATCTTAATGATAACTGACGTTAGTTATTCTTTAATGATGAACGCATTCGTCGGTACGTCGGTACAAAAATCTATCTGAATATATCTTTTAAAAATAAACCAATTAAAATTCCGAAGGCCATGTTTATTAACAAGTAAAATAAGGTGGCTCGGAGGGAAGAAGAAACACAAAATCTGGAATATCTCTTCTACAAATAGTTAAATAAAAAAGTGTATCACATCCAACCATTTTTTCTGTAATTTCATAATGTGAATGGGTCATAATTTTTGGAATTGACAACTAATGCCACTGTGCTTTAACTTTTACGTTGCAGATAGGTAGAGAATTAGTCGACAACAAGCAATGGAGCGATACACTCCTCAAGAACGCGGAATTATTGTTACTGTTTGTTTGACCAATTTTCGGTCTGATGTTTTAACGCAGCATGAATTTCGTCGCCGTTATCCTGGTCGTTGTGCACCTTGTACGCGAACAATCAAGCGGTTAGCTGAACGCCTCGTGCAAACTGGGTCCACTAGGGATGTTACAAGAAGTAGTCAACTCCGTACTGTTTATTTTTAAAATAAGAACATTTTTCGTTTTTACATTTTTGTTCTATCTCTTACGGTTTCAAAGATGGGCAGCTTTTCCCATTTTGCCCAAATATGGTTCGATTTTGCCCATTCACGAACTTAACTTTAGTGTTTAGCTCTAGAACACACATACAAAATTTCAGGTGTTTTTTTTTTTTCGTTTTGAGTTATCATGTTTATGGACAGACGGGTGGACAAGCGGTAATGGTCGGATCAGTCCATTTTATGAATACCTATGCCAATCATCATGCCTGCGAACGATATTTTCGAGCATTACAAAGTTGGGACTAAACTTAATACACCTTGTATATTTACATATACCGGGTATAAAAATGATGTGACCTCTGTTACAGAACGTGGAGTCTCAGAAACGGAGGTAAAACTCCATTATTAATATTATAATTATTAATATTATTTATGATTATAAAGTTTTAATTGTTCATCCTGTACCTAAATAATTCAACAGCATAATCCATGTATCATTGAATGAACATGATGACAACATATTTACCTGTAAATGAATCAATTTCAAAACTTTATACAGAAATAACTCCCTAACTTGCGTATGTTTGTTGTTGATGTTGTTGTTATTTAATGAAACTGAATCCTCCGCAGAATTACAATAATACCACACGTGACTCTCTAAATAAAACCAATCATTCATTGAATGTACAGTTACACTGCTTTTACTTTATATAATGTTATAGTTAGTTTTAACTTTGTTAACTTTATTATTCACATCATATAGGCTAGATCTCTCGAGTGTATGGTGTAAAATACTACATAACCTCTACATACATATATAATATAATCATGGAAAATCTAAATTAAAATAGTTATACAGAATGTCAGATTAGAACAGACTAAATATATATTTAATTTAATTTCAACACGCTTTTATTAAAGTGTCATTGCATATGAAAACACCAAATCGGCAAAGCTATCATATTTCAGATTTTGCTTAAACTTAGTGGAAATGTTCTTTAGGGTCCCCAGAACGAAAACCTATGCGGATTTAATTGCGTATTTTTGGAGTTTACGGTTTCGGTTTTTCTATTAAAGATATTCACTTGATTAAGGTGGTATTTTAAAACTAAAAGATAGTAGTTTCATTTAACTTTAACATTAAATAATTAATTCAAGAAAACCCGTAACCACCCCCCCCCCCTCTAATTGAAAGTTTTATAATCAAGCCTTCTTTCTGAAGCTTCAGTGCCCACACCTTCGTAAAAGGTTCATGATTGATTCTTCATTTCAGTCGATAAAAAAAATTTTTCCCCAACGTAATAACGATAATAATTAAAATACAAATATGATTTATTTGCTACTTAGACTATAAAAAATTAAATGTTGCAACGTTTGCAAAAATTGCAACGTTTCATTGATTACATTTCAACTACTTACTACATCAGACACATTTAAAGGTAAACACTTTTGTAACAATAAAATTAAACAATGTGTAGTCCATTGAACTATATAATCAAAAAATAAATACAATTACCATGAATGGTGTTTAACTCTGTTATTATAAGGATGTTTACCTTTAACTATACTCATAGTTTTAGGTTGGCCGGATTATCTTAAAGATATTATTATTAAACTTCTTTTAAACTTATTTAATAGCTTTATGGTTATATTTGATTTCTAAGGTCTACCAACAAATAGTTTATGATTGGGAAAACAGATACCTGTAAGATACCTAGATATAAATATCTAGACATAGTATCTGGATACAATTTATGTATCATTTGTATGTGTGTATAGATACATACTTTTAAGAATCTCTTTATCTAGTATCTAGATATATTTAATATGTATACTTTTGTGGGTTTAGACATAAATACAAGATATATTTCGTTTAACCTATATATTAATATATATAAATATATATTTATATATTATAAATAACAATTTTAATGAATAGATGTTAAAAACTCGCGAGCTCGTATTATTAGCGATCGGTGAACACTCGGTACAATCGGTGTATGGCGGATTCTCATAACTAAAAACAACCGCGAATTTTATATACCACAATGGCACAATTAAAATAAACCAGAATCGTTATTTATTTTAATTATAGGGCAGAAATAAGTTAGAACAAAATATAAAATGCTTACTCGTCGATTTATAATTCTTTCTAGCAAAAGAATTAAGTATTCCCATACATTTAAAGACATAGCAAACAATATATTCACATCGCAACATATTTTGGAAGAGCCATTAAAATTTATAGTATTCCTGAAACTATCTCCGAACATATCTTATTTAAAATACAAAATTTACCTCATAAAAATTATCTATATTGTATGATTTAAAAAAAGCATAACTTAATAAATATGGATACATATGCATCTAGATACAATAAAATTGATTGTATCCATATCTGTATCTAGATGTTAATTTTTGATGTTAAATATTTATTGTGGCGTATTAGACTTGGCGACGTTTACTGGCCACGCAATCAAAAAGTAGTTCATAGTTGATATTAAATATAACAAATCAGTTTTAAAAAAGATGCTCATAGACGGCGGTACATATGCAGGTTCAGAAACTCAATCATAGGTAGCAATGTATATTTTCTATACAAAATAGTTAATAATAATAGTTTAAGTAACTGATTGAAAGAATTGAGCCGTCTCAATTTTTAAGAAATTATTTAATTTCTAATTTTTTGGTATTAAATTAATTAGTGTTTTTTAAATAAAGAATAATTTTTTTTCGGAATATTTTGTTTCTGTTTATGCCATATTTCGTGATTTTACCATATTTTTAATTATGCTATACTTATTTCCTATAATAAACCATCCTATCATGAATATTTTCTATGCAAAATAGTTTCGATGTTTCACTTCTACCAGGCTTCGCCGCGACGGTTTAATTTTTTTTTTGAGTAACTATATCTGTATCTAAAAAAGTTCATTTAAAAATTATCTGTTACAGCACTGCGAAAAAATGAAAAAATGAAGACTCAATAATATTTATCACTAGTAAACTTTCTTCGTGTAGACTGTAAGTTTCACCGATAGTGTATAAGTAGTAAAATTAAATCATTGAACCTGATATATATACAGTGTGTCTACTTAAGTTGGCACCATATGGAAAACTTTTTTATTATAAGGTTTACGAAAAAAAGTTATTATTTATAAAAATCTCTGCATTCGAAAATATTAATATTCAGATATTCACTTTTGACATCGAATGTATAGGGTGTCTAAAAATTGAAAATTCGATAGGAATGTTTTGACCACTTCAATTTTAAATTAAATTTTGTATATTTTTGTTCCAAATGTAGACCATATTGAACAGATTATACAGGAAACGGTTCAAGAAATCACTCCCGAGATATGTAGGGGTGGATTTAAAGAATTTTGTAAAAGAACAATTGCATGTATGGAACGCGAAGGTGGATACGTTGAGGCAAAAACGTACTGAAGATAACTGTTGTTACTTGCCTCAACAATAATAATTGTATTTATAATGTAATGTATGAAAAATAAATGTTCTGTATTCATTATTTTGTTACATATCATTCATTAAATGTTTCAAATCAGCAAATAAACATTTGAAGTACGATGACTGGTTAATTAGAATAACAGATAACGTGTTTTATAAGTAGGATTTGCAAAATTTAATTTAAGATTGAAGTGGAAAAAAAAATTCCTATCGAACGTTTTCAATTTCTGCACATCCTGTACATTCGATGTCAAAAGTAAATAGCTGAATGTTAATATTTTCGAAAGCAGAGATTTTGATAAAGGATAACTTTTTTTCGTAAACCTTATAATAAAAAAGTTTTCCATATAGAGCCAACTTAAGTAGAACACTGTATATATAAGCAACTGAATAAAAAACAATGCAACTCTACTCAATCTTAGTCAAACATCAAAATGTCATCATATATTTAATTTGCAAACAAAGTTTTCATATGTAATATTATAAGTTATTGAATATATTACAGAAACGAATGGTGTTCACACCTAACTAATGTTAAAATACTATCATATAATAAGTGGTTAATATTATACACAATAGAGTAATAACTACTATGTTGTATCTATCTACTTCTAAATAACAATGATCGTTTCTAAGAACTTGTTTCAAAACTTTCAACTGGGTAACGTATTTAACATTATAAATAAGATTAAGTAGCTAAGTATTACCATTTAGGTACAGGATGGTCGCATATCTAAAAAAATTCATTACGCAAGACCTGTGTCAACTTAGCGAATTTTGTCAGAATAAAAACATCACTCCTTCTTTGGAAGTATATATTTTATCTTATGAATGTTCAAAGCAACCGGTGCCCAACAGAGTGACTACAGACTGATATAATGAAATAAATATATTTTCCATCTATTTGTTTACCTACTCACTAGCGGTCTCAATTTTACTCCGATCAAAATGAAATTTCGTATCAGATATGCTTTTAGTATTTCCTATCTGGACCGGCTACACTTCGACCATAAGGTCCATTGTGATGCCTAAGGATGTGAGGATGTGAGTGGAGTGGAAGGAATTTTTGTGTATAGACTAGGAATTGGTAGGATATGCGGATGCAGCCGATAGGAACTATATGATAGGAACTATGCCGATATTCATTTGGAGTTCGTGAAGGAAACTGCAGAAAACCTTCTCAAGCATAGCCGGTTACTTCGTTCTTGTCCATACGCCGACAGTTTAGTCAATTAACCGGCACTTTTTTGTTTCTTACTAATTTTACAAATAGTCGATGTCGGGATTCGAACCCATAACCTCCTAGTTTCTAAGTAGGCATACTGCGCAGACATAACACCTTAGACCGCTCGGTCACTTGGACTGGTTAATTAACTGATAAATATATTTTCCATCTATTTGTGTACCTACTCACTAGCGGTCACAATTTTAGTCCGATCAAAATGAAATTTCCTACCTGATATGCTTTAATATTTGAAAGGTTAAGTTTCAGTATTAAGTAATCGATGCAGAGGAATGGAGGACTTAGAGAAAGGAGAAAACATAAAGTAAAGAGAATCTTCTCCCAACAAATAATTCCTATTTTTGAAAAATATCTATTTTATTCTTAATATTTTTAAACTGTCATTCTCTCCGGAAAATTGCAATTTTTTGTACCTAGTTTTTGTAGAGGAAACTTTTAGAACACATTGTTCATGCATACATTGTACATTTATATATGAGGGTAAATTGAAAATTTGTTTTTATTAATAGTATTCACTTTTAAATCTTACATATATTTAGGCTATACATTCAACTAAAAACCAGTAACAAAATAGTTTTCAAAAACAGTTAAAACTCGACGAACATAATATTAATATACCGTGTGTTCATTTGAAAAGTCACCACCTAAGTATTCTATATAAAATCCATTAAGGAAAAAAATTGTTCAAACAAACGTTGCATAGCCAAAGGGTGAAAACATAATGCAATAATTATGTTTTTGTTCTATGCATCCGTACCGCATGGTATGTCTTATCTTGGCAACGGTGTAAGATAGGGAAAATCTATTAATACAAAAATTGTTTATAAAATAGTTTTGGTAGGACCATAAAAAGTTATTCCAAGGAGGACAAAGTCCTTTTCGTCCTTGAAATCCTTGAAATTCAAAAATTATTTTTAAGGGTTTTTACGAGAAATAATTTTTTTTACAATATTAAATTGCAAACCAACCCCCCGCTAAACTACCACAACCCAATAACCTCCAATAAAATAATCCCCCGCTAAACTACGCCAACCAAACTCAACCCAACCCAATTAAACCCAACCCAACCCTTTTCGTCCATAAAATCGTTAAAATTAAAAAATATTGTAAAAATTTTTTGTACAATATTAAAATGTCGATGGTTTAAAACGAATAAGATCCATTTCTTTTTCTAAATTGCATATTTTAAAATGTATGAAGGTGGTAGCTTTTCAAATAAACACGTGGTATAGAAAATATTCAGTAATGCACCACCATTTGTATTCAACATTTACAATACGCCTGTTTTATCGTACAACATTTATTTATGAATATATATATATATATTTCTATATATATATATATATATATATATATATATATATAAAACTTTGTATGGTTTCCATTTTCGTTTAGTGAAATATAAATTTTCTTCTATTTTTCTTGGTTTTATTTAAACGTATACCTTCTACAGAAGATTACAAATACTATTATAGTTTTATTACCTTCCCATTTTTCCTCGGAGGTTATTGTAATGAGTCAGATTTTTCGAATTAAAAATTTCGACTTATCTCCATGTTTGAGGTTTCCAGGGTCCAAATCGATCGTTTTTAGAGAAATGTCTGTTTATATATGTTGAATGAACACGGTTGTGCGTTCATTCGTTCGTACGTTTTAGAACTTTTTTTGGTCTCAAGATTGAAAATACTACTAGAAAATAAATAGTAAAAAACATAAATGTAAAAAAGGCCCGGGTTTTGGGGAGATACTTCATATAAATAGTTGCTCTTTAAAAAGTAGTAATATTCCAATTAAAGAGCCGAGCTGTTTATAAAGTAAATAGCGAAAACTAAAATGTAAGTGCAAAGTACTCGTAAAATGACAATCGACATTTCCACAAGCCCGTCCGTCTGTGGACACGATAAACTGAAAAACGAAGAGAGATAACGACCTGAAATTTTGTGTATGTATTCTAAAGAATAGGTAAAATCGAACCATATTTGGGAAAAACATTCCATCTATGAAACCGTAACAGATAGAACAAAAATAAACAACTTTTTTAAAAATAAACAACTTTGTTATAAACTTTTTGACATAAATTTAATATATACCGGATATTTAAGCAATTGTATAATAACATATATAATATAATATTAATAATTAATAATATAATATAATAACTCGTACATACATATTTTTGATTTAATCTCTTTCATCTAGATTTGAATTTTTAACAACAAATAGACACAAGAACATACTAGGAAACAAACTAGCCGGTTCAGCAGCTAAAGACGCACATCACTCCGGTATTCTGATATTCATCTGGAGTTCGTGAAGGAAACTGCAGAAAACCTTCTCAAGCATAGCCGGTTACTTCGTTCTTATCCATACACCGATAGTTTAGTCAATTAACCGCCCCTTTTTTCTTTTTTTTTCTTAGTAATTGACAAACTACCGATGTCGGGATTTGAACCCATAACCTCCCAGTTTTCAAGTATGCATACTGCGCAAACATAACGCCTTAGACCGCTTTGCCACTTGGACTGGTTAACTTGGACTTTCTTTCTTCAGCTGCAGTTAACGAAAAATATATTAATTAATATATTCACCGCCGTGCTTTTTTATACTTGTTTAAAAACATTTATTTTTCAACCCCTAAATAATACAATCAATGAGTTTTCCTTCATATACTATCATAAATGGATATTTTACAAACTTTCTGTACAAAATGTCTGTTGTTTTTATTAACAAAACAATTTCAATTTGTTTTTATGAGTACAAAAAAGTTTTTGGTTTTTATTTTTATTGAGAACAATTTTTATTATTATTATTATTATTTGTATAAAATCAAACAGAAAAAATCTTAACAACAGTTTTATTTTAAAATGAGAATAAAAAGTTTTTAAATTTTATTTGGAATAATTTTAATTGCCAAAACTTGTGTTGATTTTTAGTTGACAAATTTTTCACGAACTTCTACAAGAGAAAAGGTTATCAAGTAAACATGTATTTTTAGTATATTTATGAATGTATACTTGGTGTCAAAAGTCGAGCTATCATTTCAAAATTTTATAATTAATTTGTGCCTGATTTATTCGCTTTTCGAAAAAATGCTTCGGATAAAGGTTGTTCATTATAAAACAATACTAACAACTTTTATTCGAAATATTCTTTCGAAATCCGAATAATTAAGTCACAAATCAATTATATAATTTTGAAATGATGTTGCATTTTTGTCTAATGTTTCCGCTTATATGTTGGATATTTCGAATTAACGCGAATTAAAATGTAGAAGGTTGGATGAATATTAGAGAATCCAATAATTAATAATCCTACAAATAATAAATAAAAATACACGAAGAAAGACGTATAAATGACTTTGTTGATGGTTACCAAAGTAATGAACATAAATAATTACCGTGATAACTCAGGGAGAATGTAGTTGAAATACAGAGGGATCTAATTAACTAAAGTATATTTAATTTTAATAGCGATTCCACTCAACTCAACAATGACAATGACGATTATTCATGACTGGGCTTTCTTAGCGACCGAGCCGGGCGACTGTACCTTACATGATAATATCAGTAAAACCACTAAGTGTAATTTCGTGCCAATGTTTCTATCTCCTGCTTATGCTGAGAAAAACCGGTATATCGGTTTGTTAGCTAAGACATTTGTTAGATCAAAAGGGTAAATTTATAAAAAAAGATACCTAAAACAATAAATAAAAAATAAAATTTTGATTAACATAAACCAATTAAAATTCCAAAAATTGAGAACCTACCAAACGCAAAAACAATATTGAAAAATCCATTCAACTGAAAATTACAACTACTATGAAAACACAATCAAACGAGTTGAATAGTTTTTCCACTGTGAATGATTTTCATTCAAACAAAAAATAAAACGAAATAAAAATTGTTTAGTGAAAACAAAATAAAAAACTTTTTATATATTTGGAATATACAATTAATTAATAAATATAAAATAATGTTTTATTTTTGTTGTTGTTGCACACATAAATTTGCATACATGATATGAAAATTTATGATGAAAAAAAATTTCCTAACCATTTTATTATTGTGTTTTCCAATGTTTTTATTTGATTAAAGTTGTTGAATTAAACTAATAAATTATTAGTGCGTATAATAATTGTTTGTTATATAATATTTGAGTAGATATTTGTAAAATAAAAAGTTTCTTTGCAAGAAAAACTTATTTTAAAATGTTTTAATTACTTTTATATTATCTGACATGTTTTTTATACATACATATTTTTTATATAATATGGACATTTAACGAATTCGTTAAATAAAAAATAAAAATTCGTTATCACTTCTCTTTTGGAAATAGTTCTCAATTTATCTCACTTTTATCTGATTCATGTTATACACTGACCCATATACAGGATGCCCCATTTTAATCAATCGCTTCTATTATCTTTTTTGGGATCGGTCTAATAAAAAAACATATGTCAAACAAAAGTGGTGACCTTGGAATGCCCTTGAACACGCTTTGGAGGTCATTTCGCGTTTCCCTAAGTAATAAGTAGGTATTGAAATTAGTAACATTTTCAAAATATCATTTCTGGACGTAAAATTTTCCGTTCTTTAGATTGGCAACATTAAATGTTTTTATTGCAAAAACGGAAGTTGAAATGACAGAAGCAAGTTCAAGGCTATTTCAAGATCACCCCAATATAAATAAATAAATATATATATATATATATATATATATATATATATATATATATATATATATATATATATATATATATATATATACATATATATATATATATATATATATATATATATATATATATGTATATATATATATGTATATATATATATATATACATATATATATATATATATACATATATATATATATATATTCGATGTGTTTTTACTCTCTAACAGTCACAATTTTCGTCCGATAAAAATGTAATAACGTATATGAAATCCTATAGATATTTGACAGCCCAGTTTCGAGAATGAGTAGAATCGGTCAAGAAAAAAAGGAAGCTTAGGAGGAAGAAAAAATCACAAAATATAGAAAATATAGCATATATCTCTCAGAAAATCCTTTTCTCTTGGGCACTTTACGAAGCTTCACATTTAAACTAGGGCATATTATGATAGACACAATCCGTCGAAATAAGATGGGCTTTTCGCAAAGCGCCCAGACACTGCATGCAACTTTCCATGAGTCACAATACGCTGACGTTTTCAACGGCCGGGAACTTCGTGAAAAGACAGATTTCACTAAAAGACTACAACCTATACACTATACGTAGGTAATACATATAAACTAGATAATCTGAAACATAACAGACATATTCGTATTCAACAGTAACGATGGTGTAATTCTGAAAACAAGATGATGGTAAGGGAAGTTGTTTATTAGAATTGTTATTGCTAATACATACGCCACTGGTATATATATAGAATGGCCTGCAATTTATTCAAGAAGATTATACGACGGTCTAGAACTGGTAAAAACAAACAAAAATGTTTAATAAAGTTTTTCGATTTGACGCTTAGTTTTTGAGATATAATTAATTAAGCATTAATAAATTCAACCATTTCGTGGATTTCGCTACACTTATTGAGAACTGTGATTGTAGCATGCTCTACTATGACCACCCTACTCCACTACTGTGGCCCCACCTACTCATACTATGCACTCTGTGATTGGTGGGGTGATGTAGCGACACCCAAAAATGCCAAAAATGCAAATGTGATTAGTTGAATTTATTATTCAAATTGAAAAAACTTTATAAACTTATATATATATATATATATATATATATATATATATATATATATATATATACATATATATATATACATATATATATATACATATATATATATATATATATATATATATATATATATATATATATATATACATATATATATATATAGGATAGAAAAAATTCTCTATATATATACAGGGTGAATCGAACCAGGTGCATAATAATATATGCCTCAATTTATTTCTATGATCCTCCCATTTTTTATTAATATCCAATAGAATGTTATGCGTATCTGCAGAACTAAGAGCTAGACCAATACTATACCTCTCACAAATATATTCACACATATATACACAATATGATCACATATATTGTCTAATATATGCTGTATTATACCTTCTCCATTAAAAATAGTTCACTAAATATGTTATTCGTTTTATAGAAAGAAATAGAGGCGTATACCTATTATGCGTCTGGTTCGATTCATCCTGTATATAGTTTTTGTTTTAAAATAAAAACTTTTGTTTTACAAATCAATTAGCAAAAAACAAAACATTTGTTACAAAACCTAACCAACTCAGTTATAAATTCAATGTAGGTACTACCAAAAAGTATAAAACTTGTTTTTATTTTTTAAAAGCACAAAATTAAATTGCTGAACATATCTTTGTATTAACACTAAACAAAACCGTAAGCATACATCACAGAAAACAGAGACAGGCATACTTTGAAATAGAAGTTTTATAAATACACGATGCATGTGAATTTGGTTTCATCACAAATGGTGTGTTTGTTGTACACTAATCAAATCAAATGGCTCATCTAAGAAAGTTTACAATACTATATACAAATTATATAAAAATAAGTTAAATAAAAACAAGAAGAATGTCTTAAGAAAAATAAAGTATTTTGTTTCGAAAAACGAGAAATGGGAACAACTATACATGATGGTGATTTCATTAAAACGGTGTAATGCGCTAATCAAATAAAATGGTGTATCCATAAAAGTTTAAACAGTATATGTATACAAATTATATATCAAAAGTTAAATAACCTTTTTATCATTGAGATAAAGACGATTATTATGGCATGTACGTGTCTCACATAATGAAATTACGGATATAGTTCTATTCACGATATCTACTTCAATAGTTTCAAAACATCAAAACTAAGGTGTAAATAAATTATATATAGGTGCATAACAAACTTGTTAAATTTTAAAGGTTCGTTTCACAAATTTCGTCTGCGTTTAGGACTATAACAATCTCTTCTATCAACGTAGAGTTTTGAGTTAAAATATGGCATTATAATTGAAACTAATATTAACACATCAATTTTTTTTAAGGATGTTCCAGCATACCAACACTTTTCGACAGAATTTACTCATTTTTTACAGGCTAAAAATAACGTTTCCTAATAAATCCCAAAGTTTCAGAATTTTTGACCGTTTAGAACGCGATATAATTAATATCAAAGTATTCATTCTCTCTCATTAGAAGCATGAAAAGCTTCGCCCGCTTAACTATTGTCTGTTGTATTAGAAAAAATACTCGACAAAATTTTAAAAAAAACTAGGAAAGTAAAACTAAATATTTATTATATAAATTTTAAAAAAAAATCGCGTGTTACCGTTTTGTTTTCGAAATATAAAAGTTTAAAATTATTATTTTTCTTCAAAATAGCACTATTTTGTATATGTGAAAATTTTACGGAAAAATTAATCGTCAGTATGTCTGTCAAAATATAAAAACCCGTTTACTGCGCAACGCATAACTCATAGCACCAATAAACGTCGGTCAAACATATATAAGCTAGTCAAAACCAAGAAACGTCGTGGAACTGTCACCAAATTAGCTACGAATAATATATCCTGAGACAATATAAGAGTAATTTTAATAAGAATGATGTTAACAAGAGTAAATTTGAATGAAAGGAATTTTAACAAGAGTAATTTCAATAAAATTTATTATATTTTAATTTATTTTGTTAAATTTTTTTTTTTTTGTCTATTGATTTCGATTTTCTATCTATTTCAAATTGTCAAAAAGTAAATTTCGACTAGCTAATTAATACTTTGTAGTCGAAATACGTATTTATAATACAAAAACTGATCTAGGTATTGGGGCGAATTTGAAATTTTATCTAATATTTAATACATAGTTACCTTATGTTGCGGCCTGTGTCTGTTTGAAAAGAAAATTGTTTTGTCTCACGCAGTCCTGTCACCGATAAATGTTCTCTGACAATTTCCTTGTTGATATCTTCGTTCAGGAGATAATTTTCAGGAATGCATTGCGATTTGGACAGGTCTCTATTGACACGTGCAAGTTTCGGTCTTCCATCGATAGTTTTATTTAGCAAGCGCATTATTTCGTAATGTAAGTTCTTAGTCACATCAAAATAGAGATAGGCGGCTTCTATTTTGGTGCAATATAATTTAGTGCATTATTCGCGCATGTGTAAAATAACCTTTCTTGGGTTTGTTTTCAATTATAATACATGTTTTTAATTATAGTTTATCATGTTTTTAATTATAATTCGGTTTACTCTCTAAAAACTCTATATAGCTCTCAAAAAACATGTGATTGATAACTTTGTATTTCATATTATGAACAGCGAGGTAAGTTTTGATATATCAAGTGTTTCAATGCAATTGAAAACATATATCACAACGTAAAAAAGAGATTCATAATAAAATCATAATAAAGTTATAATCTACTTCGCTTCTGTTGTTAGTCGTTTAATATTCTGATATAGTATATCTCATTTAATTATCTACAATTTTTGTGTATCAAAAAAAATTACATACAATGGCAAAACAAAAACATATTGCATGTAAATGGAATACACAACAAAATACAGTATATATTTACAAGGAAAAAGTTTGTATAGAACTGGAAAAAAAAGGTTATTATAATATAAACAAACATGAATCAAATATATATATATATATATATATATATATATATATATATATATATATATATATATATATATATATATATATATATATAAATATATATATATAGTCCGTTTTCAAAAGCATTTCTAATAGGGAGTCAATGATAAATAAATAAATAAAATATTTACTAAAAAACATACTTACATACATCTGGCTATTAGCTTGTGGTATGATGTTTGTTTGATGTCATTTAAGAGTGAGGATTTAGTGATGCACACTTAATTTATAATATTATTATTCATTACGTATGCGAATGCATAGGAAATATTTGGTTTTATGTTTTAATGGTATTAACGTATTCCAACAATGGGTTATTACACAATAATAGAAAAAGTGCAAATTATTAAATGGCACTTTGGGGAACATTCGGCAAAGGAATGTGTCAATTTATTTATTGTGGCATTTGAGGATAGGCAATCGCCAAGCATTCGAATAGCTATTCATATGGTTAGCATTTTTCTTTTAATTTGTGTCAAATAATAAGGGATATTCAAAAAAGAATTTTCAATTGTTAGAAGTAATAGCTAAACTTAGAAGCTTAGAACTAAGAAGACAACAATGAATATATTTAACCCACTCTCATTACATATTTCTGTTATACTGACTTCACACAGCAAGCCAGCATCATGTACACAACACACTACAGAGTACACCCACTATTTGTATTTCTATATGAAGCATTGTGTAGTTATTATAGTAAATAATATTTAACATTGATTACCCATTAGCAGTGCTTTTCAAAACAGACGGTATATATATATATATATATATATATATATATATATATATATATATATGTCGGAATCGTACGTTTATCAAAGGGATAAATGTGTTTTTTTATTTATGGATACGCCTGTTCGAACATTTATAATATGTTTACAGTTTTACACTTTTATTTATAAGTACAAAGAAACTATTTTTTAAGAAAAGGTTTATTTTATTACAGTATGTCTGACATAAAGAATCCTCCAGACATAGAGGTCCGGAAATTAGATATTATCAATACTTATATATTCTTAGAATAAAATAAATTGTCTAAAAGTGCAATAAAGAATAATTGCTTTAAGATTTATCAATTAACATAGTAAGTGTTCAGCTGAATGGGGCATGTTTGACCTCTACTTAGACGCAAATTGTACGATACGGATGTAATAAACCAATTTTTGTGATATACCTTAGATGGTACATAAATATGATGTAGTAATAGGATGACCCCTTTCCAATATATTTTTACAAACATCAAGGAAGGGAGATGAGTTTCAAAAAGGAAGCAGGACGGCCAGTTCTGAGAGGACAGCACCCGAGTACAGACCGTATCGTGCAGTTGCGTATTAGTATCAACTGAACTCTGCTGAAAGTTACATGAAAATAGCATCACATGGAAATAGTGTTTGGATTATTGGTAGCCCTTTTGGACTAGTATAATTAATTATGTTTATTGATGAGATAACCGTGGTATGGCATTTGTTAGTATTATTCGTGTTGTATCTGTATTGTTAACTGGAGCTAACTTACCGTGTCGTAGGTTGAACTAATTGTAATTACTAATTGTGAAAGTGCGGGACACCGGGTATTATTGTAGACTAGTGCGTGTTTGTGAAAATGCATCTTTCAGTGTGCTATTGGAAAATTGGTAAGTGTTTGTATTTTATAAAAACAACAATGCCTGACAACATATATACTGGTTCAAACGACCATGCTCCCAATTATGCAATTCCGACATATATATATATATTATGCTGTTTTATGAATAGAGATTCTATCGTGCGTGTAACAAGTAAACGCTGCTACTATATATCAGTTTTTGTTTATTTTTGGAATGCAAAAAATCCATATGTATTGAAAAAACGATGGTTGAATCCAGCCCATTAGAAAAAGGGAAAAAAACGCAATGCAACCTTAATTTAAAACATTATGCTTGTACTTAAATAAACCCAATTTGAAAACAATGTATAGTATATCTATCGCTGCCTATATGCAGTGTACTATGATATGGTGTCTTTGTTACACTAAAACTGCATTAAACTTAGTATTGTATAACGTATATATATAGTATGATAACTATATATACTTATCACTCTCTAACTACAATCAGTTATATATAGTTGCATCTTACTCGTGCATATATACGTCGTCGGTTGTGTTGTAATGATGATCGTCGGTGTCATCGTTATTGTTCGTCGTGTGTGTGTGTGTCTACATGTATATGTAACAAAGACGCCATATCATAGTACACTGCATAGACGGCCATAGATACACTATACATTGTTTCTAGATTGGGTGTATTTTAAAATACAAGCTGTATACCTCATGATCATTGTTGATCTATGATAGTTCCAGTTTATATTATTTAAGGTAGAATGTTCGTAAACCCATTTTTCTGCAGAATGTAATAAAAATTTAAGTAGATATTATAAATAACCGTCCCCTTGGGAATTGGTAAATTTGAAATTTAAAACCCATCTAAAAAAGAGATATTCACTCTCAAAGTTGAAACTTTTTGCACGCGGGTCAGATGTTAATTGAAAGTTACACACTTTATATCATAAATTAAAAACTTTTCTGAACATTTTTTTCAAAAACAACTTATTGATCTTATTTATTGACAACTTTTTGTCTTATTTATTAAAAAAAAATAAACATTTTACGCAAATATGAGAATGTTTTTTTAGACTGGACTGTCATGGACATATTACCTGAATACAGAGTATTCAAATAATATCATGGTACGCTGCAGAGAGAGATAGAGGTCAAACACATGTCTTGTTTTGGCCCCAAAATAGTATTTAATTAGATGTTGTGAAATCAATCTCTTTGTGAAGAAATGATTTATTTCCCTAAGTGTGAAATAAATTTTGAATTTGGAAAAAAACAAAAAAACAACGAATTGCTTAAATACCCGGTATATACTGAGTCTATTATCAATTCATCAATTGTTTATTTTACTTTCTACACTTTCTATAATTTAACACTTGCATTAATGCTTTAAAATTACTTCATGTGGTTTCAATGGAAGCATCAAATTGTTTTTAACCAGCTGAAATTGAAATTCATTAAAGTAAATACTCGAAGACGACAATGCACTGCTCCAGTCGGCGGTCATGGACTGCCTCATTCTCTTGAACAGCCCTGTATATTTCTGATCATGTGATTCTATTTTCAACCCGATATATTGTTTATTCCACACCTGTAAACAATATTGCCGGGTTGAGAGAGCGGATGAAGAATACTCGTCGCTGGATCAGAGACATACATGGAGTGTTCGAGAGTGTGAGACAGTCCATGGCCACACATTTTTGTAACACTCTGTATATATACCGGGTATAAAAACCAAGATAAACAAAGAGTTTTTTTTTTGTTAATATTTATGTGTGTTATTCACGTTGGTGGATCAAGTATTGTTCGTACATCAGGGGATTTATGATGGTCAATTCCGGAAGTGTTATTCAGTGTAACAGTCTACTAAAGCCTTTGCTCGATACTGCTTGATCTTTTTCTACGGACTAAAAACGAAGAAAAGATAAAAAAAACGAAAAACTCAGAAATAGAATCACCTCTTACCTTGTTTTATTTATATAAATAAAATCAAATCTTTTATTCAAATCTTTTAAAGCCCCATGATGTTCTTCTCTGTTCTTTTTACCTTTACTATATACGTATAGAAAATAATATTATGTTACTGTTTTGTTATATATGAAAATTTTAAAAGGTTTTTGTCTTTATATATCAATGATCCTCTTCTTCAGTTCACTCTTCCCAACCTTATGTTTTTAAAACAATATTGTTTTTGTTGTTTTTTTTTTTGCTATTCTATGAGTGTGTTGTACTGCAACACATGTATTTCTCCTTTTTTTTTCTCTATCATTCGCAAAAAAGAGCACAAGGAACTCTGCACACAACTTTGTTTAATACAATTTAAATGGCATAAATAAAACATTAGAGAATTTTTTTGTTTGTTTTCGAATTTGAAATTTAAATTTTGTTATCATCATTATTTTATGAAAATTTGTGAAATACAGAAAACGAATATAATAATCTTTTTATTATTAGAATTTTCCGTTATTTCTAGGTAAATGTCAATAGTAAATGTTAGATATAATATCATCATTTCGGGGAAAATGTGAATTCGCATACACACAAATCAATATGCTGACTGCAGTTCCATTAGGATGTCCTGAAATGAACTTAATTCATATAAATAGAACTAAGCTTACGTGGAAAAGCTGAAATAAATGCTGTAATACAAAATACATTTATTAACTCTATTAAATTATATTAACTGTATTATAGATGCAACAATTCCCACGAATAAGCAGAGTAGTATTATCTATTTAGAATAGTATTTATCTATAAAATACAAAATTAACTAAAAGCCTAGGTTTTTTTTGTTTAAATTAATCATGTACCTGAAATAATTACTTATTTGACTAAATTATGTACCTGAAATAATTATTTAAAAAGAAATTTCATAACAGTAAAATAGATAATTTTATTTATTATAAATATTTTATTTATACAAGGTGTAACTGAGAAACCGTGTTTTTATTTAATTATTGTATTCTTAAATTATATTATATTTATTTTTAATTTAAATAAAATGCTTTTTCATAACTAAATAATAGATTTTTAATTTAGAATACTTTTTTTTAATGTAACATAAAACTCTTTTAACTAATATTAACAAATTAGAAGTATTATTTTAAATTTATAAAAACACGGTTTCTCAGATACAAGGTTATATTACTACAGTGTAAAATAAACTAATAGTCGTTCAGTGTGTGATACTTTTAGTAGAGCCTATCAACTTGCAATATATGATTGAAATATTTTACAATTCATTGAAACATTTTACAACACAACGCAACCTCATTATTTGTGAAGTGAATAAATCGCGTTAGTAGTTTAAATCTTTGGCATTGTCTTTCCATATATAGGTGTCTCAATTATTTTTCTCTTTGACTAATTCATTAGAACTGCTGATTACTTCACTTGAGCCATAGTTATGCATAACGCAATGTTACTATTGTTATTATTTTATACAATCGAGACCATTTAATTTATTTATTGAGAATCATAAAAACTATAAATACTTAACTCACTTATTAATTGGTTTATGTGTTTTAATGTTAATAATTTATGTTAAATTAAATTTATATAAATTGCAAGTGAACTAAAGTGGATTATTTCATTTATTTTATTATTCTGACGAGTCTAACAAAGTTATGAGAAAAAAGGTTCATTTGAAATTTGGTCTGGAAATTCTTCATTTTCGAAATAAAGCCTCGAAAATTCTGATATAGAAAGGATTGATAGTATCCACCAAAATGTAAAAAAATGTTTAGACAGTAACAGTAATGCAAAAAGTACAATATACAGTATAATAAACTTATGTATTAAAGCTATGACGATTGAATATATATGTAATGTATGTTGTACATTGCAACACTTGTGTTGACAGTAAATATGACAAAATACATCCTCTGTATATGTGTTTTTTTCCTAAATAATTTCATTATTTAAATTCATAAGATATTACTTTTTGAAAGATATGTATAAAAAATTTTACATGTTTTATAAACAAATAAGGTATGTGCGCACCAATAAAAGATGCTAAGTTTAATGTAATATTTCAAGTTCTGAAAAAAATGAGTTAACGTGTAAACTATCTCAATATTGAATCTGTTACAAATACATATTCGATTACAGTTCAACAAATATGTATGCGGCTACATATTTCAAATCAGATCATTTTTTGGGATTAATATGGATAGCAATTCATTTACATTTCAAATTCCTCTAAATAATACATACTAACTTAATTCCACCTTTCATCAATAAATAATTCCATAGAAAAAAAAATTTCGTATATCTCACAATTTATATTTAAAATAAAAAAATGAAATAAACGATCCAATATTTCATCTACCAAATAAATTAAAACGTTTATAAAATACACACATTTTGAAAGCTTTTCATAATCAATAAAAATAAATAAATCATTTTTTGTTAGCTTTCTTTTTTTCCAACAAAAATAAAATTTATACAAGCCTTTATTTTCGATTTTCATAATTAAAATATTAACTTTATAAGTTTACATGAATAAAGCTATATACACATACACACAGACAATATTACATACCATAGGCTTGCTATTATACCAATGGTTTGTATATTAAATTAAAAAAAGGCTTATATTTACGAGTAGGTACTACACGGTATACGAACCGTTGGATAATAATTTATAAAGGATAAATGAGAACGGATGCTGCTATATGTATGTCAGCGCCAAATGGTTTATGAAATCCGTCAATCGAATTAATGACTGCTCAATGAACAAACATAAATAAGCCCGATATTGTTGCAACTACATGTAGTCGTATGCTTTTTTTAGTGTCACTCTAAGGTACCTATAAGCTATAACTTTCTGGTATGTAAGTTTAAATTAAGAAACCGCAAATTTGTAAATTCCAAAGTGGTAGGTGACGTCGTCGTAGGTTTTTGAGAAATCTAAAAGCAAACAAATTTTAATTCGAAAACCTATTGTAACAGAAAACATAAAAACCACTTTACCATAATATTCATCAACAAATCACGATTCAAAATGGCGCAGACTCAAAATGATTTAGGTATTTACTTTGGTGTAGAACTTAGAGTAAAAAGTTATTTTTTTATTTTTTCCTTTCTAGGGTTTAATTTTAGTTACAAAGTTATTATTTTTTGCTTTTCAGTTACTTTCTTCTTTCGTCGGTTCTATTTTTTGTTAAAAAGTTTTCATTAGAGTGCATTAAAATAGTGTTTACATACAGAACATGTATATGATATTTTTCTTTAGTGGAAGCGCTGGGAAGTCTAATTTTTTATTTTTTTGTGGCTAAAATTTGAAATTTTCAAATTTATATCGGACCAACTTTGAAGTATACCCTATCCAACAAAAAAAGAATTATCAAAATCGGACTACTCTGTGAAAAGTTAAGTAAATTGAGTACCTCCTTCTTTCATCGGTAAAAATATAAATAAATAATTAAACAGGTACATTAAAAAAATATAAATAAATAATTAAAGCAGGTACATTAAAAAAATAGGTGACAGGTACTTTCGAGTAAGGAGAACAATTTGGAGTTTAAAAGGTCTATTTGTTCATTGAGGAGGATTTCTGCTCCTTTTCTATGCTTGTATACCTATATACGAGTGATAGAGCATTGCGACTAGACTCATAAAACATTTACGGACTTCCATCTTTCACTACATACACAGCATATGAATGGGTCGAGATTTTTTAATTGAATACAATTCTACTCTGTATACTACCTAACTTTGTATTTCATGTTTGTCATCTATTAACGGAAAAAAAAAACAAAACACATAAAATTTTAACTTGTCTATTACCAATGAACATCGTTTATTAACTCACTGTCATAATTTTGGTGATTTCAATATGATTGTTTACATATGTATAGGTACTAAAGCCCACAAAAGTAGTGTTTGTTTTTCAAAATTATTTGTGCCTTATTCAATCGGTTTTTGAGAAAATGATTGGAATAAAAGTTGTTGACCAGTCCAAGTGGCCGAGCGGTCTAAGGCGTTATGTCTGCGCAGTATGTCTACTTGGAAACTGGGAGGTTATGGGTTCGAATCCCGGCATCGGCAGTTAGTCAATTATTAAAAAAAAGGCGGTTAATTGACTAAACTGTCGGGGTATAGACAAGAACGAAGTAACCGGCTATGCTTGCGAAGGTTTTCTGCAATTTCCTTCACGAACTTCAGATGTATATCGGTATAGTTTTTATCATAGTCGGCTGCAGCCGCATGTCTTACCAATTCCTAGTCTATACACAAAAATTACTTCCACTCCACTCACATCCTCACATCCTTAAGTATGACAATGGACCTTATGGTCGAAGTGTAGCCCGTCCAGGGCAACCTCCACAAACTATCTAAAGTTGTTAGTATATTTACCTAATAAATAAGGCACAAAACAACTATAAAAAGTTGAAAAAAAGCGACCTCTACTTTTGTGGCCATGTGTACTAAAATATGAGAATTTACAAAAAAAGGGTTTAATTGAAACTTGTTAGTTGAAATTTTATGATACACATGATATTATTAGTATTATTCAGCGTATCATTTCTACAAAAAAATTATTCTTTTCATGTTTCATTGCTTGTTGTTAACTTCAAAAAATCTCATACTAATGCCAGGAACATATTTCAAGAATGAAAAATACTGAAATAATATGTTTCCGTAGCTGAAAAAGTGTGATGTGAAAACAGCTACGCAAAGTCTATTTGATTTACACTCTGAGTCTGTATTACATAGGCCATATAGCTTTGTATGGCAGATTCATAACGGATTTATTTTATGGTCCGTACACACTTAGGGGTCTTTCACACCGAAGATGCAAGATGCATCCTGTAAATTAATTTTACATATTTACATACATTTATTTTATATATTTATTTTCTTTTTTGTATATTTGCTTTCTTTTTCCCGAGAAAAACACTTGAAACCAATAAGAAGAACACAAACATGTAAGAAGCGAAACCACAACTGAAATAAAATCCAGGATGCATGCATCTTGCGTCTTGCATCTTCGGTGTGAAAAATCTCTTAAATTAGTAAGAACCCCTATTTAATGAAGAGATTCGTCTCCACAAGTGGCAAGTAGTCAGATTATTTCTTTGTATATTAAGTGTTATAAAATCGGATCACTTGCCAAGTGAAATATGAAAACCCTGCACCTGAGAAACTTACACAATAAATATATATGAACAATTTTCTCATTTTTGTTAAAAACTAAGAATAAGATTTCCCGTCCCTCTAAACAGCCCTCCTCCCTTTTCATTTTCCGATTTTGCCCAATAACGAACCAAATTTCGTTCTGATCTTATTATAACTGATCACTAAAGTGGCTGCAGACACATCGTTAATGATAAATTGACAATTTTTGAGCAAAAATTATGGAAAAATTATAAATTTTATGAAAAATTTTTGTTCTTTTTTCTGGGTGGTTCTTTTGGTTTTGTTCTTTTTTCTTTTTTCTTATCTGCTTATTAAAAATCTAACGTCTAGATAACTGGAATTACCCTAGAATTATTTTATTTCGAAAACAAAACGGTAAAACGCGACTTTAAAAACATTTATTTCAGAAATATTTATTTTACTCTCCTGTTTTTATATCCGATATATATGAACATACCAGGGTATATTAAGTTTAATAAACCCTACACCCATTTCCGCATATCGAGTCCGTCTGAACACGATTACTCAAAAACACACAGAAATATCGTGTTCAAATTTTGTTTGTGTGTTAAAGAGCAAAAAATTGAAGACAAGGTCTTAAATGGGCGAAATCGGACCATATTTGGGCAAAATGGGCAAAACTTCCCATCTATGAAGCCGTAAGAGATAAAACAAAAATTTAAATACGAAAAATGCCCCTTATTTTAAATATAAACAACTTTTGTAATAAACTTATTTATATATTCAATACAAATACCCAGTATAAATTCAATATATACTGGGTATTTAAGCAATTAGTTCAGTTAGTTGTTATTTTCACTTGTATTATATTTCATCTATACGCATATACAAATTCAAGATGCCGCAAGACGAGCCGAGATGATCAATTCTCTTGTATTGTATTTACTTGTAAAAGTTTTCTATCGTCTCGTTTTTACAGTTTTTCTTCAAAAGATACAGATTTTCTTCAAAAAATACAATTAAAATAACAAACATTTTGTGTACTTCCAGTGAAAAACTTATTAATGCAACTGTAAACATGCTCAAACTTTATTTGGTTCAAAATTGATTTGATTTTTTCCGCAAGGTATGAAATTTATTTTTATTATAAATTGCTATTTTTATGTGTTTGTTTTAATTGTTTATGAGTATACGAAAATTTATCTACTGTCGACGATTCCATAGCAATAGTAACATTATATTATCGAATAATAATTAGTGAGAGCTCTAGGTTTTTGAAATAAAATTTGAAATTCGCCCCTTTACCTAGATCAGTTTTTTGTATTATAAATACGTATTTCGACTACAATGTAGTCATCATCAGTATAAATGAGCTAGTCGTAATTTACTCTTTGACAATTAGAAATAGATAAAAAGTCGAGATCTATAGACAAATATAAAAATAAATCGAAAATTAACGAAATTACTCTTGTTAAAATTTCCTTCATTCACATTTATTCCTGTTAATTTTACTCTTATTAAAATCACTCTTATATTGTCGCAGGATATGTTACTTGTTACTAATTTGGTAACAATTTCACCAAAAAAAGAAATTGAAATTGTCACCAAATTAGTAACAAGTAACATATCCTGCGACAATATAAGAGTAATTTTAATAAGAGTAAAATTAACAGGAATAAATGTGAATGAAGGAAATTTTAACAAGAGCAATTTCAATATAATTTAAAATTTATTATATTTTAAATCTAGTATATTTTAATCTAGTTAATTTTCGATTTATTTTCATTTTTGTCTATTGATCTCGACTTTCTATCTATTTCTAATTGTCAAAGAGTAAAGTACGACTAGCTATTTATACTGATGACTACATTGTAGTCGAAATACGTATTTATAATACAAAAAACTGATCTAGGTAAAGGGGGCGAATTTGAAATTTTATTGCAATAGTCGTTACTGATGCGTAAATGTAAGTGATGAGTTTATTTCTTATTATACTTTCGTTTCGAGAATAATTTCATGTATTTTCTGAATAAAAACAGAATTTGAATAAAAATTCAAATTGAATAAAAACAACCACTTAAACGGAACCTTACCGAATATCATTATAGAAATAAATTTGTTACCTAGAAAAACAACAGAAGAGTAACAAAAGTGTTGTAATATGTGTAATGGAAAAATAAAACGGCAAAACTAATTTTTCACATAAGTAATAAACAAACATTAGAGACAACATGGACGTTCACTTTTTTGTTGTTCTTAGAACAACTTAAATGAACACAACTTTTGTCATCTGCAATTATTTTTCCGTTTTTTTGAAAGAAAATATCCATCTATGAATCTTTGATTTACTCTGAATATAGACTGAGGAAAAGTTTTTTTTTTCTCCAGAAAAGAAAAAAGAAACAAAGTTACATTTTCTAGTTTGTATATAGTTTGTTTTATTATTGTATTTATTTTTCTTTGTGAAAAATCCCATTCAATACAAATACCCCACCACTGCACACACCATTATTTTTCTTTAGTGGAAATAACATTCTACCATTCAAGAAAAGTTTCATTTACTTAATAGCTGATAAATTTCTTTAACATCGTTAAAATACATTTCACTATGTATTAATATATACGTACGAGAAATAATACACGTTGAAAAAGTAATGGTACACATGCAACATATCGTTTTAGAGTTCCGTGCCAAAACAGGCAAAACAAAACACTTATGCAATAGGGAATATGCATGAAAATTTTTTTTCACTTGAATTGAAGCATGTTTACTTGATAAATATCAAGGTAAAATTACTTTTTAAATAACTTTAAAGAAAATAAAAATTTTTTTTCACTTGAATTGAAGCATGTTTACTTGATAAATATCATGGTAAAATTACTTTTTAAATAACTATAAAAATAAACGATATATGAATGATTGAAATTCCCGATTAGACAAAGAGGGTGATAGCCCTCTTGATATGTTATGTGACGTCATATTACACTTTCACCATTTCAAATACATGTAAAATTCCGTTTTTAGTATTTTTGCAAGAAAGAGACAGATAATAATCTTTAAAAGCTTATAGCTTCCTTGATATTTGTCGGATTTTAATTTCGTTTTTAAATATTATTACAGTATTAACAGTATTTTCATATTCTGAAAATAAATAGTAAAACAAATTTTCATGCATATTCCCTATTATTCCGGTGTCAGTCTTCATGGCATAGACGTTTTTCTAAGAAACTATTTCTCGTAAATGATTCAAATTTTGCATAGTTAAGAGTAATATGCAGTTTATTCATATGCGGATATGAAGTTTAAAATCGGAATTTTATAACTAAGGGATTAGTTTTGGGAGTTGATATTGGAAATAAAAATATAATTATTTCCAAGAGTATTGTGAAGGATATCGAAAATAGTTTATTGAAGCATGAATTCAGCAATATATATATATATATACCGTCTGTTTAGTTTACATCTTCGTATCATAGATCCCACGAGTATGAGAGAGTACATATGTACATATACATTAAGCAATGTGTATGAGAAGTAGGTCTTATAGGTTTAATATACAAGCATATTTTTCAAAATAGTGAATAATATTCATAACGAGTATGAGAGAGTACATATGTATACATTAAGCAATGTGTATGAGAAGCAGGTCTTACAGGTTTGAGTGTTGGTGATCACTCGAACAGTTATGAAAAATATGATTGGTTATCAAACCTATAAAACCTCCTTCTCATACACATTGCTTAATGTATATGTACATATGTACTCTCTCATACTCGTGGGATCTATGATACGAAGATGTAAATTAAACATAGTGTATATATATATATATATACAGATCATAAGAATCAACTTGAGGAAATATACCACGGTCTTTCAAGCAAAAGTCTACGCTATACTGGCTTGCATCCGCGAGAACCTACGTAGAGGCTACATAAACCAGAACGTATGTATTATCTCGGATAGTCGAGTTGCTTTAAAAGCTTTGTCTGGTATTGAGGTCACCTCAGAGATTGTCTGGAGGAACTGCTGGAGCTGGCAAAATGGAACAATATTAAATTAATCTAGGTACCAAGTCACAGTGGTTTCGAAGGAAACGAAAAAGCACATACCATAACAAAGAAGGGAGTCGGAATGCCCTTCATAGGCCCAGAGCCTATTTTAGGAATTCCAAGGATTGCATGTAAACAGGTGATCAAAGATTGGTCAAATGCTAAACATCTGCCTCAAACGTGTGGATGTGTTTTTGGTATAAACCAAATTTTTTCTCTCACCTTCTTCGTTGTTAAGTTATTTATTGTTAATCTCAGGACGTTCTACAAATGACACCGATAGTAAACCATAAAATTATGTAGGAAATATAGGAAATTACTACTAACGGTCTTTACAGCTAAGTCTAGTCCATTCCCCATGTTCTGGTTTTTTGTTGCCGGTAACATTTGTAGTACGCCTAGACTCAAACAAATACTTTATTTGATTATAGTAATATTAGAGTTGGAAACTAATTTGTCTCGCACCAGGCCTCTTGATCACCTAGCTACACTACTGCTGCCTTAAACACAATAAGTTTATACAAAATACAATGTATTTTCTTTTGAATATATACATTCATATTTGAAAGACATATAAATAAATTGTATTATTCGTTCATATAAAATAGAACCAACAAATAAATCTATTGTACATTTATTATTACAACATAAATATTTACGTGGATATATTCATAGAAAATATGTCAATCATATAATTGGACAAAAGCTTTTCTGGAACAACTGCAGATACAGAAATAAATAGTTATTTTAATTGCTTTTCAACTAATGCGATTTACAGTATATATTTTAGTTTATCTTCTACTTAATAAAACTCTATACTGTCTGACTCTACTTAACTGGTGGATCTAGAAGCATGCACAGGAGTTCCATGTATAACGTAGGTGAGAACCAGGAAAAGGATTTTGAAAATTCATCCCCTAAAAGTGTCAAATAGTGAATGAAAGTTTATATGGAAGGCAGCCATTTTTTAAGAAGATATATGGGAATTGGTGTTTAGGCTTCTGTTTATAAATAAAAGTATGTTGAAAGTTTGCATGGGAAGTGTGTCATATTTGAAGTTAACAAGATTTTTGAAATGCATCCTCTAAGTAATTAAAATAAGGGACGAAAGTTTGCATAAGAAGTGCGTCATTTTTGAAGCTAGGAACATGGAGTTGGAATTTCAGCTTTTTACATTTGAAAAAAATCGGAAGATTCCTGAGATGTGTACGATAGGAAATCCCATTGGGCACACGGCGATAGTGAGGTTCATCAATTGTATTTACTAGGCAGATTGCGTACCTCTAAAATTAGGTCTCAAATTGTAGGAAATAATGCAGTCAGTTGATCGAGCTTTCGCCATTCGTACTTCTGACAAATTCATACATCCACCTAAGCAAATAGTAATATTTCAAATCTTACACAAAAATAAATTTTGTCTGACTGAGAAATTAAATCACAGTTTTACGTATATAAAAATCGGTTCTTAGAAAAAAAAGTTAAACGTTGAAACGTTGAAAAAGTTGAAATTAAATTGACACCCAAAAAGCTTCCCGCACAATAATCTTAAATAAAAATTTCAACCAGCCAAATCCCGACTCCGGAAGTTTGTCAATTTAAAAAAAAAATTAATTGGGCGGTTGATTGACTAAACTGTCACCGTATGGACAAGAACGAAGTAGCCGGCAATGCTTGTGAAGGTTTTCTGCAGTTTCCCTTCACGAACTCCAGATGAATATCGGCATAGTTCCTATCAGAGTCGGCTGCAGCCGCACAACCTACCAATTCCTTCTCTGCATACGAACTCCTGATCCTCCATTCACATCATAAAAATGTAATGTAAAAAATTAATAAATAAAGGTTGAAAAATATTCATGTGGGTGCCCTCTGTTATAGACCGTCATATCTCAAAAACGGAGATTAAACCCCATTATTATTATTAAATAAAAATTTCGTGATTTTCTTCCAGTTTTTTTTAGCGATACTTTTGAAGTCTCGCAGTGTAGACATCAGTTTTGAATAGTCTTTTCAAAAAGTTTTTAATGTTTCCACATAGCCACAGAGCATATTGAATGGTTTATTAATACGGCTAGAACAAGAAAATTTCTTGACAAATATTGGTCAGATTAAAACTTGTTTTACTCATTTTCAAACATTAATTAAAATTTAAATCAATATTTATATTAATAAATATAACAAACTAAAGTATCTCAAAAATAGTTTTCAACTTACATTATATGAGTTCAAATTGTTGCAGTATAGTTTTTAATGTTGAGTTTAAGGCAACATATATTTGCCAGATAGATATTAAAACTAAACACATACTCTGGCTTATTTGTAGTAACTTACTATAATACTGTGCTTCGAGTTTTACACACCAAACGTTGAATAAAAGCATTGGTATTATGTATACAGAATGATTCGTCAAAATTGACATTAATAAAACCGTGAGAAGAATTGTTCATAGTAACTGTGTTTCGATTAAAGTCTTAAATAAACTTTGCTTCAAAAAAGATAAACATGAACCTCAAATTAAAAATTTCTCACGTAGGTTAGTTAATTTTCATAGAAAATGGCAAGAAGATAAATTGTAGTATTATGCAGTTTCTACAACTTTACTTATTCTAAATTTTTCGATTTGACCAATATTACAAGAGATATTATGTTGTGTTATATATTATGTTGTGTTTTTTTTCTCCTTCTAAGCGCCTCTTTTTCCTAGACGAACTTAGATAGATACATCCTTGGCTCTACAGTCCATGAAGAACTTTGGCCTCACTTAAAAGGGTCTTCAAGGCCTTTCCGTCCTGGGTTTAGGTTCTCCAGTTCCAATTCGGTGTATATCCAGTATAACGTCGTCCAACCATCGTAGTCTTGATCATCCTACATGTCTTGAGCTTTGTGCCTTGTAGTTGTAGAAATCTTTGCATCTCTTGAACTTGGCATTCTTTCCAGCCAGGTGTCCCAACAAGCGCAGTCTCCTTTTCCTAATTTCAGTGACAAAGTCCAGGACTCCGAAGAGGTCCTGCAATTCGAAGTTTGTTCTTATCCTCCATACTCCAATGTTACACATTGATCAATAGATTTTTCTTAATATTTTTCTTTTCCATTCTTCTTTTCTTATTCCTGACCGTCAGACACCGAACTTGTCCTTTCAAATACCCAAGACACGCAGTATACCAAATTTCTGATCGGACAAAAATTATGGCCTGTAGAGCATACGCAGTGGGACTTCATCAGTGGTTATACTAGTTTATTGTTCTCCTTCACGTATTAATGTATATAAAAATTAGTTTTGAGGCAGTCCATGCTTCTGCAACATCTAATTCCTAGTTGCCAGTTCGACTCCTAATTGGCGAGTTAATTTTTCTGATCAATATTTTAAGTATTTGAAATAACAGATAAATCTTTCACTTATATTTTGCCAATTCAAAAACACCAAAGTATATCGGTAACTCGTTTCAATTTTTTTAGCAATCGTGTTGATGGGCTGATCAGATAAAAATAATAGAGTGATACGAAGTAAAACACTGTATATAAATTTTTAAAAGAAAATAGTTTTCTTTTATTAAGAAAGCGTAACTGTGCTATGTTTGCTGGACCATCTTGTATATGCTCTTATTATGGTAAGATGGCAACAACAACAAAAAAAAAAAAACGAACATCGTTTTGCTACAAGCAAGCGTTATTATTATTATTATTTCGAAAATAAAATAAAGACTTAAACTTTTATGTAAAGCTTACAAACATTTTATTAATGTGCATGCCATATAAAAATTTATCATTGTTTTAAATCATGTGGCATAACCTTCTTCTTGGTTTATATGGTTGGTGTTTTTTTCCTCTTTGAGAAAGGTGTCCTTGGTATGTTTTGAAATGTTATGCTTTTGGTTTTCGAGCATGGAGGTACCATGGTAATCAAATAAAGTGAATCATATTCGTAACCTTCAAAAAGAAGGTCATGTATTTTAAGATAATTTTATCAAATTTCAATCTCTATAATTCAGTTCAAAAGTTTAGGAAATAAAATCTAAAGCTTAATAATGTATACAAAAATGTGAAGTGAGAAATGTAAGTTGAATATGAAGCTAGGAGCATTTTATCAAAGCAAATGGTGAAATATCCTTGTAATATTTGTTTCGCTACCTGTGTATTTCAAAGCTATGGAGTACTGTACAGTATACGGGGCACTGCTCGATACACCTTTACCTTGACTTTTTTCTTGGCCAATTGGCTGAGTGGTTTGGTAATAGACATTTATTCGGACAGTTCGGTCGACTCTTTCCACAAAAGACATACGTTTGGTAGATAAACAATTTGCAGTATGCTGGTACCCTCTACGCTCAAGCATTTTCCTTGTAGATATCACAGGTAGGACAAATAAACTAAGATTTAACCAAACATTCTCCAGGGACTTTATATTCCTTCAACGGGCATTAAGAAAGGTGTTTAAAAAGTCAAGAATCGGCTCCACATAATTTTTGCGTTGAATATGGCTTGTATTTTGATTCTTGAGACTGAAACCTTCACATATCAATTCTTTCACAATTGCATCACTACCTGGACGAGACATTCTCGTATAACTACCTTATATGAGGTTATAACAAAATGTGGGGCTTTGTGATTTTTACAGGTAATTTCTTGAGAACAGAAATGAACAGCATAACCTCTTTTTGAAAGATGTTCTTTCATTTTTAGATCAATATAAAAATTGAGAACCACTATAGGTAGTATTAAGAGCCAGTTTCTGAATTTCTATGACAAATTTGACCTATTGATATGCAACAATCATAGTTTGAAAAACACTAGAAAAACACTAATATCTTAGATTCTCTGAGGACGTTACTTATTCTTAGAATTCTGTTCTGTCAAGAAAGGTATTACAATTTTAGAAAATCTCTATATACAATTTTGTATATATTTTTGTGTCGAATGTATTTGATAAGACAACTACAAATTGTCAATAGTTTTTTTCGTTGCTTTTATACACAAACTAATGATTTAGATGTTTTAGAACATTTGCAAACGTTTTTATTAGAACATACATGAACAATATGAGGTGGGTGTGTGTTCTAGTTATGCATATGTACACTCCAATCAGTAGTAAAGCTTCCTTCTAAAACAAAAGAAAACTATACTATGTACAATGTTTTACCCGTTTTGTACAAATCAAGTACAATTATCACTAGATTCAGTGACCTGCCACTCAAAAAAAAACACAAATAGGTGCATGTTAATGTAAGAAGCGTATTTCATTTTATTCTACGGCAATCCCGTCCCCTTAAAAAAAGCGTTAATTTCGTAGCTGCAAGTGGGGAATCATTCGGAAAATCATAGCGTTTTTTGGGATAGAACGATTATTTTATTCAAATTTTTTTTGAGCAATTTGAGCGTTGAGTAATTTCTTACAATGGTAATTAGGGTTCCCATTCCGGTTAATCATGTTTAACCGGAGGGTTACGGTTATTAAAAGGCATTAATCGAATTAAGAGTGAGTCATCAAGACACCAGAAAGCGTCTTTTATAGAAGCCATCAAAGGTTAATGCATACAATGAGCTAGTTTTTAGTATTTAAATTTTTATGAATCGCATATGCAATCGCGCTGAAGTGCAAAATCTACTTATTTATTTTTAATAAAAATTCTATTTTGGCTAAATAAAATTTCATCTAGATCTTAAATCGCAACGATACGAAATCACACTGAAATTTTGCCTAGGTCTTAATTCACTAAAAATTAAACAGACTACATTTTCATTTTATAGTTTTATAAAAACATAATTAAAAATTGTACTTTCAAAACAAAATTGATTACCAAATAAGGTGAGTACGATTTTGGAAATACAACAGTACCTACGATTTAGGATAGGTGTCCTAAATTATACGTTTACAATGTCTTCTAAAATTACTAGTTTATACGTAGAATGTTTATATAGAAGGTTTCCACAATGATCAAATTATAATTTACGACAATAACGGTAATGACAATTTTAGTAAAAATGTGTATTGTTTATTAGATATATCAAAAATCCCATAGGTAGTACGATTTTGGCAAATCTCCCCAAAATTTGCGTAGTATCCAAGTGGGTGAAAATTTTCTCCGTACATTTTTTTAGAAGACTAAGTTACATACTTACAATTTTATGTAATTAAAGCATGTAAAAAACATGACGATCACGCAATCGTATAAAGTAACACTACTTGAGATTGAAAACATTTTTATGAACAGTATTCTATCGCTGCAGATTCAGAGTAATACGTTGCCTGTAGGTGTAGGTGTTCTGTAAAAGGTATATGTATGTATATAGATAATATATTATTATACATACATACTCATATACTATTTATTTGTATATAATATATACAAATGCGAATAACACTGGAGTATTTTATCATTCTCTCTTATTATTTTATACAAAATAAGACTTTACATCATTTTTGTGTTACAAATGTGTTATAAAACATATATACAGAATGTCTCTAAATATATATATATATCCGTCAAAAAAAGATTCCTCTAAACATTTTTCTTCTTTTAAATATTTATAATTTCGCTTTGTGTATGAAAATAAATTGTCAAGCCGCCATAAAAGTGTTAAAAACATAGATAGTTTTAAACATAGATAGAATTTTTACTATCATGGGAATTAAAGAGTTTGGTACACATTAAAATTTGAAATAGCAATTGAATGTGAATTTTATGGACACAGAGCTATAAACCAGAAATTTAGTAAATATAGTACTTATAGTTTCCGATTATATCCTCCACATTTCATTCTATATTTTACCATGAAACATGTTTACAAAGAAAGAAAAACACAAATATTAGATGAGCCTTATATTTCGTAAGCATTTAAACAACCTCTTAGTCGACTCTTGTTATTGTTTTAATGCAATTGACATAAAACGAATAATAGATACCTTTAACTGATGCTATAAAACGGTATATGAACAATTAATTATTAATTATATTACATAGAATTTCATTAAATAATTCAATTGATATGTTCAGTAAAATAAATAAATCTATTTGGTTCATTTAAATATAAATTAAATAATTCAATTAATAACTACTTGAAAAACAAATAAACTTGTTTTGTATAAATCATATTATTTACAAATTATTATGTTTAGTGGTTATTCAATTAAGTAATTTATTTTAACCCCTAATTTATATGTTGGATCTCAAAAAGATCCAGTTAGTAGCTACTTTTTGTCAAGTTTACACATGATCCATGATCAAAATTTTTTTAGAAGTTTCCTACTTTAATAAAAGATTCACGCTAATTCGTGAAAAATCGGTATAAACGATTTTTCCAAAGATTAAAAAACCTATGTAGATAGACTATGCTCCCGTAAATCCTTTTGTTTAAAATTCTCTCGAAATAGTTTGTGCCGTTTTCGAGAACGTGATTACAAATAATTATATATATATATATATATATATATATATATATAAATTGGCAATCAGGACATACTGCTGTATGGCCTGATTGTTCCACAAAAAGCACGTAACCAGTTAAAGGAAATTCATCAAATAGACATTATTATGTTATGACACAAAATAATAATTTTATATAGCCCCATATACGAGATACATTCGTTTTTACTATTTGAAAATGTTTTTTATACCTTTTGTGTATCTGGGATTCGTTCGCATTTTTCAGACCTGGGCAAAGTAACGGAAAACAGTACTCTAAGTAATAAGTTAGACGTATTGAAAAAATAAGTAATGCGAGGAACTTTCAACAATAAAGTATTTTGAAGGTATAAAGTACAAAGTGCATAATTCTTTTTAATGGAAACAAATAAAATGATGAAGAATTTTTGTGTGTGAATATTTTTTAACATTTTGTGAGCTGTTTTTCGAAATCGTGGATTTAGGACAAAAGCAATTAAATCCAATCCATATTAGGAAATCATATAATAGTGATATTAACACAAAACTTAAATAGTAAAAGGTCAGTTTACAACAAAAATCTTATTTATCATTGTAGTTAATGAAAGTAATCTTTTGACTACCGCAGATGACGGCAACAAAATACTATATTTTAGAAATACTGACTTTATAGAGGGATATTAATTTAACAATTAGAATTATTGATTTTTATCTTCTAAATATCGCAAAAATTTGAGATTAATTATGTTGCCTGTCTGCTCTGTACACAAAATTAATTAGGCGGGAAAACTGAGTTAAGTTTAGGTAATAATGATTCATTTAGAGATACTTTTTTGTCTATGGATTCGTTTTAACCTATTATGGAAAGACTTTGCCCGGCACAACATCAGTCTTTGAGCTCATGAAAAGCTTGAAGAAAATCCAATGTTTTCAACAAAAAATTTGTTTAGTGGTGAGGCACTAAATTTCTGGCTTAACGGATATGTCAACAAACAAAATTGCCGTATTTGGTCTGAAGAGCAACCTGAAGAGATTCAAGAGTTTGTGGTGGAAAAACAAAAAACGTAACTGTCAATGGCGACCGTTATCGTGCAATGATAGCGGGCTATTTGTTTCCTGAAATTGAAGCCCGTGATCTCCAGGACATTTGGTACCAACAAGACGGCGCCACTTGCCACACAGCACGTGAAACCATGGCATTATTGCGAGAACAATTTGGTGAACAGTTAATTTCACGCTTTGGACCGGTAAGTTGGCCGCCTAGATCCTGTGACATCACACCCCTAGACTTTTTCCTTTGGGGCTATGTAAAGTCCAAAATCTTCCCGGAGGATATGCGTACGATTGCGCAGCTTGAAGCCAACATTACTCGCGTTATTTGCCAAATACCACTCGAAATGCTCGGACGCGTCCTCAAAAAACTGCAGAATGGACCATGTTAACCGCAGTTACGGACAACATTTGAAAGAAATAATCTTTTAAAAATATATGTAAAGATTGGTTATTTTGTATGATAATAAAGATAACCCGATAAATTTCTTTTATTTTTTATTTTTTTTAGTTCTGCGAAAAAAACCTCCAAATGAATCACCCATTACGACACGCCAATTCTTATCCAGTTTCAGATCTGACTATGCCACTTGGGGTGCTTTGGCACAACACTCTTTCAATTTGGTTTGTGTATCGAATTGCATATATTTCCGAAAAGTATAGAAGAACAGTTGATGCCGTGTTCAAAATAAGTTGATAGTGAGAATTCTCATTTCTACATCTTGTTTTTGTTCTAATGCTGATGAGATTGGCAGTGGCCATACCCCCTGTACAAGTAACCAGTACCACAAAAATAGTACCACAAATACTTTAATTATTTTTTAAAGTTTTTACTTAAAGTATTGCCCAACTCTGACATATGTCCATATATAATAAAAATAAATATCCTTTGAGATTTACCATAATTTTATCACATACACAAATTCTATTTGTGACATCATATCATATCAAGAGACAAGAAAAATAAAATAACAACAACGACGAAACAAGAAACAAATTTTTTATTTTTCTCTTGACGGCTTTTCAAAGCATAGATGAGAACGTATAAAGGCATACAAACATGTGCTGTATATAACACTAAAATGATATAGAATGTTCTGAAATATTTTTTGGATAATTACTAAAGATACGAATGTATCACTCTCGAGACTAGGCATCATAACTAAATAATGAGTTCAAATTTAAATGAAATGAATCTTCTATTAAAATTGTCTAAAAGTTATTTTAACTGTCTAAAAGTTAAAGTGGCTGTCCATGAGAAAAGGATACGACAAAGTTTCAGGGATTCCCTTCTTTGTTCGATATCCACTAAGGGTTTCTAAAAATATCCCGAGTCAAAATATAAAACATAAGAATAGCCACCAAATCATCCTTTTTTTTGTTATTTCTTGAATGTAACCTTTTTATTTTGCATTAATAGAGCATAAAATTAATATTTTGAATTAAAAAGCCCAAGTTTGTTAATGGGAAAAATCAGTCAAGGGAAAAGCGAAAGCGATGAGGGGGAAGCAAAAAGTGTGCAATATCTCTTATATAAGGTGGCGCATAAGTAATCGAACGCTGACTTTCAAAATATATATATATATATATATATATATATATCTGTTAATATCAAAATATCAATATATATATATATATATATATATAATATCAAAATAAATATATATCAAAAATCTATTCACTAATTAAATTTTATGTAAGTTTTGATACATTTAATTAATATAAAAAGTATCACCATGGCTACTTTATTATGATTATTTTCTAATAAAATCTTCGCTTAAGTAAATTCGTTTAGTCTACGTAGCTTCTTCGAGATGATTTTTTTATTCAAGGTTTATGTGTTTGCTATGGAGTGATAACGGGATGTCGGCATTAGAAAAACGAATTTTTTTTTTTGTTTGGCTCAAACATTAACTCACTGGCTGTTAAATTATCAAAATCTCTTAACCCCTGCTGGGTATGCGAGAAGTGGTTTATGTTGCATGTATGTTATGAGAATTAATTTTTTTCAAGGTTCCCTCAATAAACATTTGCATATTGAACAGGTTGAACATGGTGCACAAATGCATAAAAACTCGTGTATGATTAGTTACCAAACTAACCCATTATGATCAGACATTAAAAAACTTTGTGGAAACTTTTTTTTAAAGGATTAATATAAATAAGATATGATATTTTTAATCAAATACATTTTCTTATATTTTTTCTGCATTTCCACTATTTTTATATGTATTTATTTAGTATTTTTATATAACCTGTCTCTTTATAATAACCGGTTTTTTTCCAGCTAATTCAACTGTTTTATTTATTAAATATATGATATTCAAAAAAAGTTTTTGTATTGTATTGCATTGTTTTATTTTAATAAACAATGTATCAATTATGATTTCAAAAGCATAATCCTCATAATTCAAAATACTAATCTTTTTAATGAAACAATTCCATAAAAGTAGTTATTTAAAATGAAAATGGTAATATTTTCAACATTCATACTCGAAATATGGTTTGGATAATAATTGAATATTATTGTTAATGATTAATTCAATTTTAAATATTGATTTAAAAAAAAAAAAGCATCGCAGACACAGAGTTTATGATTATACAGGCTGTCGCAATTTAAAAAAATTCGTTACGCAGGAGCTGCGAATTTCGTTAGAATACATGAAAAAACTCTCTAGTCACAATTTAAGTCTGATCATAATGAAATGTCGTATCTGATATCATTCTAGTATTTTCAAGGTCAATTTAATTAGAAAATGGTATACATCAAGGGGAAAAGGAGGCATAAAGATAGAAGAAAACATAAAATATAAAATATCTCTCTTAATATTGGAACAACCGAAAAATGTATAACGAGTAAAGTTGTAGAAAATCAAGTTTGCTATAATTCATTACCTGATCATTTTTCTCAAACTCTAATATGAACAGACATATTTTGAATTTTAATTTTCAGTCTTTAATTGTAAATACTTCTGTATGTATTAGTGTAACAGAATGAGAAAAAAACAAAATTACAGTAAAACTTAGTACCTACAACTTAATTCCTGATAAACTTTTCGATTTTTTAAATATTAAGGGAGATACCAAATTTTGTGTTTCCCCCTCTCTCTAAACCCTCATTTCCCCTTGTCCGATTTTACCCATTAACGAACTTGACTTTTAAAATACCAAATAAACTGTGACCGCTAGAGAGTCCACAGACACATAAAAGTACATATATATATATATATATATATATATACATTGGTGCAAAAACAATAGCTGCATTTCCTTTGGAGGAAATTCGCTAACAAGACACATAATAAGCAATTTAATAGACAATAGATAATAGGCAATTTTAAAATAGTAGAAAGGAAATTTAATAAAAATACTCATTGTAATGAATATTAAATCTATGTCACCATGGTCAGTTTATTTGAAATTCATTATGATTCCTTCGTACATAGCTTCTACGTGATCTTTTATTGTCTTTTATCCTTTTCCAAAGATTTTAGGGATACACTTTAATATACGATTAATGAACAAAATTATCGAATCCATTTTCGATAAAATTCTTTAATAATTGCAGTAATAACTTATTTATGGCAGGACAAGTAGCCAAGCGGTCTAAGGCGTCATGTCTGCGCAGTATGCAGTACTTGGAAGCTGGGAGGTTATGGGTTCGAATACCGACATCGGCAGTTTGTCAATTATAAAATAAAGGGGCGGTTTATTGACTAAACTGTCGGCGTATGGACAACAACGAAGTAACCGGCTATGCTTGAGAAGGTTTTCTGCAGTTTCCTTCACGAACTCCAGATGAATATCGGCATAGTTCCTATCATAGTCGGCTGCAGCCGCATATCCTACCAATTCCTAGTCTACTCACAAATTCCTTCCACTCAACTTACATCCTCACATCCTAAGGCATCACAATGGACCTTATGGTCGAAGTGTAGCCCGTCCAAGGCAGCCTTTACAATCTACCTCTACCTCTCTACGGCAGGACAATTCCAGATACAGGTTACTTTTGAAAGTTTTAGTAATGTACCACTTACTTATAAAATCTGTCTCTAGCACATTTCATGAATATCTTGAAAAAAGTGTATAAAAATTGGGATCTATGATTATCAAATTCCAATTTCTCATTTTTGTAAGATCGCCTATGACCTCATCAAGTTATGAAACATAATTTTTGTACTTTTTGTATACATTTATATTAAATTTTTAATAAATAATTAATATCAATTTTCAAATTTTTTGTCATATTCAGGACAAAATTAATGATTTGCTGCCATAAAAAGCATACTACATTATTAATAATTAATCCATAACCCATTCCAATGGGAATATGAAGGCTTTTTGAAAAGAAATGTAATAAATTTTATATTGTGTATATAGGAGGATCCTTTAAATACTGCTAAATATTGCTTTTGACATAGACTTTCCTTAACATATATCATAGGTTATTGTAAATGTAAATAATATGGTTATTATTAATAATAGCTAGTCATTATCCTTACATAGTATAAAATAAAGTTCCCCAACCGCGTCTGTCTGCCTGTTCGCGATAAACTCAAAAACTATTGCACTGATTTTCATACTGTTTTCACCAATGGATATAGTGGTTCTCGAGGAAGGTTTATAATTTGTCAAGTTTTTGTACATTGGCTAAAATATAATGATATTTGTTGGAGGTGTCGGAAAACATATTATAAAACAAATATGTTAAATATGCTATGCATAGATAGCGATGCATACAACAAATACGTTTTAAAAATTTGCCTATAGATGGCAGTATACACAACATGAGTACGTCAAAAATTTTACCAATAGGTGGCAGTGCATACAACAAATGTATTTCAAAAATTAAACGTAATTTATCAGTCCTTGACGGGAGAAAATATTATGATACTTGGTTATATGGGCGTTACAAAATTTTTGCGGGCGAAGCCGCGACGGGTAATGCTAGTAACTAATAATCTTCTTTTCGTAAATGTAAATAATAAATTGTAGTAATTATGCTTACCAGTAAGTAGTTATAATTATTAGTGCACGTGGTAATACTTAACCAAAACATTTATCTATCAATATTTATCTGGAAAGAAATCTGGACAGCATTTTTCAACATGAAAACGTTTATTAACAAAACAAGATGGTTAAATTTACTTGGTAGAGTCACTCAATTTCTTGGACCCTTGATTACTTGAAATTTTGTATTTAACCCGAAATAACATTAGTCTACAGGTCGAATTTCACAGATCCAAAAAATGGGTATCATTACATATGACTCCAGGACTACAATGACTGCATATTAATTTTAAATTGAAAGTAATAAAAGGCGATTAAACTTCCAGGTATGACCTGAAAAGCCCGAATTAAATCAGAGACATTTCTTATTTAGTAGTTTAATGCTTTGGTATTTATTACGCGCATAAAAAAAAGGATTGTAGGATTTATCCAGCAAGTGTTTACAACTCTTTTTCTCTATTTCTCATTGAGTTATCTTTTTATATCTCCTTTCCCTATTAATAAGTACCGTCTTGTATTTATAAACTATCCACTTGTCATTTAATATTAACAATGACCGGTTATTATTAACTTAAAACAATTATAAATTTTTACTGTAACATATATAACGTGTATCAAATAGAGTATTCGCGATTATATAGGGTGGTGCATAACTAACGTTATGATTTAATTAGTGAAAAAATTTTTCGTTTACGTTTTTCTTCATCTTTTTTTTCAGAATTAACTTTGAAAAACTTGGGAAATTTATAATGGAAAGAACAAAGATCCGATATTATTTTGAAAGTCAGCATTCGATTATTCAGACACAAAGATCATATCGAAATTTCTTTCATGTTCCAACAATTTACCGATTTGTTCAGCGTTTTCGGCTACATGGGGCTGTGTGTGATTTTCCGCGTGCTGGAAGACCTCGCGCAGTTCGAAATGATGTGAACATTGCTCGGGTGCAAGCAAGTTTTGAGGAAAACCTCGAAACTTCCACCAGACGATGTTCTCAGCAGTTGGTGATGCTTAGGCGGTCTTCGCAAAGAATTTTACATACGTTACACTTTTTCCTATATAAGATTCAATTGGTTCACGAGTTAAAACCAAATGATGCACAAATATGCATTCATTAATTAAATCATAACGTTAATTATGCGCCACCCTATACAAGGTGTTTCACAAATTTATAAAGTTATATATATATATATATATATATATATATATATATATATATATATATATATATATATATATATATATTTATATATATATATATATATATATATATATATATATATATTTAAAACATGCAAAAGCCGATATTGACATTTTCATAAATTTGTATTAGAAAATTTACAATTGTATACTTTAAAAATTTATACATACCTGCTTACAAACCAAACAATGAAATGTTAATTAAAGTGGATCCTCACCTGAAACAAACAAAAAAATACAACTTCAAATTTGAATTGAATAAATGCAATGAAATCTGGATTCACAATCTCTGGCCTACAATCATCAGAAATTCATCTGTAACATCACATTGTATCTGTTACAAATCTCTTTCTCTAAATTCGACTCTTCGTGAACTAAGTCGTAAATCATGTAAATCTTAAATATAAATCCTTTTTTTAAGACACATGCAGGTATTCTTAGTTACATATTTCGTATTTTTCTAACCGTCATAATTAAATAAGGATCAGTTTCGACATCTACAAGGACGTATCAACGGTCATTTGAAGAAATGTTGATGCCTGATTCGCATGAAGTGATAATGCGAATCACAATGCAAGAACGACTTGCAATACGGAATACCGTTTTTCTTCGGCCGATTAAAAAGTTTATTATTTAATTAAAATAAATGTCCATATATATATAATCATCCTGTATATAACATAACATATTGTCGTCATATACATATGTGTACATATAATACTAATTTAAATATTTATTTATTAATATGCTTCACGTTCGTTTTGGTTCAAAATTATCTCCCTTTTGATCCCATTCTTTTTATATAATTGAATCGTGTCCCTCGTATATATTATTTAAAAACTTTTTGTTATAAATAAAATACGAACAAAAATGTTTGAAATTATTCCAAATTTTTTTTTATTTTAACCATTTTAAATTACACACAAAATCGTATATATAGAATACAATAAAACAGAGAAAAATATTTTGTAACAGATTAGTTTTGTTCATTGGTTATGTTTTACTTTCTGTTTGCCACCGCATAGAGTTCCTCTACATACAAGTTTGTTTGGCTGTTTACAAACTTTAAAATTTCAATTTCAAAATTATCGCTTTAAGAGCTTTTTTAGTATTTCAATTTAATATTTAAACATTCATAACGAAAGTTGTAAATTGTTTAATACAGATATCATGTTAATTCATTCACCTGATTCCTGTGAGGGGAATAACTGTATATTCGTCATCAAACAGGTGTTGGTTATTAACTATTATTTCGTTGGAATTGATGAGAATTTCCAAATTTAGCTTGGTTTGCACAACAATATTTTGCCATAATCGGGACAAATTTTTAAATTTACAGACAAAAGTAAACTAAACATATGCTTTTGTTGGTAATGCATTAAAATACTGTGTAATGAAGATTTCTTTGAAAAGAGTACCATGGGTTCAAGAAAAAGCACTCCTAACTTTCACAACGAACTATTTTATGCGTTATTCATATACTGTTAGCTTTTTTGAAACTGTTTGTTAGTTTTTTTTGATAGAAGAAAATTAGCATCAAAATTTTATTGTTAATTAAATATATTTATTATTTTTCAATCACCACCAAAGTTTTTGTTTCGTTATGATCGATATGAGAATTATAAGTAAGTGAAAATTGATTTTTTTACTCGTAATTATCAAATGAACTTTTATTCATGTTTAACACCTCTAAGTGCGATTATGTCTGAAATGAAAGTGATACATTCTGGAGAGTTCCTCATCACGAGAAATAAATATTTTATTTTAGACAATATTTTAATATTATTAGTTGTTAAACAATTCTCTGTATTTACAGATAATTTTATTTTTAATTGGACACAGCTAGTTTTTTCCAAGTTCACAATTAATTGATTATTAAAACACCCTAAATTAAATTGTTCAATCACTACATTTAATTTTGTTTGCATTTCATAAAATGATGATGCTTCTATTAAAACGGTTATATTGTCGGCATACATCACTAATTTACCCACCGTTTCGTAGAGGTAGAGGTAGATTGTAAAGGCTGCCCTGGACGGGCTACACTTCGACCATAAGGTCCATTGTGATGCCTTAGGATGTGAGGATGTGAGTGACGTGGAAGGAATTTGTGAGTAGACCAGGAATTGGTAGGATATGCGGCTGCAGCCGACTATGATAGGAACTATGCCGATATTCATCTGGAGCTCGTGAAGGAAACTGCAGAAAACCTTCTCAAGCATAGCCGGTTACTTCGTTCTTGTCCATACGCCGACAGTTTAGTCAATCAACCGCCCCTTTTTTTTATTTTTATAATTGACTGCCGATGTCGGGATTCGAACCCATAACCTCCCAGTTTCTAAGTACTGCATACTGCGCAGACACCGTTACGTACTCAGATAAATCATTTATGAAACAGATGAACAACAAAGGGCCTAAATTACTGCCTTGAGGAATGCCAAGTTGAATATTTTTGAAAGACGAACGTGACTTATTTACTTCGACTATCTTTTTACGATTATACAGGTATGACTCTTCTCCAAAGAAAAGCATGATTAACCGTATCAAAAGCGGCACTAAGGTCAATGAAAACTCCAATAAGAAATTTCCCTTCATCCAAGTTTCAGTAGGCAAATTCATTAAAATCGTAACAAGTTGTTGTTGATAGTCCCTGTCTAAAACCATGTTGAAATTTGTTCAATACGTCACAGTTATTTAAAAACTTTGCAATTCGGTTGTATATTAGTTTTTCAAATAGTTTCGCAAATGCTGATAATATAGAGATAGGCCTATAATTATCTATAACTTGTTTATCATCGCTTTTGTGCAGTGGTATTATTTTTGCAACCTTTAGTTCGTTTGGAAAGTTTGAATTTAAAAAGATGTATTTATTATATAAGTTAATGTTGCTATTGAGAATGGAGCACGAAAAAGCACCGTAATAAAACTATTACGGTAATTAAATTAAATAGTTTACGCTGATATGCAACTACAAATACTACGAGTAAAATGTATAAGTTTTCTGCACTTTCGTGATAATGTATTAAGATAATGTATTATAAAAGAAAAGTAAAAGAATCATATATGTTAACATAAAAAAAGGAATTACCGTTATGCACCATATATTCTATCCTCATTCGCAGTTACTGTTGTTATTGTGGTACGACAAATACCAAGTAAGTAAGAAACAAATTTATATTTTCCAAAAAAATCCACGCTATTACTACTAGGTAACGTAGTAAAATAAGCCGTAGGATCGATCTGTCTCTGAGTGTGACTCATGACGTTTACACGATCAATTTCCCAGTATTTGTTTTCTGAATACGTCATTTTTTGACGGTATGATATTTCAACAAATTTTTGCCAAATCGTTTCACTGCAACACCGCTAATAGCTGTAAATATCTTAAGAAAAAGTATTTTTATTAAAACTTATTTTCCATTGTTTAACTTAATTTTAAAAAAAAGAAACAAGTGAAAATAACTACTAACTGAGTTAATTGCTTTAATACCCAGTATACACTGAGTTTATGCAATAATATGTTTATTTTTAAAAAAGGAACTTATCTTGTTTTTAAAATTTTGTTCTATCTCTTACGGTTTCAAAAATAAACAGTTTTCCCTTTTTACTCTATGGTAAGGGAACTTTTTACCATAGAGTAAAAAAAGAGTAAGAAAAGGAACCTTTTACCCATACATTTGCTCATTCACGAACTTGAATTTTTAGCTCTAAAACACACTTACGAAATTTCAGCTCGCTATCTCCTTTCGTTTTTGAGTTATCGCAATTACTGACGGTGAGACGAATGGACGAAAGGGAAACTTTGGGGAAATGGACTAATAAGTCATTTTATGAACACCTAAACAAATTTTTTTTTGCGATCAATATTTTCAACCGAGACTAAACTTAAAAGACCCTGGTATATTTTTTTTACCAGGTTTAACAAGTGAAAATAACAACTAACTGAGTTAAGTGCTTAAATACCTTGTATACACTGAGTTTATGTAAACAAGTTTCTAACAAAAGTTTTTAAAAAAAAGAATATTTTTTGTTTGTAAATTTTTGTTCTCTTACGGTTTAAAAGATGGATAGTTTTACCCATTTTACCCAAACATGGTCCGATTTTTACTTTTTTTTCCATTCTAGAACACACTTACAAACGTACCTTTATCTCTGGTATCTCTTTTCGATTTTGAGTTATTGTGTCGACAGACAGATACCCGTTCGAGTCGGAACTAAACTTAATAATATACTCTTGTATATATCGTATATACCGGATATACAAAATTTAAGTATTATATTTATAAGATGATTAATAATAGCAATATTTATAGGTATACATGGCGACAAAGAGAATCCATTTTTATAAATAGAGAACATAATATCTGCCATATAATATTTCTGTAAATATTAGTCACATAAAAATGGTAAGCAGATACATAACTGTTCATTTTATTCACTATAACTTTACTCATGACAAATTTGGAAACAAAGAAGTTAAAATTTAAAATTAAACCATCTTAGCCACCATTTTCCACGTAAAAACTTTCTTTTTTTAAAGGGCATGTTTTTATGCCCAACCAATGGGGAATATGCATGAAAATTTTTATTCACATTTATTTTCAGAATATGAAAATACTTAAAATAATATTTAAAAACGAAATTAAAATCCGACAAATATCAAGGAAGCTATAAGCTTTTAAAGATTTTTATCTGTCTCTTTCTTGCAAAAATACTAAAAACGGAGTTTTACGTGTATTTTAAATGGTGAAAGTGTAATATGACGTCACGTAACATATCAAGAGGACTATCACCCTCTTTGTCTAATCGGGAATTTCAATCAGTCATATCTCGCTTATTTTTAAAGTTATTTAAAAAGTAATTTTACCTTGATATTTGTCAAGTAAACATGCTTCAATTCAAGTGAAAAAAAATGTTCATGCATATTCCCTATTATTAGAAAAAATTTGAGACTCTATTATATATTTTGGACATAATATATTCCAAATCTATCTGAAATAATGAGCAAAAAATTTCATTCGACTTCCTTGGATATTTTCCCGGGAATTTTAGGCCAATTTAAAAGGGACAGAAATGGGTTATTGCAGGACAGGCATCCTGCAGGATGCCTTACATCCTGCAGGTTTCTGCAGGTGCAAATAACATATATGGTGGTTTCATTGTCCTCCATACAGGCCCTACAAGTGGAATCATCAGAGATCCCCAAGTTATGCAAGTGGTAGTTCAATCGACAATGTCCTGTCAAGAGCCCCACCACCCTTCTCAACTGTATTATATTGAGTTTGTAGCGGTATCACATTTTCATATTTTATTTAAATAATAATTATTTATCATATCAATTAATCCCTTCTACAAGTTTCAACCGAGAATAGTCGAATGGCCTCGCTATGGTTCATAATTAACCATTCTAATATAGCAGATAAAAACCAAATAAATACATAATTATACAATTCCCAAATGTAAAAATCACTTGGTACATTTGACTTTACACATACCAACATACACATACATATTATATTGTGTAAGTTATTTCTAATTTCTTAATGGAAATGAAATTGAATGGAAGAAAAAATGGAAATGACAGTTAGTTCCATACCGACTTTTTGTGGATAAGATGTGAAGATATAACAAAAAGTAAGTATATTATATAAAGAAACATAATATAGCGTATACGTATATATGTATGTATAAAATATACTAACGACAACGAGTAATAGTAAAAGAAAAGCATTGATAAAATGATTTTGATTATATTATTTTGTGATTCATTATTTAACATTTACACTACATCCACATTCGTCTATACATAACATATATAAATCAATAAGTGAAGTTGATGTTCGTTCGTCTCCTTATATATGATCCATTTATAGTCCAATATAAAATATTATAACCATAGTGCTCGCTTACTATCTATCTATGGTTTTGAATGCAATTTTTATGTCATTCATTGGTGTATTTCTGGTATCTTTAAGTCGGGTCATTATATAATTTAATAGTATTTTCATATTGCCATAAAAGACAAAATCTATTCTGCACAGTCAATGTTTTGAATGATGGAAAGTAGCGCTAATGTTTCAAAATATTTTTAGTTGATTTGTACAATAGGTACTCATTCATTTTTTTGAGCAAATGTTTTGAATAAAAGTTGTTAATATAAGTATTTATAGTAAACAACTTTTATCCGTAGCATCCATTTTTTTTTGGGTAACCAAAATAATAAGGCATAAATCAACTAAAAAATTTTGAAAATTGAGAGCTACTTTTGTAGCCTATAGTACAGTTGGCTATACAAGTTTATGAGATTTTTTTTTAATTTCATAGTTAAGTTGTGCTTTGTTCATTCGGTTTTCGAGAAAAGATTTCGAATAAAATTTGTTGCTATATTTCTAATGCGCAACTTTTAAAATTATAAATTTAAAAAAAAAAATGGCATCAACTTTTGTGGTCCATAGTACCATCATATATTTTAGGCTTGGCACGTTTAAAATAATAGGATCGGGACCGTTATTTGGCCAAGGAAGTACTACTCAAGTAAGTATATAGAAATTGTGTAACTCTTATATCTACATTTTCTTTATAAAGTCTATATATACATATAATAATATTTAATTACTTTTTTAAACTTTGCGTCTATCCATCAATTGTTAGTATGTGCCCTTTCGGTTGTGTTTTACTAACGAAGGTGACTAGCATTTATTTAATGTCACATTTAAGTAATATGACTGAACATAAGTAGTGATTATTTTGACATCAATGAAAAATCTCTCTTATCAAGGTATCAGACCCATAGTGCTAAAATTCCAAACTGCATGAATTGAGAAGGCAAAATTTTAAAATGTATTTTCGTACTGTTTGGGTCAAAATTAGCCTAGAAAATGAATATTATGAAAATCGAGAAAAATTTGCTTCACTTTTGTCACATTTTTTCCAAGGGGTACATATATATGTATATATATATATATATATATATATATATATATATATATATATATATATATACATTTATATATATATATATATACATTTATATATATATTTATATATATATATATATACATTTATATATATATATATATATATATTTATTTATATATATATATATATATATATATATATATATATATATATATATACAATAGAGTCTAACGAATCCGGCACCCTATAGTTTTTTTATAATAGTGGATAGCGGATTAATGACTCTACTGTATATGATTATCGATATATAACGATTTTTAGTGCTATTATAGTTTATAGTTACTATTAAAACGACAATTTCGACATTTCAAAATTGAAACAAAATTTCAATAAAATAATTTTATAGTTATTTTTTAGCAGTATAGTTTCAGTGGAAATGATAAAATCAACAAAAATTTTAACCGATTCCAAAAAAAAGAGGATAATCTATGTTCGACTATATGTATATTTTTTAATGTTCACCCCCTTCAAAATTATTTTTTGAGACAAAAGATGTCCTTCCCCAGGATATAATCTATCTCCTTGCCAAATTTCATTACGATCCGTTAAGTCGTTTAGTCGTGAAGAGGTAGCGAACAAACAGTTACTTTCACATTTATATAGTAGTATGGATATATGTGTATATATATATATATATATATATATATATATATATATATATATATATATATATATATATATATATATATATATATACAATAGGTGCATTTCTTTTGGAGGAAATTCGCTAAAAACACCATGTATATGATTTCTAACGTATATTTGGGATAAAAAATACAATATTTAATTCTTGTTAAATATTAAATACACTTAAAACGTTCCATTTGACTATTTCTCTATTCTTCAAACAAACACATAAGAGAATGAATAAAAACCATTAAATTTCATATAATAAATTTTTGATAATTTGTTGAAAAATGATTTATCCTACAAAAGATCAGGATAAGCCATAAGTCAGAACACATAAGCCGCTTAAATTATATTTTGTTCATAATTGTATGGGGCCCAGATGGTCTCTGGATAAACGCATTTTAATAATAAAAAAAAAAATCCATTATTTAATAAGTAAATTGAATATAATCGCGTATACTTTGTTGTATTTGTATTATAATAATGTCCATGGAAATAATAATTTAAAAAAATAATAATAAAATTTATAAAATTATTTTTAAATATCATTAATTATTATTCTCTATATAGTACAACAAACTGGAGCTAACAATGGATATTAGTGTATTTTCTATATACCCTATGAAAGTTATAATCTCAATAATATGTAAATATTTATTAAAAAGACTAAAAAACACGATTTTATAGCTAGTCGAACTAAAAAGTAGAAAATAATTTTTATCAACAAAATAATTAATTTGATTGTACAAAGCGTGGGGTACTTTTTACTTTTTGATATTAAGGATATTGATTTGATATTATAATTTTATGTTAAGCACCCCACGCTTTTTTACAATCAAATTAATTATTTTGTTGATAAAAATTATTTTCTACTTTTTAGGTCGATTAAAATATATTTGTATTAGTTAAAAAATATTTGCTTGCACATTTGTTACTGGTCAAGCTAATAAAAAAGCTGTGTAAAAGAAAATTAATTTTTACCATGGATTTGAGATCACGATAATTCTGGACTACATAATTATTTTGAGGTACAAATTCATAGTTTTGTAATTCATGTTGAAAGCATAGAAAATTAAAAATTTATTAATCAGAATTTAGGAATTCTATCAAATAACTAAAAACTTAGTAATTAATTGAAAGAATTTTATGAATAAAAATGTTCGTAAAATTTTATAAGTTTTATGTGAAATTATTTTTACAATATACAATTTGCATTTTTAAACAAAATTCTCCCGTTTATATAGATAGATAAATACATCTTGGAGTCTAAAAAGTATTGCTCTTCGACCTTACGGTCCATTGTGCTCCCCCTTCTACTTCAGAGCGACGAAATTCGCTTCTCCCATATGTTGACAATAGCCAGGAGCTTGCTTATCAGGTCCTCTTGAAGATTCATATATTCGGGGTGAGATGCACCGAATTAATATTAATATATAAATATGCTGTATATATAATTTTTTCTTGGACTCCACGCCCACATTTACACCAAAAGTATTCAGAAAATGGTTATATTTAGAGAGAAATATTGTGTATCCTCTTCCCACTTTCCAAGCCCAACTCTCATCAATTCTATTAGGTCAGCGTTACTATCAGGTTTCAAAATTGTTTGATTATTATCATAACAAGCAGCAACGCAAAAATAAAAAAAGCGATTACGACGCAAGAAACAAAATCTTAAATCTTCGTTCAAATTAATATTATAAACACGGGGTATAAATTGCATAAATACTGTTTCGCGTTAGTGGTAATTAAATTTATTTTTTTTTTTTTAGAGAAACGGTCGCACCATTTAAATGAAAATGATTTATATCACACAAACAAATGTTGAGACATCTGCCGGCGTAGTCATCAATCAAAAATACTATAATAAATTTAATTTCTACCTATCTTCTCAATCCATTTTATATATTTTTTAAATTTTTTTTTTACATTTCAAAAACCCTCATTTTATGTGCATATATAACTAACTCAATAGTAGGTACATAGATAAATATATATATATATATATCTTTCATCTCCGTTTTATATGTCAATGTTATATTATGTATATGGTTTTGTTTGGGAAGGTTGTTGGGTAAATGTACTCGAAATCCTATCTATCGAATTAAATGGATGTTGAATTATTATCAACGATTTGTCAACATTGTGTAGTTAAAGGTTATACTAACAAAACTGGAAAACTATAACTTTGTGTTTTATTTTACAGTGTCGTAGTTAACTAGGCAACCGTTCTATAGATTATTCTCTATTGTAGTAGATATATAAATACTACTTGAACATTGATAAAGCTGATTTTAAATGGTGTTATCTGTTCTATATATTATTAGTAATAACAAATTATATTGATCCTTTGTTTCTTGAAGATTCTTTTCTTGGTTTGTTAGAAGAGTGCATTCCAATCTTACTTAACCATAGACCTTTTCATTTCAAATCACGATTTGTTTTTGTTTTTTTTTTAGTTTTCGAACCATTATATAAATATTATTAAAATAATCAAAGAGAACCATCATATAAATATTATTAAAATAATCAAAGATAACTCTATATCAATTTTTTTTATAAATACGTATTTCGACTACAAAGTAGTCATCATAATGAACAAGCTAATCGTACCTATCTCCGGGATTGAAGATATGTTACTTGTTGCTATTTTGCTGTGTGTTTTACCAAATACGACCATAAAAACCACAAAAGCAGTTCAACTCTCAACAGAGTTTAGTGCTCTACTGGCAGCTAGTACCGTTTAAAACGTGTTTGGTAAGGGCTGCCACTAAGTCATGTGACGTTGTTTGTGTATAGCCTAGGAATTGGTAGGATATGCGGCTGCAGCCGACTATGATAGGAACTATGCCGATATTTATCTGGAGTTCGTGAAGTAAACTGCAGAAAACCTTCTCAAGCATAGCCGGTTATTTCGTTCTTGTCCATACGCCGACAGTTTAGTCAATTAACCGCCTTTTTTTTCTTAATAATTGACAAACTGCCGATGTCGGGATTCGAACCCATAACCTCCCAGTTTCCAAGTACTGCATACTGCGCAGACATAACGCTCGGCCACTTAGACTGGTTTTTTCCCAAACGAAAGAAATTGATAAAGATCCTGATTCTTGCATGTAAGCCAGGTTGCTCTAGCGGTGTTATGTAACCTGTATGATTATTCCTTTTAGAATATAATTTTAACTGAACACAATATTTTGTGAATATAGGAAAAATATTTTTATTGTTGTATTATATCGATGGACGTTATATTTCAGTAATAGGCTTTGAGGAAGGTAATGAAAAATTTGTAAGCGTCATTATTTAAGGGTCAACATAAATCTATCAATCTATCCATTATAAATATGGTTGCCAGTACATTTATGTTACACTAGCTGAGGTGACGATCGCTTACTATGATATTTAAGTATCATGTCTGAACATTGGTATCATTCTTGACATCCAATGCTTGATATGAAAAACAATTCACATCTTGGACGGGGATCTAACTAACGGTCAAAGACATACAAAGACATGACTGTGCGTCTTAAGTTCTGTCAGGCCTAAAAAAGTACTAGATTAAAGATGGCCATTGTACACAAATAGAATAGTGACAGTGCAAAATAATCTTTATCACAATTTACAATAGATTATGAGATGCTCTATTTATTGTGAATGTGATGTCATTCCATTCACTTAAAAAGTTCAAAAATTGATATGAGTTTCTGTTCTATTTCACTTATATTTTTCTTTTAAATATACCATTCTAGAATAAACAGTCTTACAATTCTAGAATATACAGTTTTTGTTAATTATTTTTCACGTTACTATTATGATTGTTGACGTGAGAAACGGGAATTTCTAGACGAAACGAGAAACACTTTGTCCAAAGTCGAAATACATGTCTTAAGTCCAGAAAAGAAATCAAGAAATAAAAATGTGAAAATAACAACTAACTAGTTAATTGCTTAAATACCCCGTATGTACTGAATTTATGTAAAAAAAATTCAAATAAAAGTTGTTTATTTTTAAAAAAAGGAACATTTTTGTTCTCTCTCCGACGGTTCGAAAGTTTTACCCATTTCTCCCAAACATTGTTTGGCATTAGTAGATCGTTTAGTAAGTCTACCCATATTTAGACAAATAAAATCAGTTATAGAACTTCAAAGTCACTAAAAAGCGCGAAATAAAACCTATTTTGACAAAATGGAAACCCGACTTCAAAAATCAAATATTCTATAACAAAAAATACACTAAAAAGTAAAAAAATAATTGCATATTCTAGTGCTAATTTTAGTTCACCTAAGCAAAAATTTTTAAATATATATGTACAATTATTGTTATTTTTGGAGTCGGTGTCCAAAAGTTATGTGAATTTCTCTATGCTTTGATTTATGAAATGTTATTATTGTAATATGTAAATTATCAAGGTTGTTAACATTCAAAGCAACCGTGATAATAGAGGGAAGTTATAGTTGAAATGCAACAGATAAAAATGCATACATACTTCCCTCCATCAACTAATAAAGAAAAACGACTAGAAAAAGGTTGTAACATAAAACAACCTTGTTCACGCGAAAAAAACTTTAATAGTTGATGTACATCTTATATTTAAAAACAAAGTAAATTAAGAAAAGATTAACATTGAATAAAGTATGCAGGTTTTAGTCTATCACTTGAAATAGAGGTAGGTTTGTTATTGACATCAATAACAAAAAATTTAGGAAATCTTTTGATAACAGAGAAAGGACCTCTATAATTACAAGATAGCGGAGGTTTGACATGATCTTCCCGTATAAAAACTTTTTTTGATGAATCCAAATCTTTTGGTAAAAATACATTTTTGTTGGTGAACTGTCTGGTAAAGAAAAATTTTGCGTTGATCATTTTATTTTTCAACTAACCCATTCTTTTACCTAATTTCAACAGTATAGTCAGATTTAAATGTTCTAAAGTAGCAGCTGGTGGTACTTTAGAACAGGAGCTAGTGGTGTAGCTATTTACCAAAATAATAAAGATCATTCATCTATCGTTTTATAATGTATAATATTGTCTGGTCTTTCAATATCCAAAAATCATATCACACAAAAATAAAATTAGTTTTCACAGACAGTGTACTGTTTATGTGACGAACAGACTTCTGTTCGACAGATAAACAGTACATTCTACGAGTTTCTGTTTTGATGTTTATGGGATACTTCTGACTGCAATGAATTCGAATGATTTATGGAACTGAAGTTTTACTAATGAGAGATATTCAAATATGACTATATATCGTCTATCTCTTTCTATCAATATCAACCACAATTATATACAAAACATAATAACCAACCCCATGATAATCGTATAAAATATTGTTTATTTAATGAATAACACCACAAACATTTATTTATCTTTATATCTATAATTGCCATCATACCGAATTATATTTTCTCTATTTAAATAATATAAAATAATTGTAACTACTGTTATTGTTGTGCGCTGAACTGCAATAATCGACGTGTATTATGTTTTCATTATCTTTGGCATCAAAAAATGCATGTCTATGGTAATGAACTTAAAACAAAGTAATATTTTATTAGCCATTTTATTAGCTTGTAAGCAAATCTTGCAAGTCACTTTTCACATACTTTTTAACACGACTTCAAAAAGCAGGATGGTTCTCAATTCGTCTGTATTTTTTTTTTTTTAATGTGTGTCCCCTCAGAACTCCGTTTATGAACCGATTTTGAATTTTTTTTTGTTTTAAAGGGTTTGGTTTCCCATTGGTTCCATTGTCACCAAATCGCATTCTGATGAGGGGATTCCCGGTAAATCGAGGAAAATCCTCATTTTATATGTGATAACCGATTTTTGCGAAATTTTTTTTTTTTAAAGGGTATACTCATTCATAATGGGAAAATAAAATTTTTTTTTTTAAAACCGACTTCAAAAAAATTTTTTACAAAAAAAAACCGACCCCAAAAAAAAAATTTTTACAAAAAAAAAACCAAATGCTTGTAAAAAAAACTGAAAATCTGAAAAAAATGCACTAAAAATTAAAATAAAAAAAAAACGGATAAAAAAAAGTGTTTTAGTTCACCTAATCAAAAATTTTTAAATATATATGTACAATTATAGTTATTTTTGAAGGCGATGTCAGCATAGAGAAATTCACATAATTTTTGGACACCGCCTCCAAAAATAACAATAATTGTACATATATATTTAAAAATTTTTGCTTAGGTGAACTAAAATTGGCACAAGAATATACAATTATTTTTTTACTTTTTAGTGCATTTTTTGTTATAGAATATTGGATTTTTGAAGTCGGTTTCTATTTTGTCAAAATAGGTTTTGTCGTATCGATTTGAAAGTTTGTAAATGTATAAAATGAAATAGAAATGAGAATTTTTGTGGAAGCGGTGGGTAGTTATTGGAAGTTAAATTAATTTTTTAAATCTAAAAACATTTATATTTTCGATAAAAAACTAAAAAACAAGGTTTAATTAGAAACTACATACACAAAAGTTGTATTAGCGAGGGACGATTTGTATTGAAATTAAACACAGCAAGCCACATAGTACAATAAATAGAGAATATTGCGCTGCATTATATTACAGGCTCAGTATCATGTTCTGAATGTAAATTAAACAAAATTCTTAAAAATTTCAACCCTTGAAGTGCCGCCATTTTAAGAAAAACTGTATCAGTCCATATCTCCATTACCGTGCATTTAGGCCAAAAATGGTAAGAACCTTTCTTGTAGATAATTGAATTTCCTTGAACCACATTATCAATGATATCATTTTTTTGGGTTCGTAAACTTTGTATATTAAATGTAAATCAAATGTATATAAAATGGTCTTCATAAATTTCACTAACTCTGATTCTAATGTAAATAATGGGTATAATATCAGGCTTTCAAACTACAATTTTAACGGAAGAAGTGATGCTGGTTCTGTTCTACCAAGATTAAATGTAGACTCATTGGTTTTAGAGCCAATGTATAATTTTTCTATTGTTGTTTTTCATCACTATATCGTTTTAGTCAAATTTTGTATGTTAATAGTGGTGTTGACCATTTTTAACATTATTTTAATAAATTATTTAAAAAGAAGTATAACTTTTTACGTGCGGACATAAATACACACACACACACACTTTTATTAGTTACTTGTTTTCTACTTTTCTAAACGTCGCGGTCGTCATTAAATTAGGGTCATTTTTGTCTACTAGGTTGTATTATCAACGGACAATTGACGAAATTTTTACAAAATCGTTTTAATGATACAAAAGTATTAAGGACGTTCATCCATGAAGCTTAATAGTAGATAAAAAATTTTTTTTTAGTGAATTGAATAGCTCAATTCAGTAGTTATCCTCCCTCAAAAATTTAACACCTGTTGTCGATCATTTCAAAGAGTAATTATCGATTAAAAATCAAACTTTTAACACAGGGTCTTATAGAGAACAGAATTTTTTTGAACTTAAAATTATAATAACTATATTATTAAAGTAGACACCATCATGAATAATGTTTATAAATATTCTTTGATATATGCAGTTTATATAATTGCATTAAAAAAATGGTGTTGCCGAACATTTGAATTAATTATTTAATAAAATTAAGACTTTTTTGTTAGGTTTGTTTTTGCCACCATATTTTGAAAACTGGCGACCACACACACTAAAATAATATACACATACACACAACTATAAAACATAGTTTACTGTCATATCTGTCACATTAAGTCAAATTAATTTCTAATTTACAATTTCCTGGTATTTTCCAATAAATACTTTAAAAATAATTAGGACAAATAAAAAAGGTTATAAATCGTTGTAAGATTATTGACATACTTTACACCTTTTTTAAAATCCTAAATAAATTTTATTAAAGATAGTACTAATTTGACTTTAGCGTAGCAAATGAACGTCCTTAAATGTTAATACTTTTAAAAAGATGTTACATAAAATAACAGTTGAAAAAGAAAAGTTTTTCAAGAATACGCCACTGTATGTTATTTGTACATTACAATACTTTGTAATGCTACAAACTACATATGTTTTTATGTTTAATACATTTGTTTCAACACTATGCAGAACATACGTATATATATATATATATATGTACATACATATGCATATATACGCTGCTGCGGAATTCATTCTATTTTATTGACATTGTATATAGTTTTTTGTTTTGTTTTGATCATAGAGACTGTTATGTGTTATAAACCTCGTCGGTCTCTATTCTGAATTATCATTTTAATTGTCAAGTTTGTTACAATGTGACGACTGTCATTTGGTTTTTTGTTTTTTACATATTCTCTACAAATTCAATCAATTTGAATTATCATCATTTTAATTGTTTTTAAGTTTATTATGTATTTTATATACATTATGGTCGACACACACGGAATTTTCATATAATTAATGAACAACAATTAGTCATTCATTTGTTGTAAAGCTACTTGATATGATTATATATGCTTTTTTGTAGGTATATATTTGTTTATGTTAATTGAACTCTCTGTATATTTGTTTTCAATAATTAATTAATTTAACCTCTGTTTTACATTTATAATTTTCATTCATTGAAATAGAACATGAATATGATATAGGGTAGGTAACTGTATACTTTTATGTATTTGTAAATTTAAATTTGGATTCATGTAATTAATATTCACTTAAAGTTTTTACAAATGGTTTATAGTATTATGAATACATACTGATATCACATCACGGGCCGTATCAATATTATAATATTATTGTGAATTATGAATTGAAGCAATTAGTTTTTCGAGCTGGTATTGTGTAAAACTTTATCATCTGATTAATTAGAACTTATACGTACGTATAATTAGAAATTATACATACTCCGTTTGACATTAGATTCAAATATCAAAGTAAATTTTAACGAGATTCTAAGCTCATTGGAAATCATTTCGAAAATTCAATTTTTTTTATAGCTAAACTTTTCAAACTATTGTCGTTTAACAAAATTGAATAATTTATTTACATTTTCATAGAAAAGGTAATAATAATAATATAATAAGGTAATACCTTCCAAATTTTATTCAAATAGAAATTTTTTGACTGCTTTGTAATAGTAAACAAAAACTGAATTTTCAAATACTATTTTTCAATTGTTCCAATCTGGCAAAGAAACACGGTAATTTCAACTTTCATAGCAGAAAATGTGTGTGCAAAATTCAATGTGTGCAAAATTTCTTTGGGCAATGACCGTTCTTTCACGCAGGCTAAGAGTGGTGTGGATTTTGTATAACCAGCCACACCCAACACCCGTTCAATAACATGATATATATAATGAATAAAAAGGCATATTTTCGAACGAACACATACTTTAAGATAGTTCACTCGTTACAGTCAAAGCAAAGAGTATAAAACGCAATATGATTAATTTACTATATCTAGTATTACATATATAGTGTTTTACTATATATTGTACTATGCAAGAATAGTTTTGACAGTGATTATTCCATATTTTTGGGGTCGCAGTTGCAAATTATTACGATTAACTATCAATACTATTGTAAAAAGTCCGTAATGCATGTTTGTTTGTTTTTTAATTAGTTTGTTAAGTCGAAGTTTATAAAAAAAAAATTAAATTAAATTAAGGTTACCAAAGACATTGTATGAAAGAACCAGCATATACTATATAGACAAACATCACTTTCAGAATATCATTGATAGCATCACTCTTTTTTTTCATATCAAAATTTAAATTAAAAATTCTATGACATGTTTGTCTATATAGTATACACTAGTTCTTTCATACTATGTTTTACGTAACCTTAATGGAAATTGACATTAGTATTGCATTGCAAATAATAATATGTTAGAATAACAAGTTAATATTGATAACAAAGTAATACTATCAATGATATGAAATTTATTCGTTTACCAGAGTCATCCGCGGTGTAACTGTTAGCACACTGGACTAGAATTCCAGTGGTTCGGGTTTGTTTCCGGTTGAATTAGTTAATTTTTGGATATCAATATTTAAATTATAAATTGCAACATTCTTCTAGCCCCTCGAATTAATATAGTAGTTGCACGAATACCTCGAAAAATTGTATTTCACATAAGGTTCAAAACTCTCCTGACTAAGAAATCTGATAATATTGTCCACCCTATTAATAATGGCCAACCCAATCTATAATAAATAACCAACAATAATATCCTATGAACTACAAAACTTATAGCCGTTAAGGTTAATCGGACACATGTATAGTTAAAATCGTCAATGTATAGATAAAAATCTGAATTTTTGATATGTTATAATTAATTGCTAACTCGACGAAGGGTTTTCATGTAATAAATCATTAAAAATTGGAACTTTAACATGTTGTGAATAGCAAATGTTGAATGAACGCATACATTTTCGATAATGTTGCTCCACCTTCTATAGATTAAAAAGTAAGAAAGTTTTATAAATAACTACTTTTATAAATTAAATCTCGTACATTATGTTGAAATTTAAAAAAAAATATAGTCTAAAGAAGAGTTTTGTAAATATCTTAATTAAAAACATAAAAATCTAAATTGAAAAACATGATATTATCGAATGATAATTAGTGAAACTGTCACCAAATTAGCAACAAGTAACTTATCCTGCGACAATATAAGAGTAATTTTAATAAGAGTAAAATTAACAGGAATAAATGTGAATGAAGGAAATTTTAACAAGAGCAATTTCAATATAATTTAAAATTTATTATATTTTAAATCTAGTATATTTTAATCTAGTTAATTTTCTATTTATTTTTAATTTTGTCTGTTGATCTCGACTTTCTATCTATTTCTAATTGTCAAAGAGTAAAGTACGACTAGCTAATTTATACTGATGATGACTACATTGTAGTCGAAATACGTATTTATAATACAAAAAACTGATCTAGGTAAAAGGGGCGAATTTGAAAGTTTAAATCGAAACAGACAAAAGACGATTATTTATTATTTTTAGTAATTAAATAAACATAAATCCGATTACTGGTGATGTTAGATGCCATCTAAACTAAAATAATTAATTTACAGATTAAAATTTTTAATTTCTGTTAAAAAAAGTGTTTCTGTTTATTATGAAATGTACTGTACTGTCCGGTCAACCGTAATTATAAAGAATATATTCCATAACTACTATATCCTATTATAATACTGTATCAAATTACGATTTTAAAAAAATGTTGTATTTTTTCTCTTTTTTGGCAAATATGAATCAATTTATACCCCATAAATACTTCTACAACTATTTCTGCCAACTTAATTTATATAAATTTATTTTATATAAAATTCAAATAAAGAAGAAGAAAAAAAAATTGAATAATTTTTCAAAAAACCACATACCCGTAAATAAAAGAGTACCTCTTTCTCTATAGAAACAAGCAATACGACGAACTGTGAAAAAAGAACCCTTCGTAGAAAAATATCTTATTAAATAAAACTCGATAAAATAAAACTTATAAACGAGTATCGTAGTGTAGCGCACAACTCTAAAAAGGAAATCAACAATTTGTATATTATCGTTCTCTGTGGTATCGTTCTCTTTCGTTGCATCTTTTCTTTATCTCGTTTTCAGTAACAACAAAAAGAATACGATGACTTCTCATACATAGATTTTTATTGATACTTCCGATAATAAATCTGTTTCAAAACGAAATGAAAACGGGGGAAAACTGTATATATTTTTTTGTTTTGTATTTATCTTAGTTTTTCTCTTTTTGTTACTCTTTATTTTTTATTAACCACGCAATTTTTCTTATTTTCACTCCAAATTCAAAAGGATATTGCTGTACGCACAGTTGTTCATTGATGATATAATAGGGTATAATGAAAATCTAAAAAATTGAATCAGTCTTAAATTATTTTCAGTCTGGACTCTTAATTTTTCAATTAAAACATATCAAATTCATAAGCTGACAATTTTATTTAAATAATCACATAAGACAGTGATATATTCAAGAACGTTCTTTAAGCATCAGCATCGATGCTTATTGTAGCAAGCCATAATTTGTGGAAATCCATGTTTGTAAATAACCAGCTCTCGTCAGTTGAAGAATAAAACCTCAATGTTATTTCCCGTCGCTTCCACTATTACAAATATTTATCGACACTTCCACCAAATTTTTATTTTAACGAGTACTTTCAAATTATATATCTCGTAGCGAGATACGTACCAGTTTAAGTCTGATTTTAAGGTTTTAAATAAAATAGGTTTCATCAAAATCGGGTCAGTAGTTTTTGCGTGATGATTCAATACTTTATTTTGTTTTTCCATTTAGTCATATTTTACAATTTTATATGTTTTGGATTGTGTTTGTATTAAACTGTTTGATAATGGACTCGAAACATGTCACGTAATGCATAACTACTGTTGAGTGGAATAGCAAAAAATAAATAAATGAAATAAAATCTATTTTCATTGTTATTAGTAACAAAAAATACTTGTTGCAGTAAGAAAGCAAATGGTATTTTTAGTGTTTCTTTTGCTCAGAAATAGGTTCATGATTTCTGTTATTGCCTTTACAATTTCATGAGGGCTTTCATAGGAATGCTCCTACGGTCACCCCCACTATGCTTGCATTAAATTAATTCATATTCTGTTCAATAAATATTAATTTATGCTAAAGAACCGAATGTGAATCATCGTTGCTAATTGATGGCAAAGTTATATAGTAATAAGTTACGCTTATAAAAATCCACGTATATTGTTACCGAATGTTACCAGCTAATGCTTTTGTACCGATAATACAATTTCACAAAAAACTGTTCAATGGTCTAGGTCAAAAATTACCATTATTAAGACTAATTTACACACAAATTTTCTCTTATTTAAAAACCATTGTTTTTAGAGAGATTTCTAAATTTATTAATTTTTATTTGATATCAAAAAGAAACCAGTTTAATTTTCCGACAATATTTAATAACGCTTCCACCACGTTTTTACTTCAGGAAATATTATCGAATTCCAATCCATCAATTCCATTATTTCAAGTTTACGTTCGTCACCATAATTGTATACACTTACATTTGTCTACAAGTAGGCAGCATATCGGACAATGAAACCATAATCGTATTTAAGAATTACAGGTTGATAGACGAAACCTATTTTCATGATAATGATTTTGCTACGGTGGAAATCGATCACAATAAAATGAAGAAGAAAAATACATAAGGTTCAATTTTGTTGATGGAGAGGATACTTATTACACATCGTATAAATATCGTCACATTGAAATATTAGGGTAGTGTTTTTATGGAGATTGAAAAATTACTTACATTTAAACACAAACATTTATTTCTTTTTCCTATTTCCTACTGTTTTTATAGGATTTCTTTTTTGTATTTATTTTTTTTCATTTACTTTTGTTATTTCAACTGTATTCATAATTGCTTATATCATCTAAAGTTTGAATAATTCTCACGTGTTGGCATTTCAATAGTTTAGACAGAACCCATAGTCATAAACCGTACTCGAAACTCTAGCGGGTCAAGCTAGAGTTTCGAGAAACGTTCCCGCATAATATCTAGTACTTATTTGTGAAAATGTCACATTCTTAATATTTTTCAGGATACAAAAATTAAATGGTAGCGCTATGCCCACTACTATAAAATAAAACTTTCAGTTCCTAAATATCAAATTACAGAGAATTTGGAAGAGTGGAGAGATTTGCCTAAACTAATATTCGTGCAAATATTTGAGGTTTACGTAATGGTTACAATTTTTAACAAATATTAGTTGTATGAAACAATGTCAAACAAATATTTTTTATTGGAGTTTAGTCCTTAAGAATCTATTGCAATTTAAAGCCCCCGGTACGACAATTTGATGGGTAGCAAAATCTTGTATTAACACAAAAAGCGTTTTACAAGCTAACACTTCATATACGCTATGATATTCAATTTGAATTTATGATGTTTTACAATATCCTTTCAGATTGATTTTACATTAAATTTTCCTTTTTCATAGGTTATTAATTTTTTTATTTTTAAATTAAAAAATATTAAAATAAATTTATTATACAAATAATATTTTGAATTGTATATTAAATGTTAGCTTCTAAAAAATATCTTTAAAATAATTTTATTAAAATTTTGTTGCTTGTCATTTCCACAGAAACTATACTTCTAAAAAATAACTATATACTTATTATTTTTTAGTTTTGTTTCAATTTTGATTATCATTTCCATAGAAACTCTAAACTATACTAGCACACTATAAATCGTTAAACATAAGTTAGAAATATGCAAATTTGTATTTTGGCTATTAATAAATTTTAATTTTCTATAAATGATTTAATGTTAGCGCCATCTAAGCAGAATATTTCAAAATTAAATAACTTTTCGTAACAAAGTAATATATATTCGTAATATAGTAAATAACTAATAAGAGTAAACTCCAGCACGCGTCGGAGCAACACGCAAATTTTTTGATACACAAAGCGAGTTGTAATTAAGGCAACTGAATAATGTGTAAATTCAGTAGATCATCTTCAGTCAAACCGTTAACATCAATTTATATATAATATATAATTTATATATAATAAATAAGATAGTATATTGTTGCTATGTACAGTGTATAATAAAAAAGTGCCAATGCATTTTTCACGAGCCATGTTATTAAATAGTATAAACAATTTATAAAAACTTACTCACTATCAGATAATTAAATTATTTTAAATTAAACAAATTGCGATGTATATTTCTCCTGTGGGAGGTGGTCCTTCGAGTGTTACTAAGCGCCGATATTCTCAACGGACAGATAAGTTAATATCCGATTCAATCCGTTTGTATTGGAAATTTAGAACTTCCAATTCATAAACAACCAATATTTCAAACTGTAGAAACATTTGAATTTATTTTGGAATGAATGAAATATTTGTATTCTGAAGATACTAACGTGGAACTCTCCTCAAATTATCTTTATGATCTTCTCCTGTTCCATGCATTTGTCCACTAATCCGATCAATTGACCATTCTTAATATAACTATATATATATATATATATATATATATATATATATATATATATATATATATATATATATATATATATATATATAACATCATCTATTTAATATTGACCATGGATATTCAAATGAATTTCGTTACAGATATCATATTTATGTATTTATGTATGCTTGTATTGTTTGTTTATACACAGGTTTTATTTAAAAGTATATTTATCCGATTAAATTTTAGTATCAAGTGTATTATATAAGCTATAAATATATATATATATATATATATATATATATATATATATATATATATATATATATATATATATATATATATATATATATATGTCGGAATCGTACGTTTATCATAGGGATAAATGTGTTTTTTTATTTATGGATACGCCTGTTCGAACATTTCTCTACATCAATAATATGTTTTACAGTTTTACACTTTTATTTATAAGTACAAAGAAACTATTTTTAAGAAAAGGTTTATTTTATTACAGTATGTCTGACATAAAGAATCCTCCAGACATAGAGGTCCGGAAATTAGATATTATCAATACTTATATATTCTTAGAATAAAATAAATTGTCTAAAAGTGCAATAAAGAATAATTGCTTTAAGATTTATCAATTAACATAGTATGTGTTCAGCTGAAGGGGGCATGTTTGACCTCTACTTAGACGCAAATTGTACGGTACGAGTGTAATAAACCAATTTTTGTGATATACCTTAGATGGTACATAAATATGATGTAGTAATAGGATGACCCCTTTCCAATATTTTTACAAACATCAAGGAAGGGAGATGAGTTTCAAAAAGGAAGGACGATGTCAGCCCTGACAGGGCAGTAACACATGAGAGACGGTATCGTACAACTGTGTATTAGTATCAACTGAACTCTGCTGAAAGTTACATGAAAATAGCATCACATGGAAATAGTGTTTGGATTGTTGGTAGCCCTTTTGGACTAGTATAATTAATTATGTTTATTGATGAGATAACCGTGGTATGGCATTTGTTAGTATTATTCGTGTTGTATCTGTATTGTTAACTGGAGCTAACTCACTGTGTCTTAGGTTGAACTAATTGTAATTACTGATTGTGAAAGTGCGGGACACCGGGTATTATTGTAGACTAGTGCGTGTTTGTGAAAAATGCATTTTTCAGTGTGCTATTGGAAAATTGGTAAGTGTTTGTATTTTATAAAAACAACAATGCCTGACAACATATATACTGGTTCAAACGACCATGCTCCCAAATATGCTACTCCGACATCAGAAGTGGGATCAGTGCCTGGTATATCAATGCAAGAACATATGACAATATTGCGTGAGTTAATTCAATCGCTTACACAGAGACCTAGTGTGGAAACAAGAACATTTTCACTACCTCTTTTTAACCCGGAAACCGCTGGCTCCGATCCAGCTTCATGGTGCTCAGCTGTTAACTTGATGATGGAGGAAAATCCATTACAGGGTAGTGCGTTATTTTCCACGCTGAGTCGTTCGTTGGAGGGTTCAGCTGCCCAGTGGCTTACTCAAGTTATGGTGGGAGGAAGTATTACTTGGCCACGATTTAAAGATCTTTTTGTTTCGCGTTTTGGTGGAAAAGAGACAGCTGCTTCTGCATTAATGAAAATTTTTAATGAACAACCATTGAAGGAAGAAACTACTGGAGCCTTTGGGATTCGTCTTCGTTCTCTTCTCAAATCGAGATGGGAAAATTTAAGCGTTACGGAAATTATTAATGGAGCCGTTCTTTTTCGATTAACATCACAAGATCAGCGTGTCGAACGCACTGCTCTTGCGAGCGATGTTAAGACTGAGGATCAATTTCTTGATGAAATGCGAGCCTACTCTTACACGAAGAAGCGATCATTACCCTCAACGGATAATTCTTCGCAACCAGAATCTAAGCGCCACAAAATATCAGATTCCCGTGTTAAGTGCCTTTTCTGCGGTATTCCTGGACATAAAATAGTTGAGTGTCGTAAGAGGTTAGTTCATGAAAAGAAGAAAACCTCATATAACTTCGACAGAAGCCGGTCGTTTTCTGCGTCAAAAGTGACTTGTTTTAAGTGTCATAAAGAGGGTCACATCGCACCGAATTGCCCATCATCGAGGAAAAATGTCGACTGCAGTGACAACAACCCAGCCAGAGGGAGCCATCATCCAAATAGTGAACGTCGAGTAGACTTCTGCACAGTGGAAGCTCCAATTGGTTCATTAAATCATATGGGTGAGTCGTTTCCGTTTTGTTTTGATTCTGGAGCAGAGTGCTCATTAATAAAAGAATCCGTAGCCTTAAAATTTTCGGGGAAGAGAATTAACGATATTGTAACAATGCGAGGCTTAGGAAATAATTGTGTCAAAAGTAGCTTGCAAATTTTATCACTTGTCTGTATTAACGGTTTTACATTGGAGATAGTCTTCCACGTAATCTCTGATATTTATTTAAAACATGACATAATGATTGGTCGTGAAATTTTGAGCCAAGGTTTTGATGTAAATATTACGCCAAATAGTTTCATAATTTGTAAAACAAGAGTAATTGATGTTTGTAATAAAATTTCGGATACTGAGATAAATTTTAATGAGGTAGATACTGACGTACATGGTAATGATGCAAGTAAATTAATTTCTAGTCTAAATAAATACAAAGATTCTTTTATCACGGGTTTTCCACGTACGCAAGCAAATACGGGGCAGTTAGAAATACGTTTAATTGATCCAAATATTACCGTCCAAAGACGGCCATACAGACTTAGTGTTGAAGAGCGGGAAATAGTACGTGCAAGAGTCAATGAATTACTCAACGCGAAAATTATAAAACCCAGTAATTCACCATTTTCTAGTCCTATATTACTTGTAAAAAAGAAGGATGGTTCAGATAGACTCTGCGTAGATTACCGAGAACTAAACAAAAATACAGTAGCGGATCGATTCCCTTTACCTCTTATTTCAGACCAAATTGCGAGACTGCAAAAGGCTAAATATTATACTAGCTTGGATACCGCCAGTGGTTTTCATCAAATTGGTATCCATCCTAATTCTACCGAGTATACTGCTTTTGTTACCCCTGATGGTCAGTACGAATATCTAAGAATGCCGTTCGGGTTAAAAAATGCACCTTCCGTTTTTCAGAGAGAACTTCTCAAGGCTTTAGGTAACCTAGCTCGCCTTTGGGTCATAGTTTATTTAGATGACATTCTTATTATCGCAGACTCAATTGAAGAAGCGTTAGAAAGGCTGCATATTGTATTAGATATTCTCGTCAACACAGGGTTTTCACTTAATTTCTCCAAATGCTCTTTTCTTAAAACATCCATTTCGTATCTGGGATACGAAATTAAGAATGGTGAAGTTCGTCCAAACCCGCGTAAAATACAAGCTTTACAGTCTCTAGATGCACCAACTACTGTCACACAGTTAAGACAATTTATCGGGTTAGCTTCCTATTTTCGTAAATTTATCCCAAAGTTTTCTCAAATCATGAAACCTCTGTATTCACTTACTTCAGGTAGTAAAAATATAGAGTGGCAAGATAAACATGAAAAAATACGGCAAAAAGTTATATCTGTTTTAACAAAAGAACCCGTATTAATTATCTTTGATCCTAATTACCCAATTGAATTACATACTGACGCTAGCTTTGAAGGGTACGGAGCTATGTTAATGCAAAAGATTGAAGGTAACAATAGAGTAGTAGAGTATTATAGTAAGAGGACTAGTTCGGCTGAATCCAGGTATCATTCTTATGAATTAGAAACTTTAGCTGTAGTAAACTCGATAAAACATTTTCGACATTATTTACACGGGCGACAATTTGTGGTCGTCACAGATTGTAACTCATTAAAAGCATCTCAAAATAAAGTAAGTTTAAATGATCGAGTCCACAGATGGTGGGCTTTCTTACAGTCCTTTACTTTTGAAATTATATATCGCGAGTGTAAACGAATGGCCCATGTAGATTTCTTTTCACGAAATCCAATAGATACTAATAATGAAATAATTAATAAAATGAAAGAGAAGCAGGTTAATTTAGCTGAGATTTCAGAAGATTGGTTATTGGCCGAACAACGTCGCGACCCTCAAATCTCGGAAATTGTTACCGGGTTACAGAACGATGTAATTGCGGAAGACGTCGCGAAAACATACGAGTTGCGATCTGGTACACTTTTCCGAAAAATTCAAAGAAACGGAAAAACTCATTGTTTACCCATCGTTCCAAGGGGTTTCCGTTGGTCTGTTATTAACCATGTGCATCAGTCAATTATGCACTTAGGTTGGGATAAAACGCTTGAAAAACTTTACGAGTATTATTGGTTCGAAGGAATGTCGAAATATGTTCGTAAATTCGTAGAGAATTGTCATGCTTGTCAAGTTTCCAAGTGTAATTCGGGTAAAGTACAAGCTGAATTACATCCGATTCCTAAGACCAGCATACCTTGGCATACGATTCACATGGACATTACAGGTAAATTAAGTGGTAAAAACGACTCTAAAGAGTATGTCATTGTTCTTGTTGACGCCTTTACTAAATATGTATACCTGCATCACACCCGAAATATAGACTCTCGAAACACCATAAAAGCGCTTAAGTCGGCTACATTCATATTTGGTAGTCCTTACCGAGTAATTGCCGATCAAGAGAGATGTTTTACTGGTAAAGAGTTCCAAGATTTTTGCACAAGTCAGGATATTAAGCTTCATTTAATAGCCACCGGGTCTAGTAGAGCTAACGGGCAGGTAGAGCGAGTCATGGGCACTTTAAAGAATATGTTTACAGCTGTAGAAACCACTGGACGGTCGTGGCAAGACGCTATAGGAGAAATACAATTGGCCTTGAATAGTACTACCAATCGTGTAACTAAATCCAGCCCTTTAGAGTTATTAATTGGTAAGGTAGCGAGACCTTACGGACTATTAGCGTATGATAATACAGAGGAAAGGGAAGTGGATATCTCCAATGTGAGACAGCAGGCCGTAGATAATATAAAAGCTAATGCTAGATACGATAAAAAAAGATTCGATAAAACTAAAGCAAAAATAATTAAATTCAATATTGGTGATTTTGTATTGTTAAAAAGAGAAGAAAGAAACCAAACTAAATTAGACCCGAAATTTAGGGGCCCATTTGTAGTGGCAGAGGTTTTAGAAGGAGATAGATACACTTTAAAAACAGTAAAAGGCAAAAGGACTTACAAATACAGTCATGACAAATTGAGATGCATGCCGGAGGGTTACATTCCTAGAGAGTTAGATGTCTGTGATTCTGATAACGATGTTGAAAACGATTCAGTAGAGAGCTCTGATGAGCACTGACAATCGTTTTGTAAAATGAATTAAGCCTTACACGGTTCCCATGATTTTCCCACACACCATACATATGGTAACGGGGTCTAAAGAAATTTAGATGTGATTATGTGTAAGCATTTTGTAAAATGAATTAAGCCTTACACGACGTATTCAGTAATGGGGTTAGCATGATTTTCCCACACACCATACATATGGTAACGGGGTCTAAAGAAATTTAGATGTGATTATGTGTAAGCATTTTGTAAAATGAATTAAGCCTTACACGAAATATTCAGTAACGGGGTCTAAAGAAATTAAGATGTGATTATGTGTAAGCATTTTGTAAAATGAATTAAGCCTTACACGAAGTATTCAGTAACGGGGTCTAAAGAAATTTAGATGTGATTATGTGTAAGCATGAGAGTAACAGTTTCATTACATTAGATTGATAGCTCATAGGATGTAACTGGCACTCGAGACAATAAAATTTAATTTCATTAAACAAACTCTATCATCCTCTGCCGCTGGACTGGACTACTAAGTTTATGCATTATGATTTAAGTGAAATGTAGTATCTATAATATCAAATCTAACGCCAAGCAAAACTAAAATTTTAGATACACCCGGGGACGTGTGATCGTCAGAATGGCCGTGTCGGAATCGTACGTTTATCAAAGGGATAAATGTGTTTTTTTATTTATGGATACGCCTGTTCGAACATTTCTCTACATCAATAATATGTTTTACAGTTTTACACTTTTATTTATAAGTACAAAGAAACTATTTTTAAGAAAAGGTTTATTTTATTACAGTATGTCTGACATAAAGAATCCTCCAGACATAGAGGTCCGGAAATTAGATATTATCAATACTTATATATTCTTAGAATAAAATAAATTGTCTAAAAGTGCAATAAAGAATAATTGCTTTAAGATTTATCAATTAACATAGTATGTGTTCAGCTGAAGGGGGCATGTTTGACCTCTACTTAGACGCAAATTGTACGGTACGAGTGTAATAAACCAATTTTTGTGATATACCTTAGATGGTACATAAATATGATGTAGTAATAGGATGACCCCTTTCCAATATTTTTACAAACATCAAGGAAGGGAGATGAGTTTCAAAAAGGAAGGACGATGTCAGCCCTGACAGGGCAGTAACACATGAGAGACGGTATCGTACAACTGTGTATTAGTATCAACTGAACTCTGCTGAAAGTTACATGAAAATAGCATCACATGGAAATAGTGTTTGGATTGTTGGTAGCCCTTTTGGACTAGTATAATTAATTATGTTTATTGATGAGATAACCGTGGTATGGCATTTGTTAGTATTATTCGTGTTGTATCTGTAGGTTGAACTAATTGTAATTACTGATTGTGAAAGTGCGGGACACCGGGTATTATTGTAGACTAGTGCGTGTTTGTGAAAAATGCATTTTTCAGTGTGCTATTGGAAAATTGGTAAGTGTTTGTATTTTATAAAAACAACAATGCCTGACAACATATATACTGGTTCAAACGACCATGCTCCCAAATATGCTACTCCGACATATATATATATATATATATTTATAGCTTATATAATACACTTGATACTAAAATTTAATCGGATAAATATACTTTTAAATAAAACCTGTGTATAAACAAACAATACAAGCATACATAAATACATAAATATGATATCTGTAACGAAATTCATTTGAATATCCATGGTCAATATTAAATAGATGATGTTATCTATCTACGGGATGTCATAATAGAAGCTATTTACATAGAGGAGAAATGTGCTTGCTATATTCGTTCGATCACTGGTACCAAAATGTTTATATTGTTTGGCCGAGATAAGTTTGCAAATGACCTTCGGATGGTTCAGATAGTATTGGTTGCATTGGTTGCCTCAACTCTGATTCAGTCATTACAAAAAAGAAAAATATTACACTGTTTCAAAGTGGGTAGGTAGTTCTAATATTACTACATTGAACTTCCCAAAAACCCATGGCAACAACTAAAGACACGTCACATTTCGCAAAAAATTGATGTGATTTGCTTGTTTTTATTTTATGAGTATAAACGTTGTGATACCCGAAGTATCATATCTTATTTTTTTAAGTACTTGCTAAAATAAACCTGCTCAAATGATCTCATTCGAAAATAACTTCTCCTATGTAACAAGTTTCCAAAATAAGGCTACCCCAATTAACTAGTAATAATTAGTTGCTGGTAAAGAAATAGCTCCTCGATCCATTTCAATCTAAAGGGAGCTCAGACATGAATATGTTTTACGATGACCGAATAATACGTTTGAATTTTATATTTTGAATTCAATCTGAATAAGTCAGGTTAGCTTGGTTAGGTTTACAAGTTTTTCGCAAGTTCACAAGTTTTTTGATTATATTCAACACGAGCTTATCAGATTAACTTCGTCAAGTTATGTTGGTTAGAGCTCACCGAAATTGGAATCAAAGCTCGAGTTTTAGTTGATTAAAGCTCAAGTGAGCTTTAATTTTTTATTATAATACTCACAAAAATTTTTATTTTATTACTCACACTTTTGTGTTTTTAATATCATATTATTGACTAAATAAGGAGTCATTGTATATTGTCTTCTTATTGGCTATTAGTAAGAAGGCTTATTTTATTATAAGAGTCATTCCATATGAAATCAATTAAAAAAATCGTTGCTGTGCAAATTTAGATTTTGCTTTAACTTCCAGTTTCGTTCACTTCCGGTCCACACAAAATAAAGCAATTAAAAAGTCGTATTTTTGGGCTTTACGGTTTTAGCTCTAAAAACTTTTCTATTAGAGATATCAACTTGATTCAGGTTTCTGAAGAAAAAATAAAAATTATTTTGCATTTTTTAGTTCATATTCCAATAAAAGCATGTTTTTTTTTAATTTTTTTTAAGCTCGTAAATTTCATTTTTTTTTTTTAGTCTTAAAACAAAATTATCTTTTTGTGTTGTAGTTTCATTCTTCATTATTATTCCCACGAGTGATGGAATGAATTCTTACCAAAGAAAGTATATATCGAATATAGAAAAGTTTTGTCAAATAATTATTTTTTTCAAAAATTTTAAATTGAAAATTTTATTTTTTTATTAAAATTTTGTTGATGACATTTCCATAGAAACTATAAACTATACTATAAGTCAAACTATAAATCGTTATATATAAGAGAGAGATATGTAAATTTGTATTTTGACTATTAATAAATTACATTTTTTTTAAATTCATTTAGTATATTATTGTTTTGTTAGTATTCGGTTAGTAATACGTCTGCAAAATTACAGATAGCTCAGACGTCTGAAAGTGCAGAAAACTCACTTCATAGAGCTGAATTAATTTGTTTTGACTATTATATGCGCGTAAGGGGAACTTATTTAAAAGTAGAAGGGCAACTTATTTAAACCATATTTTAATCATATGTTTAATACTTAGTATTAAATATAAGTTCCCTCCTATTCATTTTGAAAATAGACTGATCCACTCAAACTGTGACGATATTCGAGGCTTCTTTACAAATTAATATATTTCTGCATAGGTAGATACATACAAGTTATGCTAATAAAAGCATGTTAATAAATAGTTCATAACGTGGTAGCCAAATTATAATCACACTACTATGTCTACATTGTGGCAACGACATATACAAAATGTCACTTCATTTATTTTTCATTAGTAAAATATAAATTGATAGTCATGTGCTTAAACATATTCATTTTAATACAAATAATAAATAAATATATAAATAAATAGTTTTTATGTAAATGTATATGTCGCAGATGGGTTTCGAATCCGATATTTTACAAAACCGCTAATTGTTTTACATAACAACTCCGTTATATAAAATAACTGAACGACGTTTAGCTGTTTGACATAATTACTGATCTTTAACACGTAATATTGCGTAAACGTTTTGCATTTACCAATGCAGCGGGTCAACGATTAGACGTTATGTAAAACAGCGTGAAATGAAACACTATTATTAACACTAATATTTATCTAGAGCACGGTATTGCGATAGGCCGAGTGTAAGGGGTTTTTGACCTTCTATTACCTAGCAATCTATACTGTTTAAGTCTTAAATCCATAGCTTAGAATTATTGTAAACGGGCTAATAGAATTCCTATTACTAAAGGACCTTTTTCCTGACAAGTTCTATATATTTTAGATACAGTGTCAAAAATTATTGAAATTAAATAAGGTAATTATTACAACCGAGTACTACAATCTTTCACTTCATCGGTCATACCCCCAGTTGGTTGGGTTTGCGTGTTTTTGGGCCCCGCACTAAAAGGCGTTCTGTGTATTTCCTTATATCAAAACGGTCTTTGTGACTACAGATAAGCTATTCTACATAATGTCGGTAGCAGGTTTTGTAAACGTATCGCAATGACAATCCAGCTGAACGTCGTTCAGTTGTTTTACATAACGGAATTGTTATGTAACAAAACTAGCAGTTTTGTAAAACATCGGATTCGACAATCCATCTGCGACATATATACAAGGTGGGCCAAAATTAATGTCATAATGTGAATGATCCATAATTTTTGTAATTGACATCTAATGCCACTGAGAATTAGTTGACTAAAGTAGGATCGATGATGGATGTAAATTCATTTACATTATGACATTTATTTACTCTCTCTCTCTCTCTATTCACATTATGACGTTACTTTTGGCCCACATTGTATTATTGTATTATCCATTGAGGTAGGTAGGTTGGTGGTGTAGTATAGATTGAATTGTATTCTACTGGTCTGTTGTATTCATTCATATGCGGTGTTATTTTAAATAATCTAAGCAAAACTGTACACTAGCAACATTATAAAATACAAAAAATAACTACAATAAATAACAACAATACATTTATTTGTGTAACATATAATATAAATAAATAAAAACTAGTAGTGATGTGATACACATTTGATCAAAAACTTGCACGTAACCGAATCCTTCCACTTGTGAGACGACTTAGGAAATTGATTTCGAGATGAGACTTTGCAGGATTTAAACCCCCATAGGGTAGCGATGGCGAAGCAGTAGCAAGCATGCCATTGATGGGACGCGCCAAAATAATTCGAGCACGAGATTTATTAAAGAATTTAAGTATCTGAACGAAACAATTTATTTTTTCGTCTATTTCGTCTAAGTTTACCTGAACAACAGATTGCGCGACAGAGATTAGTAGATTTCGCGCGTGTTTCTGGCAGAACAGGCCGGGAGTGACGAAGTGCGAGTGGCGCGGGTCAGCTAGATTTTGCTATTTTAAGAATATTTTCATCTACTAATTCCTCCTAAATTCAAACATACCCTGCTTTGTGATGTAATCTTGCTGATTGGTCCTTCTCTACTCAATGAATTTCTGGAAAAACAACAGGAATTTTAGAATTTTAGTAAAACCAGTATTAGCTACCTTAACCACAATAGGCCAAAGATTAGGGAATAGTCTGAACCTTATTTTAGTCTTATAGAAAATTTTAACAGTCGGGAACTTAGTGACTCTTTGCAGAGCAAAGACAAGGTAGGAGACATATTCTCTTACAAATTATTTTAGATTGGATAAAGCTATTTGAATTAAAGTGTATATTTTTTGTATATAATTGTCATGTATTTGGAAAAAAAATAAATAAATAAAAAAGTAAAAACAAAAAATAAAAACCAAAAAAACAAAAACAATGTTTTATAATAATACATTCACTTGTTTCGGTTAGGGTATAAACCTCATGAGATTAGTAACTTTAATAATATGATATATAACCGCTCAATTTTTGTACACACTATACGTATACAAAATATCTGTATCTAAAAAAAAAACCTCCTAAACGAAGAGGTTCATAATTTTTGTATACTTTTTTTCTTTGAATGAATATCCATGGAACAACAGACAAAAATTTTATGTATAAATTTTATACATCTTTTGTATCAGTAATGTTTACCTCCATATATATTCTACACCGTTCTATGTATGCAATATATAATTTTTGTTTCCGATACGTATTTGAACCACTAGAAGTTCGCCCTAAAAAAAAAATACTGTTCTTGAACATTGATGTATGTGTGTGTATGTGTCTGAACAGATTGTTTTAAGTAGCAATTCTTTTCAATCAATTGTTTTAAGATCTGTCTTGCCTATAAACGAATTCTTCTTTTTTCATGAAAGTGATTTCAAAGATTTTCTCTTAAATTTTATTTTCATAGATCGAAATTTGTATAAAATTCTATATAACTTATAGTACTTAGGTGGTGTTATTCCGAACAAAATTTTTTAGAAATTGTGCGTGTCAGCTCCGACGCGCGTCAAGAGTTTACTCTTATAAGTTATTTAATTTTGAAATACTCTGCTTAGAAATTTAAATTTGGATATTTCCAACTTATACATAACGATTTATCGTATGCCAGTATAGTTTATAGTTTCTATGGAAATGGCAATCAACAAAATTTTAATAAAATAATTTTATAGTTATTTATAGCTCTGAAACTAAATGAAATCGATTCTTCAAGAGTTAACTCCAAAAATGTCTTTCATCGCAAGATTTGAAACTGATTAAAATACAGATTTATATTTAATGGAATACTTGAATAATATATATATATATATATATATATATATATATATATATATATATATATATATATATATATATATATATATATATATATTTATATGTATATACAGAGTGAGTCAAAAGTCATGGAGTTTATGTAAAGGGTGGATAGAGGCTGAAATTCTAAGATGAAAAGTCCTTGGACATTTTTGCGCTTGACCCACCGTTAATTAGATATTAATTAAATAAAGTAACCAATTAGAGAACCGCGTTAATAGGAATAAGAAATGGTGAGGAATATATGTATACATAATGGAAAATGATATATATATATATATATATATTGTGTAAGAATGTCAGGTGTAGGATATTTCATATTTTACTTGGCAATATTTTTTCTTTGTGTATTAAAGTGTAATACAGTTTGACCGCTTTACTGCATCTGAGAAACTTACCGTGTATCTATGCCTGCTTCAACTAATTTAATCATTGTTGAAAATTTCGCAATGGCTAGTCTTCGTGATTAGTATAAAATTTGTGAAATACCACATAAATTATAGTCTGTACATGGAAGTCGTGTGTCGTGCACACCACTTATTTTTTCTGTATATGTACAAATTATTTACTTTTAGATATATCTAAAATGTATATCATTGTTTATTTTATTTTTAAATTAACAAAGATTATTCGAATTTAAATAAATTACGAATAGACTTGGTACATTTCTGTTTTTGTTTTATTATTTTTCAAACAGCACACAAAAAAAAGGTTAATTGGTGGTTTTAGCTAAAAGATAAACATTGTATTGTTTATGTTTGGTTTTTTTATTTTATTTTAAATGTCAATTGAAGGTTTTTTAAATACATTTAATTGAACATAAATAAGAATGGTATTAAAGACTCAACTGTGAATGATTGTTATTTTTTGAAATAACAATTGCAATGATTTGTAGTTGTAGATTTGAAATGGTCAAATAATATATCAATATATATATTTTCACAAAATATTATTGTTGTAAAAACGAAGCGAGCTGGGTAGGGTGCGGATTTAAATGGTGCACGGAGATTCTGGAACGGTGACAACAAAATTTTACAACGGTGACAACAAAATTTTACAACGGTGACAACTGTACATATATATTAAAAAAATTTTGATTAGGTGAACTAATCATGACACAAGAATATGCAATTATTTTTTTACATTTTCGTGCATTTTTTGTTTTAGAATATTTGATTTTTGAAGTCGGGTTTCCATTTTGTCAAAATTATTTTTATTGTACTTGAGTTATTGCGACCACAGACAAACAGGCAGATGGACATACGGGAATGGCCGACAAATTACTTGTCAAACTAAACGATTACTTACATTTGACAGGATTTCAGACAATATTTCTATGGGTAGACTTTCACGCGCCGATATCTCAGTTTCTTCTCAACAATCATGAAAAATACTAATAAAATATTCACCTATTGTTCGTTATAAAAACCTGTCTAAACATTTACTTGATTGTGATTTCAGCATTTCTCAAAAAAAAAACGTTCTCTATAAAAAAACCTACATTCACATTGATAAATATGTATTCTGTTAATTAATTTCGACTTAAGATATTAATTAATTCATTAGATTTTCTTTTTTATATTCAAAAGAATTATTTGTTCTGCCACTATCCAATTATAAAGATTATAATAAATAAGTACAGTTTTTCATTTTGTAAATATATTAGTTTAAAAACTAATTAAATATTTTCTACTAATAACTTTTTATTCTTAAAAAAATAATACGATTATATAAAAAGTTTTTTTATCATGTATATATACAGGATGTTCTGAAAATTCATTCAAGCAAATATAACACGGTGTAGAGCTGGAAAAAAACAAACCAAAAAGTTTAATACAGTTTTTCGATTTGACACTTAGTTTTTGAGATATAATTAAATATTAATAAATTCAACCAGTTTGTGGGTGTCACTACACTTGTTGAGAACTCTGATTGTAGCATGCTCAACTATGGCCGCCCTACTCCACTACTGTGCGCTCTGTGATTGGTGGAGTAGTATAGTGACACCCAGAAATGCAAATGTGATTAGTTGATTTTATTATTAATGTATAATTAAAAACTAAGCATCAAATCGAAAAACTTTATTAAACTTGTTTGTTTCCAGCTCAACACCGTGGTATAGTTTTCTTAAATGAATTTCAGGACACCTATATATATATATATATATATATATATATATATATATATATATATAGGTGCAACATCCAAAAGTGGAGTACTTTTTGCTTGGGAGACGGTCTGTTCATAATACAAATGTTGTTTTGTATGTTGTGTGTTGGCTTGGACGGACATGGTGTTCTTATTTTGATGTGTGCTTGTGGCCCCCACTCTAATTATACTTAATTGAATTGTAGGTTGCAGGCATGCATCAGTATAAGAGTGCCATGTCCGTCTGAGCTAGCATATAGCATATAGGATGGTATTTGTGTTGTCAACAAATTGTCTTCCTAACAAGAGGCTATTGGACGTTGTTGGAAAATGGTAAGATCATGGAAGGAAGTGGAGGCGTGTGCTGTTATGCACCTGGTTCGATTCAGCCTATATATATATATATATATATATATATATATATATCTGTTACTTTTAGTAATACATATTTTATAGAAATTTTAAAACATGTATTAAAATTTCTCTAAACCTTACATTCATTGCTACGTTAGTCGCCTTCTACTACGCAAACTAATCCACGAATCGAAAAGTGATCCGATAGTTTGAGTGAGGAATTTAGATTTTATTTATGGGCGTATTTTCGTAAAGAAAAACACTCTCCAGTGATAATATTTTTATATTTTATATCTGATATTATTCTGTACTATCATTGACCCAAACCTTTATGTTAGGAATTTGTGAAACTATTTTTCCTTCTTGCGTTTCCTTCTTCTTGGTCTAATTAAATATTTTATTAGAACACTGGAACAGTGAAACATAAACACACTGTTAGTGTAACAGATTGAATTAAATTACAAAAAAACGGAAAAAAAAGTCAAATCACAATTACAGATAATTATATTGCAAAAAGAAGTTAAATGATGTACTCTCATTAAAAGAGATAAATATCTATTTTGTATTTAATGATAATGATAGTGTTTGAAAGATCATGAAGAAGAGAATTGAATGAGATATCATCTATGTATGATGCTAAAAATAAATTCATAAAGATATACTACTATCTACTCTATCTACTATCCACAATCCTTAGATAATGTATTCACAATCAGCGAATTCGGCAATTGGTCAAGTTTTTCACCCATTATGCATAATATTTATAACAAGCTGATCCACAATGGCATTTCGTTGGTATAATTTAATGAATCAGCTGTCATTTATCATAATACTGTTGCGGAATCCGCATAATACTATTAAGAACTGACCAGAGATCAGGGCTTTAAAAACATGTCTGTTTATTGTGTGCAACCGAAAGAGTTATCCATTATATGTGTTTTTATTTATGTCAAATAATTTTTTTTTTCTCTGCCTTTTTATATTTAAATTTATTGACAAATAATTCATTTCAAAAATTTTTTTATTTTAGGTATTTCTATAGAAACTGTAAACTATATTAGAGATCTGGGCCGGCTATAACTTTGGAACGGTTAGAAAACAGCTATAACTTAGAAACTTCTGATAGTCGCTCAACATTATTTCGCTATTTCCTATTGTTTTCTCCAAACCATTCGGATATTTACTATCTTTTATATGTAAGAGAAGGTAATAATGCACAATAAATTTGGTTTCTTTTTTTGCCACCAGACGTCGTGACCAAAATGGTCAGTTATCAAATGCGACATACTGGGCACTGTTATTGACCTGTATCCATTACACACAATCGTTAACATTTTGTTAAAAATTGAGATACATAAAATATACAATTTGAAATCGGAGAAAGTTTTCGTTTTTTTTTTTCAATTAAACTTAATTGACTTAAGGTCAATTTCAATATATTCGAGACATGATCACACTCCGATGATCGAATATATATATATATATAAATGTTACTATTTTCAATTTCTTAAAACTTGTAATTGTGTTTGATAAAATGTCCAGGATGTTAAAATTACTCGCAATTCCTCATGCTACCTACTAATTCTAAAAATTATGCAAAATGACAGTTCGTTCAAAAATTGAAAACCTTTAAGACTAGAAGGTACATGAACGTTTCATCTACTAAGGATCTATTCATTGATCCTAAGCATATACCGTTGAATCTCTAATGGTATTTTTTAATGTTCTCGAATATCGTGCCAATGATTATCGTAGTCTTACATCAGTCCTAGTGGCCGAGGGGCCTAAGGCGTTATGTCAGCGCAGTATGTCTACTTGAAAACTGGGAGGTTATGAGTTCGAATCCCGACATCGGCAGTTTGCCAATTATAAAAAAAAAGGGGCAGTTGATTGACTAAACTGTCGGCGTATGAACAAGAACGAAGTAACCGGCTATGCTTGAGAAGATTTTCTGCAGTTTTCTTCAAGAACTCCAGATGAATATCGGCATAGCTGCTACCATAGTCGGCTGCAGCCGCATATCCTACCAATTCCTAGTCTATACACAAAAATTCCTTCCATTCCACTCACATCCTCACATCCTTAGGCATCACAATTGACCTTATGGTCGAAGTGTAGCCCGTTCAGGGCAGCCTCTACAATCTATCTATGTATCTATCGTAGTCGTCCTCTAATGTCAATTTCATGATACATAGAACTTACCCTCTGTCATCATATCTCTACAACCATTGACCCCAGTAAAAAATAAAAAATACTTATTATTCAAAATTGAATTCAAAATATTCTTTATTATTGATTATAACAATGTATCCTATAAACTCTACAGTTTTCGAGTTATTTGAAAAAAATTAACAAATTTAGCACTTCATTCCGTCCAGATTTATACGGTAGGTACTTAAGAGGTGAGTTCCAGTACTTTAAAATATTACGGGCATGACGGTTTACTTCATAGGCATATTAAATAGATTGGATCACGTAGTAAGCATGTGAAAACGCTTCTTAAATTATATAAATTTGTGCGTTTAACATTGCCGTAACATTGTATTTAAAATTATAATTTCCCTCTTATAATAATATACAATGACCCATACATGGTTTTTGTTACACAATACCCGTATATAATTAAATCATAGAAACTTAAGTATTTCTCAAACGTAGTATATATATAACAGGATGTTCTAAACTTCATTCAAGAAAATTATACCACGGTGTAGAACTGGAAAAAAGAAACAAAAAAGTTTAATAAAGTTGTTCGATTTGACGCTTAGTTTTTGAGATATAGTTAATTAAAAATTAATAATAAATTCAACTAATCACATTTGCATTTTTGGCTGTCGCTACACAACTCCGCCAATCACAGAGCGCATAGTGTAAGAAGGTGGGGTCACAGTAGTGGAGTAGAACGGCCATGCTAAAGTACCGACAATCAGAGTTCTGAATAGTGTGTGGTGATAAATCCAAGCTAACCTTCCAAAGTTGTATCCTGTTCAGGTTCAATGCATCGAGAGACAGCCTCTTGTCTGCATTCCGTAACAATATCCGGAGTTTGTGTTGCGGTATATTTTCCTAGTGATTACGGTGTTTAACGTCCATCCAATCGTTGATCATTTGTTTACATGCTTTCTTTGGATTTCGCAAAGTTAGTTCTGGGCCTATTACAAGAATTCCAACTGTATTTTCGTTTCCTTTAAAACCACTGTTACCTGGAATCCAGATCAATTTAACATTGTTCCATTTTGATAGTTCCATAAGTTCCTCTAGACATTTCCTACCTATGTATACCTGAGGTGACTTTAGTTTCAGACAAGGCTTTTAGAACAGTTTGGTTGTAAGATAGAATATACACGTTCTAGTTAATGCAGTCCCTTTGTAGGTTTGTTCTCACGGACGCAAGGAAAGTTGAGTCGACTTCTATATTTATAGCGGTAAACCAAAGAAATGTCAGTTGAGAACATCATGTTCTTAAAGTCAGATTTTCCGATGGAATACACTTAGAAATAATATTTGTACCGAATTTGTAATCGAACAGTGTTGTAAAGTCGAGTTTATGTAAAAAAACTGCAGAACAAAGTTTCTAAATTAATCTAAAAATGAAAAAAAAACCTTAAACTCGGCCTGTCTCACTACCGTGCTCTAGACTGATGGACATTGAGTTACATCGGATATCTCTTGATATCAAACAGATATTTTCTAAAACATATTTGTTATCATAACTTGACTGTAATTTTCGTAGATAAAATAAAATAACTTAGCCTGTATAATGGATGACCTCTAGGTATATATACTAAGTATATAATGGTTTCTTTCGGACATGTTGGTTATATTTTCTTCAGTTCAAGTAAATATCGAATTGATGAAGAGTTTTCTGTTTTAAACTTAAATAAAATACTTAAATAGAAATAAATAAAGTATAGTTAAAACGATTGACGAAGTATACATATATACATACATACATATATACGTATGTATTGTGTGGGTAGGATTATACTTTTAAAACAAAGTAGAATGTATTTCATTTCATAGATTTTTTAAATTGAAAAAAAAAAACTATAATACAGTTTGGTTCACATAGATCTAACAGAGGTAATATCGAACACGGAAGACACATGTTTGTTTCCTTTAATTTATTTAACAATAATTATAAATCTTACCAGTCCAAGTGGCCGAGCGGTCTAAGGCGTTATGTCTGCGCAGTATGCCTACTTGGAAAATGGGAGGTTACTGGTTGAATCCTGATATCAGTTTATTAATTATTGAGAAAAAAAGGAGCGGTTAATTGACTAAACTGTTGGCGTATGGACAAAAACGAAGTAACCAGCTATGCTTGTACAGGTTTTCAGCAGTTTCTGTCACGAATTCCAGATGAATATCGGCATAGTTCCTTACTGAGTCGGCTGCAGCCGCACATCCTACCAATTCCTAGTCTATACACAATAATTTCTTCCACTCCACTCACATCTGCTGCCCTGGACGGGCAAGGCTGCCCTGGACGGGCTACGCTTCGACCATAAGGTCCATTGTGATGCCTTAGGATGTGAGGATGTGAGTGGAGTGGAAGGAATTTATTAGTAGACTAGAAATTGGTAGGATATGCGGCTGCAGCCGACTATGGTAGCAGCTATGCCGATATTCATCTGGAGTTCTTGAAGAAAACTGCAGAAAATCTTCTCAAGCATAGCCGGTTACTTCGTTCTTGTTCATACGCCGACAGTTTAGTCAATCAACTGCCCCTTTTTTTTTATAATTGACAAACTGCCGATGTCGGGATTCGAACCAATAACCTCCCAGTTTCCAAGTACTGCATACTGCGCAGACATGACTCCTTAGACCGCTCGGCTACTTGGCTGGTTACTTTTGAAGTAACTATTCATGCGAATGATTTGGTGAGCAAGAGCAGAGGTGGGCGCAGACGTGTCGCCGGAGTCAAACGACTCGCCATAAGCTGGGTGAGAGTAAATAAAAATGGTATGTTTTGAAGTAAGACGGAAGATGTTTCAATATGTATTGCAACATCGTTCCGTCTTACTTCAAAACATACCATTTTTATTTACTCTCACCCAGTTTATGGCGAGTCGTTCAACTTCGGCGACCCGTCTGCGCCCACCTCTGAGTAAGAGCAGTAATATTTTTTGATGAAACTGTATAGTTATATCACAATAGAGAAGAATTCTATTTTGATGAAATCTTATATGTAACTTCAGATGTAAGAATAGGGTTCACGATATGTTTATATCTACTTCCTTGTGATTGGTATACGTTGATCATGTGACTGAAGTGGTTGACAAAGAAAGGAATAGTAAACAAGACGAGAGTTATAGCTGTTAACAAACATGCGATTGACAACTTTCAAATGAATTGCATTCGTGTGAACAACATTGTAATCTTTGTTATATCACATATTAATATTGTGATTAAAAACTTGCACGTGTAAAACAGGGCAATGTGGTTACCGTCGACTCCATTTAAAACCTATCTAAAAATCGCAAACTAAAACTTTGACTCAAAAACTAAGAACAGAAAAATTTGTCATTAAATGTTTTTCTCACCAACCTTTAATGATCTTTAAGACAAAATCCATATTTTATGTCTATGGATGTGGACTAGCACTCCATAGACAAGAGAAAGAGTAAACTAAGAAATCATCCATTCCACACTAAAAATAAAAATAAACACGTAACAAGATATAGTGTATACTACTAGACATTGGTGGTAGCACTGGTTTGCTTTTTGTGTCGACAACGATGTACCGTATACTTGACAATCATCCTCCCGCTTTTCTCTGTTAATAGACACCACCAACCACATTACACTTCACATCCAGAATAGTGTGTATATGTTATGTCTATTGTGCCTGCCCTAGCATTGGTCTATGCTACTTTGTGCTAGAGAAACTATAACACCCAGTTTCTGCGTCTCATCCTTACCTAAGTCAGTCAGTGTGTTGTTACATTCTAGAGATAACATTAAAACTAATTTATTTTTCATTATAAAATAAATTGCAATTGGTATAAAGAAAATGAAAGAAAATTGAAATAAAGTAAATTATAAAAAGATACATACAAACAGATACATACAGACATACATACATACATACATAGATATTTACGACTATATTGTATACATATAAACAGAATCCAACCGTATCTAGTTAAATAAGGAACTTCGAAAACTATTAAGAAATAAATAATAAAATTGAATTTTTTTTTTTAGAAATGGATTTTTTTTATTATAAAAACTTTAAATAATTCTATCAATTAAAAACATTCCTTCGTCAGCAAAAATTTCATGTTTTAGACTGACAGCAAACAATTGTCCGAGTGTGAGCTCTATTTGTATGTACAATAAGTGGCCCAAGAAATAAAAAGCAAAAATAATAAGATAAAAATAAGTTAACTATTTGTGTTTAGTAAAACATAATTTAATTAATATTTAAACGAAAAAAAAAAATACAGACGAATTGAGAACCATCCTCCTTTTTTGAAGTCGGGTTAAAAAAATTAACTCATCCAATAGATATCGAACCGTGTACCTCTGGATTTATAGCCCAGTGTACTATCGTTACACCACAAGTTAATATTTTCATATAACAGTATATTATTAACCATGGGACTAAAGTGACTCTTTTAATCCCGCGGGTGGAGTTTGTTCCTGAGGGCTCCACCCGAAGGACCACCCTCTCATGGGATTAAAGGCACTTTAGTCCCACGGTACATATACTATTTTTTGCACTTTTGGGACTAAAATGACTACTCTACTCCCTCCGTAGGTACTAAAGTAGTATTTTTCTCCCCTATGGGAGAAAAAGTAGATTTTTTTTTCGTATGGGAGAAAAAATAAATTTTAATACGTATTATAGCAACAAAATCAAAATGCCATTTCTATTTAACAATTTTTCTTTTATTTCATATTTTTTCATGTGAAATAGAAATGTCATTTTGATTTTGTTGCTAGGATACGTATTAAATTTACTTTTTCTCCCATGGGAAAAAAAATCTACTTTTACTCCCATGGGAGAAAAGGTACTACTGTAGTACCTATTTGGAGGGAGTAAAGTTGTCATTTAGCGTTGTGGATAAGTTAATTGTTTTCATATCAATATTATATTAATTAAAAATTCAACGACATGTTTATCTAATACTAATATACCCTACTTCTTTCATACTGTGTCTTCGTAATAATGAAAATTAACATTAGTATAGTAATTGTGACGTTTAAAGTATATACAAACAATAATATATGGAATAATAAGTTGGTGGTGACATCAAAGTTGTAGCAATGATATGAAAAGATTAACTCGTTCATCTATATCATCCGTTGTGTAAAGGTAGCACAGTGGGCTAAAAATCCAAAGGTACAAGGTTCGATACCTAGTGGCTGAGTGTCTTTTCATTATACAGTTAATTTAATTAAATTAAAATAAGTTTCTATTTACAAAACATTTTTAAAAACAAGCTTTTTATAGTAAAATTAATTTTTTACAACTTTACTTCTTAAGCGTTTTTCGATTTTTTCAGTATTAAGAGAAATATACCAAATTTTGTATTTTCCCCTCCCTCTAAACCCCCTTTTCCCCTTGTCGATTCTTGTCGTGGTTCCCATAGAAATGCTTTGTCATCGGAACTGAACCAACATGTAAAAATTCAACTCCGTAGGATAAGAGGAAGTGGTTCTAATTCAGCTTGCAAGATTTGACCCGAACATACATACATACATTGCAAGTTAAATAGAAGCTTGTAAATCAAAGGCTTGATGAAAAATGATACCCATCTAGGGTGGGAGTCGAATTCACGACCTTTGGCATTCTAAACCAACGCTCTGCCTCTGAGCTACCTGAAATGTTTTGGTAGTGGAATTCATTTGATCTCTTATTATCTTGACGCCAATGCATTATCGTGGGTTTGATTCCCATCATAGATGTGTATAATTTTTCATATCAATCATTTGATGTCAAAGCATATTATCAATGCTCGGACATATCACTTAAAAGTCAAATTAAGTACATACTAGTCACTTCGTTTGTATATATTATAACCGAAAGGCAACCATACTAACAATGGAAAGATAAACGCTAGTTTACAAAAAAACCAAATTATATCTAGCACATGAACGCCTCTAAGTTGATTACTTGGTTAGATTGACAAGGTATACACCCATTTAGAGCAATAACTACCAAATTAGATTTTTCACTAGACTTTTTAATGACGTATTAAATATGGTGTACAATTGAATTCATTTCCATCATAATAAAAACTTGATGATATGGTGTATAAAATAAAATTTGGCACAAATTTATATATTTTATTAATATTTTTATACGAAAATAATAGAATATTGGAAGAATAGAAAATAAACTATTCTACCTCTACTGATTCTCAATAAAAATTGACATCAAAATAATTTAAAATTCCAAACAGAACATTCAATTTAAATTTGGCCAACGTCCATTAAACAAAAGAGTTGATTTTTCAAGTAAGTTTTTTTTTTTTGTATGTGTTTGTATTCGTGATGACAAATCTCAACATACACCAAAGCAAATGTTAGTATGTACAATGAGACACAAAAATAGCGTTCTTTTTTCAAATTTGTATAGTTGATTTGTGCCTTATTCATTCGGTTTTTTTGGGAAAACGTTTCGAATAAAAGTTGTTAGTATACATACCTATATGGTCAAAACCGAATGAATTAGAATTTTTATGCCGGTTATGTCTGCGCAGTATGCCTACTTGGAAACTGGGAGGTTATGGGTTCGAATCGTGACATTGGCAATTTGTCAATTATTAAGAAAAAAACGGGCGGTTAATTGACTAAACTGTCGGCGTATGGACAAGAAGGAAGTAACCGGCTATGCTTGAGAAGGGATTCTGCAGTTTCCCTCACGAACTCCAGATGAATATCGGCATAGTTCCTATCATAGTCGGCCACATATCCTACCAAAGTCTCTACACAAGAATTCCTTTCACTCCACTTACATCCTCACATCCTTAGGCATCACAATAGACCTTATGGTCGAAGTATAGCCCGTCCAGGGCAGCCTCTACAATCTATCTATCTTATACATATATAGTCAAAACCGAATGAATTAGGCAGAAATCAATTATAAAGTTTTGAAAAACAAAACACTACTTTTGGGGTCATGTGTACACGGACCACAAAAATGGATGTCAATTTTTAAAATTTTTCATTATCACTATAGTTACATCATTTATTCGAAAATTTTTTTCGCAAACCGAATGAATAAGGTTTTGATCACCTATAAAAATTAAACTACACCAATCAAAATTTAAGAAAATGGCATCAACTTTTGTGCCCAAGTGTACACGTGAATGTATTTTAAGGGATCTGTATCTAGAAAATTCAATGGACTTAATCAAACTTAGATGAAAATATGCTAAGAGTATGAAATTTATACACACAAATGCTTGATTCTACATTGTAAAAAATAGTTTCATACAATCTCTAGTCATAGGCGCCTACCGTACTAAAGCCTACCGCCTACCGTTTTGCAGGAAGAGATGTAAGACGATTTTTTTACCAATGTATCTTAGGAACCAAAAAAGCTATGAAGACGTTTTTTGTGTTGTAGTTTCATTCTTCATTATTATTCTCACGAGTGATGGATTGAAACCAATTATTATCAAAGAAAGTATATATCGAATGTAGCATAGGAAATTTATGTCGAATAATTTTTTTTTCTAAATTTTAACAGTTGGAAATGTCATTTTTTAATTAAAATCTTCTTAATGACATTTCCATAGAAACTATAAACTATACTATCACACTATAAATCGTTATATATAAGTTAGAGACCCACCATCTGAAGGTACGTACCGTTTCAACATAATATTAAAGCTTCAATATTTTATTTAACCCTAAAAATCGACATTTTGGGGATAACTAACTGGCTGGCTCATTCATCATCAGTTTAGGTATATTCAATTTATTCGAATTTGAATAGATATACTCCTATTTCTTTCTGGTCTAAAGCATACAGCCCAGAATAACGCTCCAAGAGTCCTCTACAGCCAATTAATGAATTAAAAGACAAATAATTATTTACCATAAATAACATAAATTCATAAATAGCATATTAACACGAACTGCGGACACCGCATGTTTTTTATTGGTTACGTTATCCTAACAATTGAAATCAATTAATTTTTTAAATGATCAGATTATTTTCAATTTATTTGCATGCATTAATTACGTTGTAGATCATAATTTAATTTTGAATTTCATACAATGATAAATTTCTATATAGATTTTTCCAGGATATTACATATAGGACATCTACAGTGATTCTAATAAAATAAATTGATATTTAATTTCTAACAGTTCATTTATTATTTTCTTAATTATAAAAAAGTTATTAATTTTTTCAGCGTACTGTAATTTTTGTGGAAAGCCCATAATTTTACGGCTCTGAGTCGATCAAATCGATAAAAGCCTCTGAGAACATTGCCTAGAAGGTTGATATGTAGATGGAAGATAGATTCTTAGGCTGAAATCAACCAGAATAGTGAATGTCATATTGTTAACACAGCAAACACAGTTTCAAGAAATACATTTATAGTATGGAACCATCAATTTCGTAGTTAAGCTCACACTTTCGCAACTCTTTTACTACTTTATATGTACACTTTGTATAGTTTAGTTGGTTTAAGTTGGCAATTCGCCCATATTACAAAAGGGCGTTGTTTATTATTATCGTTTCTAAATTTAACATATTATTATTATAGTTGATTCTTCGATGTACCCCAAACATTCAACACACTAGCAATAGCATGTGTTTTTCTTTATAGGTTATAATCTATAATAATTCCCACTAACTAGTTTTAAAAACACATATTTTGCAAAATTTTTTGTTTTTGTTTTTATTACATCAAACAAATTGATATTTGATAGTTAAATGATAGTATGATTAGTTTACACTTTTATAGCACACCATATAATAAACCAAATTATTCGCGTATATTACCGTAAAAGTCCGAATATTAGTTTATTGTTAATGGATTTTAACATAAACTTATTTTTACACGTGAAAGTTTTGATGAGAGTTTTCAATCGCAATAAATGTATGTGATATAACGATACTTACATCTCTTTCCACATGCAGAAATATATCAATCGCATGTTTTGTTAATACCTTATAACTATCGTCTTGCTAAATCTTATTTTCTTTGTCAACCACTTCAGACAAACACATGATCATAATAAACCAATCACAAGGAAGTAAACCAATCGCACTATTCTTACATCTAAAGTTACATATAAGATGCATTGAAACAGAAGCCAGGTCTATTGTGTTATAACAGCGTAGTTTCATCAAAAAATACTACTGCGCTTGGTCACCAAGTCATGCTGCATCAATAGTTTTTTGAAAAGTTACATGTGTAAAATAGTTACGTATGTTTTCATGAAATTTTTTTTTTTTTTGTAAGACTTTAATTTAGTAATGTTTTAAACTTTAAAAAATAAAACTTAGCGTTTAAAAAAACTAAAAAAACATGCTTTTATTGTAATATAAACTAAAAAATGCAAAATAATTTAAAATCAAATCTCTTGTAAAAGTAGAGCCATTATGAAGACGTAAGTAGAGGACATCTCATGCTTTTGTTTACATTAAAGAGGAGAAGATTGTTTGTTTTTAAACTTTTGTTATATCTCTTACGATTTCAAAGATAGGTAGTTTTGCCCATTTTGCCCAAACATGGTTCGAATTTGCCCATTATCGAACTTTATCTTACTTTTTTGCTCTAGAACACAGGAAAAAAATTCAGTTCGTTATTTATTTTTGTTCTTGAGTTATCGTGGTCACAGACGGACAGAGGGACGAACGGACAGATATGCGGACATGCGGAAATGGACTAATTAAGTAATTTTATGAACACCTATAACAAAAAAATGTTTCTGCGATCATTTTTTTCGAGCGTTACAAAAACGGAACTAAACTTAATAATACCTTTTATATTTACATTATACTGGGTATAAAAATATAGGTTTTTATTTAAAAAATCAAAGTTGACCTAATCTTGACTTAAAATAAGGAAAGGTCACAATAAATTGATATTTATTTACATAATCATCGATATATTGACCCTTTTAAAACAAAGAGTTTAGCACGAAAATGAAAAACAAAAAGTTGCATGGTTTCAAGGGGGGCATCTAACAGTGTCCTTGGTGATCTTTGTTGTTTTTGGTTTTTTTTTAAATAGAAACCCATATTATAAAGTGCTGACAGATTTTTTTGAGTATTCCATATTTTAAATTCATTTTCAGAATTGGAGTTTGCTGAAAGTTTTTTTTTCACGAAATATACAGGAAGATGTGAAAGTAGCTCGGAAAATCAATGCTGGAATTGAAGTTTTAATCAGAGCGTTGAATTTGAGTTCCAAGATGCAAAACCATGATTTTTGATAGGTACCGATAAGTTGCTCTAAATAAGTTACTCATAAGATGTGATATACTATAAGTCATTACTTACGAGTTTGCAATTATATCAGAATACTAATTATAAACCAAATCTAATTTACGGGGTGTCCATTATTTAGATTTATCAATTTATATTTTAAATAAAAAAAATTTTAAAAATATAATATAACCCCACTGGGATTTTAACCATAGACCTCCGTCTGTCCGGGACGATGTGCTAACCAGTACACCACAGTTACATAGTGATTACATTACACTACATATTCACATGTATTTTTAGTTTGTACGGGAATATCTCGTACTGATATTATGATGTTAATAATTAATTGTTTTTTGTAAATTTTGACAAAGGTTGTGCTCAAAATCTTGTTTTTATAGTAATAAATATTTAAAAAAAAAAAAAGAGGATGTAGAATTATTAGCATACAATGTTTATTATTTTGTTGTTTTAAAATTTGTTACGTCTATTATTTTTTAGGTTTGATTATACAATGCAATTGACATATTTGACTGACTGTGTTATTTTACATTATTAATTTATATATAAATTTTAGCTATGTATTAAATATTCCCAGATTAGCTGTTGAATAATTGATTGAAAATAATTGAATAATTAACAGCTTGGAGGGTTTTATGTTAAATCATATTTAAATCATAGTCTTCTCCAAGATAATTTCAGTACAAAACGCCCCAAGCTTTTACAATTAACTATTGAAGGTTTTTTTTTCTTTAGAGAACGTTACCTATTAATAAACATTAATTTATCCAGGCATCTATTCTTCTACACCTGACTAAGTCTATAACAGAGGTATTTCAGTATGAGGAATATGCAGGGTATTTTAGAACACTTTTCCTTTCATTATCCAGTGTGTTCTATTAATAGTTACCGGTTTGTATGTTAAATTCTGACAAATTATTAACTTTGAACTTTCATTGATCAGTATCAACATTGGTCGGTTATTATTAATATAAACTAATTATTCACTTTGGCGATTGCATATATATATTGCCTGTTTGCTTTACAAACAGGGCCGTGTCTGAGTATATGGCTGCCTGCGTGCCAATGTGTACCGCCTCCAAGACAGACAGCATCATATATAAGAAAAAGGCATATTTAATTACAATATCCATAACTTCTGCATAGTTATTTAGAAATCCAGATAAAAAACTAAAGATTTATGGAACTTAAACCCATACTTGAATTTGAGCCGATTTCACTGAGAGCCAATTTCCAAATAACGCCACTTCCAACCACTAGCGCAAAAACCGGAGGAGGTATTTGGTTCGAAACATGTTTTTGAAAACAAAATAAATTCGTAATATCGAAATTTTTTTTAAAGAATGCCACTTAAGGTTGTACGCCTTCGCCTTAAGGCTAAGTAAAAAAAAAACGAGCTGTATATTTATTATTAATTAAATATATTATTAAACACATGAATTGATTATTTGAGAGATATCTGACGTATCCAGGAAATAGTAGGAAATAGTTTTGGAATAGTTTTATATATACGTAATACAGTAAATAACTTATAAGAGTAAATTTCAATCACGCATCGGAGCTGACACGCACATTTTTATTCGAAACATTTTCCTAAAATCAGAATAAATGTGGCACAAATCATAAAATTTTCAAAAAAGAACGCGAACTTTATGACCCATAGAAAGTAGAACTACGTACATTAGTTGCAATGCTTAAATAGCACATGACAATAATAGTACAATCAATAGAGAATATTGCGCTGCACTAAATTACAGGAGTTTTTTTTTTAATGTAAATGAACAAAATCCTTATAAATTTCGACCCCGGAAGTGCCGCCATTTTGAGAAAAACTGTAGATATAAGCCAATATCTCCATTACCGTGCACTTTAGGTCCAAAATGGTAACTACTTTTCTTGTAGATAATTGAATTTCCTATTTTGTTTTGTTTAACAATATTTTTTGTATCACTTACCGTTTACAACTTATTCGACCATTAATATTTATTTATAGACTTTTTGACCAATATATCTCTTTTAATAATTATTTAAACAATAAAATGTTAATAACTTTTAAATCTACAAATTACCTGCAACTTTTAAAACTTTTTTGTCTACAATTAATATTTTTAAAGTAATAACGCGTTTAATGTTGCACTACCGGTTGCAAGGTTAATAAAAACGAGGTATGCATACTATAATAATAAAAATTCAATAAATATGTTAGAAATATGAATGATAGTGACATAATTAACAATAAATAATTTTCATTCTAAACAATTATTAGAAGAGATATCGGTCAAAAAGTCAATAAATAAATTATAATAGTCGTATAAATCGTACACGGTAAGTGGTACAAAAAAAAAGGAAATTTAATTATCAACAAGACAGGTTATTACAATGTTTGGCCTAAAGTGCACGGTAATGGAGATATAAGCCGATACAGTTTTTCTCAAAATGGCGACACTTTGGGGGTTGAAACGATTTTGTTCATTTACATTCAGTACGTGATACTGAACCTAATTTTAAAAAAATCTCCTGTAATTTAGTGCAATGCGGACAAGAGTAACGGGCTTCTCTATTGACTGTACTATAGTACTTGAATAGTCAGTATGTACAAGATATTTATAATATATAATGTAAGCCTGAATACAGGCTATATAGTATTGATACTGCTATACAGAATTTTATCATCAGATATAGAACTTGATTGATTATTTTTTTAAATCATACTGACAACACACATGCATCTGTGTGACATTTGATGTTTTTGAAAAATAAACGAAGGTAATTTTCAATCAAAAAAAAATATGCTGCACGTATTTATTTTCTCTTGCATGCATATTCATTGCACAATCCTATCATATGTTTGAATCCTGTGATATATTTATTCTCTTTGTATGTTGAATACTACACTACACAACGTTAAAACATCCATCAAGTCAATGTCAAGCTCAGTCTATTAGATGTTCGGTACTGTTATAATTTAATGATTGAATGTGTAGCGAAAACGATACTAAAATCAAATTTACTTACTTTTGGAAACCTATGCTCCTCAACTACATTCTCCCTCTGATATCACGGTAATTATTATTCTTTATTACCTTGGTAACTATCAACAAATATAATATGATATTATTCGATACTTCCATTTAATAAAGTTCATTTATATCTTTCAACGAATTTTTTTATTTATTATTTGTGGAATTCATTCATATTCATCCATTATCCTACAACAAATGTATCAATAGTGAGTTTCTACCACAAACCAAATAATATCCAAAATTTTTCCGATATCAAAGCAATGATGAATTAAAAAGGCTATAATTGCTATAACAATTTTTTATTGCAATTGGTACGCATTGTCGATTTAAAACGCAAGAAGAAATGCGCAGTAGATTTTTCGTGGAAACTTCCTGCATGTGATCGGTAGACTTTTAATCTGTACTCTACTGCACAGATTAGATACAGATAGATTGACCTCATTTTACATCACTGCGCATAGATTTACATGATACATTGGCGTTAAGACTATTAAGGCTCGTTGGATTCCTTTAGACGCAAGATTTCATTATAAGTTTTCTATAATTCCAAAATCTGCAAGTTTTTGTAATTTTCAATTTAATACCGTTTTTTATTTATACTCCGGCGAATATTTACTGCCTCACTATCCCTACTACCAGTGCTCTGAAAATACTTCACACTGCTACCAGAATCAATGTCCTAGCTAAACTCCTAGGTGGCCGAAATACCTTAGTTTGATCTTGTACTGTACTGGTTACTAAATCTCATTTTACTTTCATATTTAGTTACCTTTACAAACACACTATAATATATGCCCTTTGTTACTTCGGTGACTATCTGGTGTTACTTCAGTAACTATCAACAAATATATTGATTGATTTTTTATCAGGCAAAATAAAGTTTGGTTTCAATCACAAAATTGTTTATTTAACCTAATAATTCTTAGAATAGGATTCTTTGGAACCTTCTCACCTACACCAACATTTTGGCGCTCAAACAGGGCCTTGAACCCTGGACCCTTGGACCCTTAGATTTCAGAAATTCGTTGAAAGATATAAATGAACTTTATTAAATGGAAGTATCGAATAATATCATATTATAGTTGTTGATAGTTACCAACGTAATAAACAATAATAATTACCGTGATATCAGAGGGAGAATGTAGTTGAAGAGCCTTGGATCACTGGTCTTCAATTTTCGAAGGCAACAAAAGAGTGGTTGACGGTGTGGGTAGACCAGTAGTCGTACCCAGAGTCATTACACGAGGTTCGCTGAATATACTTCATAGGTTCTGAAAACTTGACAAATTATCTTGTTAAATTCGTTCTGCATATCATATATTGTATGCCAAAGTATTTTTCAATTTCCATAATAAACATTATCATGTTTTCATAAACTTCATTTTAAAACACGAATGCCAATTTTAGGCTCACCGGATTTTATGTACTATAGACCACAAAAGTTGATATTAGTTTTAAAAATTTTTATTATTAATTATAATTATATAAATACATTATAATTTTTTTATTAATTATATTTATATTTACTAATTATAGACCAGGGCCAAACATATTTGAGAGAATAAAATTTCTTAACCGTTTGTGGTTGGTCGGAAAATTTAGTATAAACTATAAGTAAATGAAAAAAAATGAAGAGAACTTGGTGAAATTTCCGGAAGAGGTGTGGGGGTAGGGAAATAGTATTATAATTATTTTAATTATAATAAATTATAATTTTGCCGAAAAATTGTAAAATCATGTCTATACACAAAACATTTGTTTAATGTTTTGTGTTACGTTCTACAAAAATCGATTTTTTTGTCTGTCTGTTTATTCTCGTACGCATATTTCTTTAAAAAAATGTTTTCTTTGTAAAATATAAATTATAATTGGTGTATGCAACCGCTGCTTACTCCAAATAAAGAACTAATAAAGTACTGGTGCCTATTAAACATTGATTACTTATACATCCGATATTTGAGAAAAATCATCACAATTTCTTATGTTTCCATAAAAATTGATAATTTTAAGAGCCTTGATTGTAGGCCTTATTCCCGGGTCTCTCAAATGCCTCAATACAAAACTTTGTCAAATCAAATTAACAATATTATTCACTTAATAGTTTTTAAAATAAATATTACCGTATTTAATATTCATGTACTTCGTACAACAATTCAGCCGAAAATAGACTGGGTCTTGTTAGGTCTATTAAAAATACAAACTGCATGAAAACAAAAAATTGATTTCATTTCTCTCTTACGTATGTTTTACTAAATATTTTAAAAAAATATCAAAATCAGTATTTAATTCTTTAAAATTTGGAGTCTAAGGATAAAATCTCTAACAAAATTTGCTAAATGAACTAAGGAATTGTTTTTGTTTGCATGGAATATAAACAGCTTACTTTAATTTTTCTGAACTGTTATTTATAGAACATGCTATTAAAGCAAAAATATATTGAAATTAACTAACAAAAAAAAGGTTAAATTTAATACTCGTAATAAGGCTCGGGCTTTCTTAGGATACAATCAAGTGGGCCTTATTACGGGCAGTTGCAGCATGCGATGGCAAAAATGTCCTTAAAAAACAAATGAAGAAATAAATCAATAAAAGTTGTCTTACTTTCAATGATGAAAATCTGAGATATTTCGATGCAATAGTAAAAACAAAAACAAGTACCACTTTAATCACCAAAAATTTCAAAGAACTGATTAATCAATATTATAAATAGAGTGTCTCATTGACACGTCACTGATAAACACTGGTTTGCTGTTTAACCGAAAACATATTAGGTTGTTGCATAAAAGTTGTTGCATTTTTGTCTATTGATGTTTCTGCATGCAATCTATTGATTTCGAATTCATTCAATTTGTAACAACAACTCAATTTGTATCACGCAGTAAGTTGCGGATGCAAAAAACAAACATATAGACATGCAAAACAAGGCTTGGCTACAGGTACGGTATGACAAACAGCAATATATTTCTACTTCAAAAATAAAATCATGTTCGTTTATTATAATGATAAAGTGACTTTTTGAAGAAAAATAAATTCTAAAAACCCCACAGATACTCTTGTAAAAGTAAAAATAATAATAAAAAAAACATATCTTTAAAAACTGTAAAAAAAGGGTTTACACAAAAAACATGTTACTTAATTAGATCTTAAATTTTCTTGTATGTAACTTGAAATAAAGGATAAAAAAAAACATAAGCAACAGAAAAAAAATTAAATTCCCCAGCGCCAAATATATTACATTTTTAATACATCTTATGAAAATATCATTTTTATATACAAAACTCAGTTCTTTTCTTACATATATAATTACTATACGAGTATTTATCTTTGTCTTTTACTTTTCATATATTGTATGTAGTAAAAGTTGAATTGAATGTCCATTTAGATACTACTTTTACATATCAACAATGAACCGTCGAGGTCAATTGTTAGCGAGAATTCACTCTACTAAAACCGTCCAACTATCTAGCTTAACAATCCAACAAAACTGCAATTAGTGTTAAACGTAGGCGACTATGATCCAGTTTTATTAACACACTAAGAATAAGGATAACCAGTCCAAGTAGCCGAGCACATACTTGGAAACTGGGTCAATTATTAAGAAAAAAAAAGGGGCGGTTAATTGACTGAACTGTTGGTGTATAGACAAGATCGAAGTAACCGGCTATGCTTGAGAAGGTTTTCTGCAGTTTCCTTCATGAACTTGACGCTGTGTATACTGACAAAGCCTGATATTTATTTAGTGTATTCCATTGCATCTATAAATTATTTGAATGATTACCCACTAACGTAGACAATCTTATTAGACAAAATTTTTCGAGGCTTTTAAAGTCACTCAAACAAACATTCTATCGCTTGAAAAACAGCTTAAGTTTTTTCATCCGTCATATTGAATATTGATGTCAACTGGCACTTACACGAGTAGACTAAGCGTTCATTATAAGCGTGAGCGCTGAAAGCGTGTAAGTGCCCAAAATGCATACACCTTAATTCGAATTCTAAAAAAAATTTTGTTCGAAGTTTTGCTATAGTACTCATTGCATTCGAAATATAATTGAAGGGTATTGCGTATAGGTTTATCAATCAATTTGGACCGAGGTTTTTGATTCAATACATCCAGTTTCTATTGGATACCATTGTCTAAAATAGCATATTACTGTTTTGTTTGTATCAATAGTTACACACAAACAATTATTTAGAAAGTATTTGAATAAATTAAAATACTTTTTTTTCTTAATTATTTCTAAAAAAACGGATAAAAAAAAGTGTTATAAAAAAATGCACTAAAAATTAGTTGGTGGTTTAGTAGGTCTACCCATATTTAGAGAAATAAAATCAGTTATAGAACTTCAAAGTCACTAAAAAGCGAGAAATAAAACATTTTTTGACAAACTGGAAACCCGACTTCAAAAATCAAATATTCTATAACAAAAAATGCACTAAAAAGTAAAAAAGTAATTGCATATTCTTGTGCCAATTTTAGTTCACCTAAGCAAAAATTTTTAAATATATATGTACAATTATTGTTATTTTTGAAGTCGGTGTCAGCAATTATTTTTTTTTACTTTTTAGTGCATTTTTTGTTATAGAATATTTGATTTTTGAACGCGGGTTTCCATTTTGTCAAAATAGGTTTTATTGTAATAATGTAACCAGATATAATATTGTAATAATGTAACCAGATATAATATTGTAATAATGTAACCAGATATAATATTGTAATAATGTAACCAGATGTAATAAATAACCAGAAAATTTATAACCGGCAATTCTCATTAATTAACATAAGCATTCCCTGTAAACAATCGTTCGAAAAGAATGTCAAAGAATGTTATCAATGTTCAGACATATTGCTTAAATGTCAAATAAAGTAACTTGTCACTTCCTTTAGCATAATCGAAAGGTAACTATATTCAAAATAGATAGATAGATAGACAAAAAAAAAAAATTAAAAAATGTTTAAATAGTAAATAAACAAATTAATAATACGTTGCCATCAAGATAGTGAAAGGCCAAATGCATTCCACTACCATGAGGTCGTGGATTCGATTCCCATCCTAGACGTGTATAACTTTCCAAATCAAACATTTGATGTCTAAACATATTATACACCGTTTTTAATTAAAATTTTCGTTTAATCTTTTCGTAAAAAATAACAACATTTTAATTGCCTTTCACTGTATCGATGTCACGAGTGAAACAAACTTGTTGGAAAAAAATAAGTTAAAGTAAACGTGTTTAGTGTTAAGGAAAGCCATTCATCATTCAAACCATGTGAAACACATGCAGTAACAAGAGTTTGTGAACGCACTCATACAAAGTTAGTTTGTATAACTAACTAAATACATACAACCTACTCTATGGTATAACTACTTTGTTATAGCCGTAGCTATATAATAACAACTTTGAGAAGACAAAATTATAAAGGAAAAGTCAAAAAGTTTTATATAAAATAACATGTGAAAAGTATAATAATTTAGGGTGTAGAAAAAAAAAACTTTTGTAATCACTCACCAGATTTAGACAGAAATTAAAAAAATTTTTTTTTATAATGTAATATTTACGATGCCCCACGTAGGAAATCAGATTATTTATTAGTTGTTTTTTTTTTGGATGCATATCGAAAATATTATCTATCTGCACAATTCATTATTTGAGAGACACTAACATAAGTTTTTTTAAAGAATTATAATAAAGATTATTTTAATCTAATTTAACTTTTTTTACGTTGGTATTTTGGTAGCTCCGTGAGCTGGGCACCCATCATGTTTAATAAAAGGCAAAAATATTATTTGTCTGTCATTTTGAATCTTTATAATTAAATAATCAAATCTGGATGCTGGAATTTTTCATTTAAGTTTTTTAACAATGAAAATAACGATTAACTCGTTACTCGTTGCTAATTTGGTGCGTGTCTCACATAATTTGGTGCACCAAATTAGCAACGAGTAACATATCTTTGACTCCATATGCCGGAGATGGTTACGATTAGCTAATTTGTACAAATACTGACTACTTTTTAATCGAAATACGTATTAATAAAATACAAATAATTGTTCTAGGAATTGGGGCAGAATTTGAAAATTAATTTCAAAAATTCGTTACGCAGGAGCTGCTTCAACTTAGCGAATTTCCTTAGAATACATAAATCACTTTCTAGCGGTCACAATTTTAGTCTAATAAAAATAAAATGTATATGATTTTAGTATTTGCAAGGCTAATTTTATTAATAAATGGCATACGTCAAAGGGAATGGGGGGGAGGGGCATAAAGTGAGAAGAAAACACAAAATATAAAATATCTCTCTTAATATTAGAACAATCAAAAAATACGTAAGGAATAAAGTTGTAGAAAATCAAATTTGCTACAATTCATCACCTTATAATTTTTGCTCAAACTCTTATGTGTACAGAGATATTAAGGAATTTAATTTTCAATCTTAAATCGTCAATATTTCTGTAAATATTAGTGTAACCGAAAAAATGATAAGGAACAAAATTACAGTAAAACTTAATACCTACAACTTTATTTCTTAAAAATTTTTTGATTTTTCAAATATTAAGGGAGATATATCCAATTTTGTGTTTCCCCCTCCCTCTAAACCCCCCTTTCCCCTTGTTCGATTGTACCCATTAACGAACTTGACCTTTTAAATTCCAAAAGCGCCTCAAATACCACCATGTGTACAGAGATATTAAGGAATTTAATTTTCAATCTTAAATCGTCAATATTTCTGTAAATATTAGTGTAACAGAAAAAATGATAAGGAACAAAATTACAGTAAAACTTAATATCACAACTTTATTTCTTAAAAATTTTTTGATTTTTCAAATATTAAGGGAGATATATCCAATTTTGTGTTTCCCCCTCCCTCTAAACCCCCCTTTCCCCTTGTTCGATTGTACCCATTAACGAACTTGACCTTTTAAATTCCAAAACGCCTCAAATACCACCATGTGTACAGAGATATTAAGGAATTTAATTTTCAATCTTAAACCGTCAATATTTCTGTAAATATTAGTGTAACAGAAAAAATGATAAGGAACAAAATTACAGTAAAACTTAATACCTACAACTTTATTTCTTAAAAATTTTTTGATTTTTCAAATATTAAGGGAGATATATCCAATTTTGTGTTTCCCCCTCCCTTTAAACCCCCCTTTCCCCTTGTCCGATTATACCCATTAACGAACTTGACCTTTTAAATTCCAAAAGCGCCTCAAATACCAAATTTCATTCCAATAAAATGAAAACTGTGACCGCTAGAGTGATTACAGACACATATATATATATATATATATATATATATATATATATATATATATATATATATATATTTATAAATTTTACAGACGTTTTTCGCCATCTACCAGGCAGGATCGATGGACATTTGAAGAAATTTTTGCAAAATTTAGAAGTCGGTACGAGACCAATAGCTCTATTTCCTTTCAGGAAATTCGCTAAATACATACTTTATAGAGGTAACCGATTATAACCGATTATCACCGATTACAACCGATATAATAGGACAATGCACTAAATAAAATAAACTTGAAATGAAGGAGATAACATAATATACAAAATAATAACAAAACTCATGAAATAATAAAGAAAATCTCAAATTATGAATGATTGAAAAAAATATTCCAAATTGACAGGTATAATAATTTAATGTAGGATGTTGTTTTTGTGATACACTGACGTATAGAAGAAGAAAAATTGATACGCAGTGTATGTATGTATGTACACATAGTGAAAGATGACAGGCGGGAACAAAATTCACATAATATAGACAGGGTATTTCGTTTAAGTTAATACAATCTAATAAATAGGGATGGCAACGATATTGTTCGATATTTTTTTAAAACAAGTGAAGATATAATAACAATTTACAATAACAATAACAATAACAAATAACAATTATCTAAGAGAGTAACTACAGATTTTTAAACAGAAATTGCGGCGAATCTAAGAAGTTTACGAAAAAAATTCCAACAAAACTTGATTATTTTTAAAAAATCTTAATATTTTGTCTTTTTCTATCGGGGCTTTTTCTATCTTTTCTTATGGGTTCAAAAATGGATATTTTCCTCTCTGGCGGGGGAGATGCCAACGAGGTTAGTCCGGTTATGCGAATTCCCAAACTTACTTTTTAGCTTTAGAACAGATATGTGGAAATGGACTAAGAAGGCCACCTATACCAAAAACTTTTTATGCGACCAATATTTTCAACTGTTACAAAGTCGGGACTAAACTTTCTATACCCTGGTATATATTATATGTATCGGGTATAGAAAAGTCAATATTTTAATAAAGATTTGAGAATTCCGATATATTGATATTGAATACGAGGCTGCTTCCCAAAATATCACATGGTGAGAAATCAACTCATCACACACGATCAACTAGTTGTTCATATGTGATATTACATAAAACAAATCAGTTTTTATAAATATGTTCATAGATGGCGGTACATATGCAGGTTCAAAAACTCATTCCTAGGTGGCAATGCATATTTTCTATACAAAATAGTTAATAACAATAATAATAGTTTAAGTAACTGATTGAAAGAATTGAGCCATCTCAATTTTAAATAAATTATTTATTTTTAATTTTTTGGTATTAAATTAATATGTATTTTTTAAATAAAGAATAATTTTTTTTTTGATTATGTCATATTTTTTTATTATACCATACTTATTTCCTTTAATAAACGATCCTTTTATGCATATTTTCTATACAAAATAGTTTCGGTGTTTCATATCAGCCAGGCATATGAAACACATAGATGACAATTCTACTTTCAAGATTTTATTAACTGTATATACGTAATAATAATACAAAATAACAAAAACACAGTTTCAAGTATAAAATCTTTTCGTATATTATTATTATTTTTAAATTGTCATTTTTTTTTTGCATATATGATTTATGATACAATTTTATCATTTTGATGTCTCAATTTACAAGGATAATACGAGTACCATACGTTGTACGTTAAAAAGAGAATACAAAATTTAAAAAATTCATTCATCAAGTGTTGTGTGTGACGAAATACACTTACGAAGTGTAGGTATGTAGGTATATATACGTAATAATTATACAAATTGAATCATCAATAACAATTCAAAGTTTTTGGCGTAACTCTCTCCATAAGGTAATGGTGCCTAATAAGACCCACTTTTTGCAAAATGATTATAAAAACGTGAAATTGCGTAATAAACAAAAATAAATAGACATTTGGTAAACATTGAATATTTATGCATTCGATGTTTGAGAAAAATCAACAAAATTTATTATGTTTCCATGAAAAAAATTATAATTTTAAAAACCTCCATTTTGCCATTTTTTGACATCAAATGCTGATATGAAAAATCATACACATCTAGAGATGGCGATCGAACCCACGACCTCTGGAATTCTAGACCAATGCTCTACTAACTGAGCTACCTTAGATGTTATGGTAGTGCTATAGATATGATCTTTCAGTATCATTTTTGATGCCATTGTATTTTTTTATTTTATTTATTTACTATTCACATATTTTTTAATTGTTTTTTTTGTAAACTAGCGTCTATTTATTTCTGATTTTGAACCTTATGAAGAACGGGGCCTCTAATAAGACCCATTAAGAAACTTTGTCAAATCAAATTTATAAAATGCAAAGAGAGTAAAGAGATTGACAACAAAATTAGCGTTAATGTATACAAAAGCATGGGGTGCCCTCTACTAACATCTTCATAATGGCTCTACTTTTACAAGAGTAAGTATAGAGCACCCCCCCATGCTTCTATATTACATTGAAGTTAATTTTGTTAATTTTAAATTATTTTACATTTTTTGGTTCATATTCCAATAAAAGCATGTTTTTTTAGTTTTTTAAAACTTTTATTTAGATTAATATCTCAGATTTGGAACGTGATGGTCAAAACCGTAGTGAAAAAAACAAGTTGGCAAGATTACGAATAAAAAATTAACGGTGTCTAAATTCTGTGAGACTTGGCTCAATAACGAAGAGTTAAAAGAGTAAAACAATCAGTCCATAATGAAAATAATAAGTCTTTGTTTCTGTAAAATATGTTCGGTGGAAATGGTTTGTCATAACAAAATATGTTTTAATATTTATTCTTTCTTAAATATCTTGCTTTGTATTTGCATTTCATTTCATTTGTATCTTTTATGTAAGTTTATAAATGTTATAACTTTTATAAATTTATAAAAAGAAACATTATTTAAATAAATAATCATTTTATATGTTCATACTTTCTTATTTGAAGCCCTCAAAAGGTTTTTAATTGAATTTTGAATTTGCCGTTTAAAATACAGTTGGTTACTCTGATTTTCAGTGCCAGGTAAGTCGGGCAATCAGACTTTGCACAGTGGGTAATTACAAGTTGACCCATTGGCAACACTTGTTGGCGTACAACCAAAAGGATAATTGAATTTATACGTATGAGATGGCAATTAATAACATATCAAAAATTCAGATTTTTATCAATACATTGCCGATTTCACCTATACATGTATCCGATCAACCTTAAATACAAAGATAAATCATATTTGAATAAAAAAAATATTTTTCTGAACAAGACGCTCATCTACTTAGAAAGAATTATTAGTATCCTTTTCTCAAGATATTATATTATACATCCCACGTAACATGAAATAAAATACGTTACTCGAATGCTACAGAGGTGAGACTGAACCAATGTTTTGTTAGTAAAATAAGATATAGATGACGCGTCCCTCGTTTATGTTTCATGGCCGATCGTATAATAATAATAATAATATGATCAGGCGTATGAGAAAAAAAAAACTTTTTTTAATACACATTTGAGAAAAAAGAAGTATAAAGTAAATTGGCGAAGAAAGAAAAGTATTTAAATAATGTATATAACAAACAAATAAACTGAAATAAGTTATGCAAAAAAAGGAGTTTGAATGAACAAATAAAAAACGAACAGTTTATATGTGTGTGCACAAAAGTAAACAACAATAAAAGCCAATTTTATTTTTGTTTTTTTTTTTTGTTTGTACTTCCGTTTTATTTCGATATTTAGATACGGAGTGGCTTCCTCCGTATCTAGTATCTGTAGCATTATTCAAAATATCGTATTCAAATACCAATCGCAATTAATAACACTAGAAATGTAATAAAACAAACGCTTCCATATTCGTGGATTTGATCAACCGAAAATCATCTATTCCAGAAATTATTACCCGCCTAACTTAGACTATGGATGGTTTACACTAAAATCAGTTGTCTGTGGCCTGAAAATGTTTCCTGAAATAGAGCTAACATTAAAAAATGACATTATTATTATTAAGTTTATTAAGAATAAATAAAAAAGTCTTGCAAACTGATTGTAATAAAGGAAAGTATTACAGGTAACTGTAAAAAAGAAGTTTTTAAATTTTATTTATTTTTTAGTAATTCTTTTTGCAATTCTTTTCAACCATAATTTAAATCTACAATCTTAATCTAACTACTAAAGTGAATATCAAGATTATTAAGATAATCTCTAGCTATTTTAAAATTAAATTTCAAATTTTGCCCCAATTTCTAGAACAATTATTTGACAACCCAAATGATAAAATTATTAATGAACAACAATCAGGCATATATAGTCTATAAAGTTGTCAAAATTGTTCGAAAATTTATGTTGGCCAAAGTCTTCGCCATATCGGAATTCGAATCAAAGAACATCTGGCTTATGCAAAATTTGGGAGAACCGAAAAATCGTATATAGCTGCTCACGTTATTGAGAACAACTACAAAATTGACAAATCTAATGGAAAACTACTGAAATCGGTACAAAATCGCACAGAATTAGATGCATACGAAAGTATTTATATATACAGATTCAGAAAACAAATCATGAATTTAGATAATGGACCAATTCCTCATTCTGATTTAATATAATTAAACCATTTTCAAAATAAATATTTTAATGTCAAGGTTAGCTGCAAACAACAGCTTAACGCAATTGACACAAACAAGACCAGATGGTCAAGAAAAGTTTACCTCCAATCGACGCAGTTGATGGTTCATCACCCACATAATTCTTTAATTCGTCAGTTAACTCAAGAGGGATGACTTGAGTTAATACCTCAGTCCTATCATATAAAAGACAAAACTTTTTATCTAATGTCATTAATGTTTATCTAATGTCATTGTGAGACACGCACCAAATTAGCAAGAAGTAGCATATATTTGACTCCACATCCCGGAGATAGTTACGATTAGCTAATTCATGCCGATGATGACTATTTTGTAGTCGTAATACGTATATATAAAATCCAAATAATTATTTTAGAAATTGGGGAAAAATTTGAAATTTAATTACTAAAGTAAAGTAGACGATGCATTTCTTTCAGGCACAGGTTCGTTCGGTTTGATACACGATTGTAAAATACAAACAAATAATAGGCAATGCAATTCATATTATGCGTAGCGTTCAAGTTTCGATACCGATCAATCACCCTTCTCGATAGTATAGTATCAAATATTTTACTTGAGTGTAATCAAACATGACATTGTTTGCTCCGAGAGTACTTTGTTTGAACTGACGTCTTCGTGCACTTGTGTACTTACTTATTAATGGTTTGATTGTTGATGATGTTACTGGAGGAATCGAACCAAAAATATAGGCTGAACATAGCACGACGTTGTGAATATAAAAAAAAGATGAAGCACACGTAATACCATGGACTTATATTAAATAGACCTAGTATCGAGAGGATGGTATCTGATATCAATATAGCTAAGGACAGAAATAGAGATCGGCTTCTTTTTCCTCTCTTAGTCAGCCAATAAAAACAAATAATCACCCTCAGTGAGCTAATAAAGCACAAATAATATAGAGGGGAAAGATGTCGTCTTGTATTTCTGCCATTTAATTAGTGGACTCGTTGGCACGAGGGGGGTCATCTCAATCGCCCCTTTCACCTGAGCCTATCATTTCTATAGCAAGATGCTCCGTAATTTGTCGAATCAAGGATAATCTAATATTTAATATTGCGATAATTAAGAAGATCCTTCATTCGTATTGAGGTATAGCCTACAAAATTTCAATACCAATACAGAAAATAGTACGCAGTGGCAACAATCTGTACATATCATGGAATGATTTTTACTCCATGTATTATGGGCAGCAATATGGTTTAACTATAAAATTTATTACTATTATAATCGGTTTCCCTATATTTTCTTTTGTCATCAATGGAAAATGTTCCTTATATAACCCATATTTGAATTTTCCTTGTGATGCTTATATATTCTGTGTAGGTGGGTAATATCTAAAACCAAATCTGAATAGAATTGTTTTTTTTTTTTACTAGAATTTTACTACAGAACTTAATACATATAAAAACCAATACTTTACGATTATAGTTAAATGTTTAACGATAGGTATTTTCATGAAAATTGGTTTTATTATGTGATGTTTATACTGAGGTTTGTTTTCCTGCTCTTCTAAGAAGAAGTAATATTTAAAAAAAATTCGAGATCGACTTAAATTTGAGTGTCGGTTTGAAACACTAAAAATCATTTTATAATTTCTTATAAAATGATTTTTTCCATGATAAAATTTAATAGACCATGATAAAATGTAGAATTATTGGGTTTAGATACATTATCCGACTAAAAACAAAAATGTAAGAAAGGGCCGAGTTTTCGGGAAAATCCTTAATGTAATAGTTCCTTCTTAAAAAGTGATGATATGAGAGTAAGGACCGAGCTATTTACAAAGTAAATAGCTCTAGACTTCATATAATAGTTGCTTCTTAAAAAGTGATGATATGGAAGAAAGGACCGAGCTATTTACAAAGTAAATAGCTCTAGACTTCATATAGTAGTTGCTTGTTAAAAAGTGATGATATGGAAGAAAGGACCGAGCTATTTACAAAGTAAATAGCTCTAGACTTCAGATAATAGTTGCTCTTTGAAAAGTGATGATATCCCATTAAAGAGCCGAGCTATTTACAAAGTAAATAGCTCGGTATATTGTAAATAGCTCGGTCCTTTCTTCCATATCATCACTTTTTAAGAAGCAACTATTATATGAAGTCTAGAGCTATTTACTTTGTAAATAGCTCGGTAAACTATTAACTAAAAAAAATAATGAGGGGTAAATTGATTAAATGTAAGAAAAAATTTGGTTTAAAATTATTTCAAAAGTTTTCCCTTAGTATGTTTTTAAAATTTTATATAACGCGGCAAGTTATTTTTTCTGATTTCAAATATTTTAAAACTTGCCGCGTTATAAAATTTTAAAAACATACTAAGGGAAAACTTATGAAATAATTTTAAACCAAATTTTTTCTTACATTTAATCAATTTACCCCTCATTATTTTTTTTAGTTAATAGTTTACCGAGCTATTTACTTTGTAAATAGCTCGGCTCTTTAATGGGATATCATCACTTTTCAAAGAGCAACTATTATCTGAAGTCTAGAGCTATTTACTTTGTAAATAGCTCGGTCCTTTCTTCCATATCATCACTTTTTAACAAGCAACTATTATATGAAGTCTAGAGCTATTTACTTTGTAAATAGCTCGGTCCTTTCTTCCATATCATCACTTTTTAAGAAGCAACTATTATATGAAGTCTAGAGCTATTTACTTTGTAAATAGCTCGGTCCTTACTCTCATATCATCACTTTTTAAGAAGGAACTATTACATTAAGGATTTTCCCGAAAACTCGGCCCTTTCTTACATTTATGTTTTTGGTCGGATATCAATCATTTTTGAAAGGCTTAAATATACGAAGCCGAAGGCTTCGCACAAAATGCGTAGCGTTCTTTGCGTTTCTTTCGCTTCGCGATACTTTACTCATTTTAGATTCACATTTACAAAGGAGACCGCTTCGCGTTATATTACGTCAACTGGCTCTGCTCGCTTTCTGAAGGGCTAAGACATCAATATAGTATGGTTTTAGTATAATATTGGGGACAATGGGAAATCAAACCATTTAAAACAAAAAATTCAAAATCGATTCATAAATGACGGAGTGCTGAGGTAACACCCATTAAAAATTGTCCTGCAATTTTTGTGTTTTTATTAATAAAACAATTAAATGTGTAACACTTGTATACCTAACATATATGAGATTCTGTACAATATTTTGTACAGTATGTTTTTATTAAAATTTTATGACGCGGCAAGTTAATTTTTCTGATGATTTCAAATATTTTAAAACTTGCCGCGTTATAAAATTTTAAAAACATACTAAGGGAAAACTTACGACATAAATTTCAACCAAATTTTTTCTTATACTTAATTAATTTACCCCTCATTTATTTTTTTAATAAATAGTTTACCGAACTGTTTAGCTTGTAAATAGCTCGAAACTTTATGGGATATCATCACTTTTTAAGGAACAGCTATTATTTGAAGTCTAGAGCTATTTACTTTGTTAATAGCTCGGTCCTTTCTCGTATATCATCACTTTTTAAGGAGCAACTATTATATGAAGTCTGGATTTATTTACTTTGTAAATAGCTCGGTCCTTTATCCCATATCATCACTTATTAAGAAGCAACTATTTTATTAAGATTTTCTCGAAAACTTACCTTTCTTACAATCGGAAAATTTAACAATTTTAATTGTAATTAAAATAACATATGAAGCATATATCGATCTGATTTGTTGACAAGGTTACCGCCTCCTTTTTGATTAGATAGACATTTAGTATTTAAATAAAAATTGATAATTTAATATATCAGTATGTTTTAATACTCCAAATAGAAAACATTGATTGTTTTATTGTATTGTTACAATGTTACTTTTTTTAAGTAAACAAGTTGTTTAAAAATAAACAAGTTTATTTTCAATTAGCAATTCGTAATGATGAAGAATTAAATAAATTATCTGTTGTAACAATTGCTCAAGGCGGTATATTACCAAATATTCAAGCAGTGTTATTGCCAAAGAAAACTGAAAAGAAAGCATAAATTTTATACATTGGATTATTGATAATAATATTCATCGATCATATATCATAGGCCTTTTATTAAAACGCCACAAATTAATGTGAAATAAGAGTGATATATTTTTTATTAAAATAACTATATAAAATTTAGTATATATAAGATTTTATTTGTTTCGATTATAACTTCTAAACTAATTGTTTATTACAGATAATTGATTATCAACGTTATAGTCTTTGAAGAAATGACTTGACCCGATGGCTCCACTTCACAAAAAAAAATTCGTTACGCATGAGCTGCGTCAACTTAGCGAATTTCCTTAGAATACATAAATCACTCTCTAGCGGTCATATTTTTAGTCTGATCAAAATGCCTTAAGGCAGTTTAAGGGGTGTTTTTCCCATTTTCGGAGGTTTGCGTTATAGGTAAAAAAATTTTTCAAAGTGTTCTGTTAACTTGACTTTATTTCGGGTCGATTGGTCAAAATTCCATCATTTCATCATATATAGAACTGAAAAACGTAATTTTGGGGGGTATTTTTTCAATTTTTCGGGAGTTTGCAAAAAAAAAATATTAAGTTTTTCGAAATAACTTCCTAATTTGTAGCTATTAAGCGTCGATTGCAAAAAACTGCATCTTGTTGTATGTATAGAACAAAAAGGTTGGTTTTGGGGGTGTTTTTACCAAGTTCGAAGGGTTGTGATGGAAAAAAACTGATCTTTCTATCATGAATAGAAGTAAAGAGGTAAGTTTTAGGGATGTTTTTCCCATTTTCGGTGTGGTTGCGATGTAGGTAATGAAATTTTTCAAAATATTCTGTTAATTTTGACGTTATTTCGGGTCGATTAGTAAAAATTCAAACTTTATAGCATTTATAGAACAGAAAAACATAATTTTGGAGGATGTTTTTCAATTTTCCGAGGGGTTGCACTGAAAAAATTGAAGTTTACTGATTTTTCTCGTCAGATTGAAGCAATTTCACGTCGAATACAAAAAACTGCATCATTCTAGCATAAGGGCTTGGTTATAAGAGCTTTAAAAAATTTTTGCAGACGAAGCTGCAACGGGCAATGCTAGTAATAAATAATAATTGATCAATGTATCAATGTAAAATATAATCAAAAAGTTAAAATATAAATAAAATGAGAATATAAATTAATGTTTTACAAAATTACCATCAAATGCGTGTATAAAAAAAATTCACACAGTGTTGGGCACCCATCCAAAAACTAATTGTAAAAATATGTTGCTTAACTTTTAAAATCAACGCATACTGCTGTATTCAAATTGCAATGTCTATTTCTATATGGTATAAAAATTAATAGGTATATATGATATATATCGATTTCTACATGGTAGTTTGCGTTGAACTAGTCTTAAAACAAAAAAATGTTAAATTTTCCACTTTTCCGATACAAATTTCCAGTTTTCGCAATTTTCCCGTCGGTTTGGGTACTACAGCTATCTACATGCCCAATATCAACTTTACAGCATATCTGGAAGTATCGTAGAATATTGATCTATTAGTTACCAAGAATTGTGGGCGTTCCCGCGAATTTTGCGTTCTTGAAGTGAAATAACTTTTTAACGGTTAATTCGTTAACGTTGATTGAAAACATTGGTTCTTATAATTCCGAAAAGTATCTATATTCGAAATATCAACCCTGTAGCTCTTTCCGTTCAAAAGATACAGCACCCAAAAAATGAGCCTAAATTAAGGTGTAGTAATAACACTGTAGTGAAAAGTCCGAATGTCTCCCTTAAATCTCGGCCTTGCGCACTACCGTGCTCTAGATATATAATTTTTTTACTGTAGTTTTACATTAATATATAATTTTATTAAACTTTTGTGTCTTAATAGAAGTATTATTCAATATTTTTAATTAATTATATAAAAAGAAGTATAACTCCTTACGTTCGTACATAAGGCCTCTGTGTTTCAATCAGTTTACAAAATTATGAACCAAATTAATGAATAACGACACACATATAAATAATATTATCAACCGTTACTAGAAGTATATTAGTTTGTAAAGAAGCCTCGAATATCGTCACAGTTTGAGTGGATCAGTCTATTTTGAAAATGACGGGGAGGAAACATATATTTAATACTAAGTATTAAACATATGATTAAAATATGGTTTAAATAAGTTGCCCTTCTACTTTTAAATAAGTTCCCCTTACGCGCATATAATAGTCAAAACAAATTAATTCAGCTCTACCATAAATTTATTCTCGTAGCATTTGTTCATACATTTACTCATGAAGAATAGATATATTAGGAGAGCGAACGTAATGTTAAAAAAACGGTCAAGAATTGGTGTAACTATCTTTAATCAGTAGGGGTCACTGGTCTCAGTGCCGTACGGAATTTAAATGTTTAAATGTAGGCGCCAAGAAATCACTTTCATTCACTTAATAGGAAGTCTTAGTTTTATAGATAATAAAAAATTGTTTTCGATTATCAAGTAATAATTAAATAAATATTAATAATAGAGAATTCTTAATAATCTGCAATAAAATAAATTAAAGATGAATCATAGTGATAATTGCAATTAATAATAATATACAAATATATGTTTACAATACTAGATAAAGAAAGAAGATGACAAAACCGGTAATTACAGGCCATATTCCTTTCGTAAATGCAGACACGCATTCCTAACCTTAAACAACCTTTCACTTGTAGCGGTATCGCATTTTCATTAAATTATTATTATAATTTTATTTATCATTTTTATCTGTTGCTTAACAACTATAACTTCTCTCTTTTATCACGGTTGCTTTGGATGTTAACAACTTTGATAATTTACATATAAATATATAACATGTCATAATTCAATCTAATAAAGATCAATTATATCTTTAACACTTATTTATTATTTATTTAAATAATAATTATTTATTATATTAATCTAATTTCTTCAACATTTTGGCGCCCCCGAGAAAAAGTAAGCGAAGAGGGTGGTAAATTAACATATTTTAAAGAAAAAATTTCCAAAATCTTCCATCACATGACTATTGGATAATTGAATTGGACGAATTTAATATTATAATTCTTACAAAATATAACATACCACCCACCAAATTTAACAGATAAGTCTTTTATTTCTGTTATAATACTTATTTTTGCTTTACACTTATAACTATTTCGATTTCTAAAAAAAATATTTTTATTATTTTTTTTGACATTTCATTTTTAATATGCCTAGAAATCGAAATGAGTTACCGAATTTAGATGCACCTACAATACATCTTCCAAATTTACAAAAACTTCCACAATTTAATGTAACAGACATTGAATTATGGATAATTCAAGTTTCTCGTTTCTTCATTGTTCAAAATATTATTGATGATGAAACTAAATTCACGCTAGCTTCTTTAGCTATACCTGAGGATTACACTTCTCATGTTAGAGATATTATTGTAAATCCACCACAAGAAAATAAGTTTGATGCACTCAAAAATATTCTAAAAGAAACTTTTGGACTTTCTCGTAAAGATCGTCTAAATAAATTATTAAATTTATCTCAAAAAGATTTCGATACTCCTCAATTATTATATAATACAATGATATCCCTATCAAGTGGTCTAAATCTTGATTCACATTTCATTCGTGAATTATTCATTGGTAAATTAGACACACAAATTCAAATTCAACTTGTCACCGTTGACAATAATGTTGATCTGAAAACTATTGTTAATTTCGCTAATGATATTTATAAATTAAATTCTGTATCTAATATCAGTTCTTTTCCCGTTTCAGAAATTCATAAAACAGATAATTTTATGTTAAATAAAGAATTAAATATTCTTAAAAATAAAGTCACTGAACTGGAAAATTCAAAAAAGTCACCTTCGAAGATCCAATATACTCCAAAAACCAATTTACACAAAGTTCAGGTGAAGTCTGTGTGTTGGTATCATAATAAATATGGTACCAAAGCACGTAAGTGTGTTTTTCCTTGTTCTTTTTGTAAATTAAATACTCGATGTATAAATTCAAATAAAACTTCAAAAAAATTCTAAGAGCTCCTGCTGAGTTGGTCAGTAGCTCTGTCAATAAAAAAACCCAATTCAATAACACAACATCATCATCGTACAACTTAATCTTCATGTACGATCTCTTACATGAAGGTACTCGATATTTAGTTGACACTGGAAGTTCACTATCTGTGATTCCAAAGTCGTATTGTAAATCATGTAAATTTACAAATTTACCTTTTTCAATTATTGCAGCAAACAATACTAAAATTAATACTTTTGGTACTTCTGAAATTTTTCTCAATTTTGGAAATGATTTGGTTTTTCGTCATGAATTCATTGTTGGGGATGTAATTCATGGCATTCTAGGTTTAGATTTTCTAAAGAAATTCAATTTGAATATCGATTTTAAAAATCAAACATTATTAAAACCTATTAATTCATGCGTTGAAGTGATCTCACTTCAAAATCAATTTACGGAAATCTTAAATTCTTTTCCAAATTTAACCAAATCAGAAAAATTCAATCTTAATGCTAAACATAATACTCGACATCGCATTGTGACAAACTCTTATCCGATATTTTCTAAATATCGCAGGCTATGCCCTGAAGAGTTGTCAGCTGCTAAAAAACATTTTCAGGAACTTGTAGATTTGGGTATTTGTAGACCTTCGGATTCTGAATGGTCATCACCTCTTCTCATCTCCGGACGGTTCTTTTCGTGCATGTGGTGATTATCGTCGACTGAATTCGATCACGGTACCTGACAGATATCCAATTCCTCATTTATATGATTTCAATGTAAAATTAAATGATAAAAAGATCTTTTCTAAAGTTGATTTAAAAAGAGCTTATTATCAAATTCCCGTACACGATTATGATGTCGCGAAAACTGCCATTATCACTCCTTTTGGTCTATTTGAATTTTTGAGAATGCCTTTTGGTTTACGCAATGCAGCTCAAACCTTTTCTAGATTTATGGCAGATTTATTCAGAAATGTAGATTTTGTTTTTACTTATCTTGATGATCTATTAATCGCGAGTGAAAACGAAGAAAAACACACTCAAGATCTCAAAACTGTTTTCAGCATTCTCAATGAAGCTGGAATTTTAATAAATTCTTCGAAATCTATTTTTGGTGTAACAAAATTAGATTTTTTAGGACATCACGTTGATTCTGAAGGAATCACCCCTATTCCTTCCAAAGTTGAATCTATTTCAAATTTTCCTATTCCGAACGATCAAAAATCACTCCGAAATTTTCTTGGGATGATTAATTTTTATAATCGCTTTATTCGGAATTGTGGTGACATTTTAGCTCCATTGAATAAACTTGTTGAACACGGTAAAACTTCAACGAAGTCAGTTATTCTTGATGAACGTGCAATTTCAGCTTTTAATTTAGCTAAACAAAAATTAATTGATGTTGTTAAATTAGCACATCCTGTTTCGAACGCTGAAACTTGCATTCTCACTGATTCCTCCGGTACTGGCATTGGTGCAGTTTTGCAACAAAAAATTCATAACGTCTGGAAGCCACTCGCTTTCACATCAAGAAAACTGACAGACACTGAAAGACGATATAGTACATTTTCAAGAGAATTATTAGCTATTGTTTTTGGCATAAAAAAGTTTCGTCATTTCATTTCAAATCGAAATTTTTTTATTCAGACTGACCACAAACCTTTAATAAATACTATTAATTCTCGTAATGAAAATTTATTAAATCGTGATATACGTCATTTAAACTTTGTCAGTCAATATACAACTGATCTTAGATACATTAAAGGTAGTGAAAACATTCCGGCTGATTGTTTATCTCGAATTAATACAATTTCACTACCTTCAGGTATTGATTTGATTGATATTAAGAAGATTTCTGATCACCAGAAATGTGATCCTCTTCTTATTAATTTGTTAAAAAATCCAAAATATTCTTTAGAAATTCGTACTCCTCCGAATTCTCTTTTTAAGGTTTATGTGGAGACTTCTTTGAAAATTCCCAGAATCTTCGTATCTGACATTGATATAGAAGATGTATGGAAAGCTGTCCACAATCTTGGTCATCCATCAATTAGACAAACCTTGAAAAAAGTACGCACATTCTTTTTAAACCCTAATCTTATTTCGCGAATCAAAAATTTGACTCGATCATGTCCGATCTGCCAATTAAATAAAATCACTCGTCACACTAAAAGTGATTTTATGCCAATTGAAGAACCAAATATCAAATTTTCTTTCTTACATTTAGATATTGTTGGACCTCTTCCTCCTAGTGAGGATATCAGTATATCTTCACTATCATTGATCGTTTTTCGCGTTGGGTCGCGGCTATTCCAATCAAAACTATCACGTCGGAAGAAATTATTAACAATTTGATTGCTTCTTGGTTCTCGCGTTTTGGTTTACCTACGAGGATCACTACTGATCAAGGTAAACAATTTCAATCACATATATGGAAAGATTTTTTGTCTTCTCTAGGGATTAAGCATATTTCCACTACTGCTTATCACCCTAACAGCAACGGTATTATTGAACGGTTTAACCGGTCACTCAAAATTTCTTTAAATTGCTGTCAAAAAAATAATAACTGGTACAAAATTTTACCTTGGGTACTTCTAAATTTGCGCTCCTCGGTCAAAGAGGATATTAACCTTTCTTCTGCAGAAATTTTATATGGAATTCCTCTTCGATTACCATATGATTTCTTTTCAGAAAACGTTGATACATATCATTCTGTTCAACAATCTACTCGAGAGTTGAAAAATAGAATGATAAACGCAAAATTTTTCTTTACCAGACAGTTCACCAACAAAAATGTATTTTTACCCAAAAATTTAGATTCATCAAAAAAAGTTTTTATACGCGAGGATCATGTCAAACCTCCACTATCTTGTAATTATAGAGGTCCTTTCTCTGTTATCAAGAGATTTCCTAAATTTTTTGTTATTGATATCAATAACAAACCTACCTCTATTTCGATTGACAGGCTAAAACCTGCATACTTTTTTCAATGTTAATCTTTTCTTAATTTACTTTGTATTTAATTTTAAGATGTACATCAACTATTAAAGTTTTTTCCGAGTGAACAAGGTTGTTTTATGTTACAACCTTTTTCTAACCGTTTTTCTTTATTAGTTGATGGGGGGAAGTATGTAGCGGTATCGCATTTTCATTAAATTATTATTATAATTTTATTTATCATTTTTATCTGTTGCTTAACAACTATAACTTCTCTCTTTTATCACGGTTGTTTATGATGTTAACAACTTTGATAATTTACATATAAATATATAACATGTCATAATTCAATCTAATAAAGATCAATTATATCTTTAACACTTATTTATTATTTATTTAAATAATAATTATTTATCATATTAATTAACTACTCAACACACTCATAGATATATAACAGTATATCTATGCTTTCCCTGTACAGCATCGTCCCATTTTTTCACATTTATAAAATTAAACAATTTTTATACTTACAATTTTTATTTGTAAGATGCGATAACCGTTGATTTTAATATGTAATAATAATAATAATTCCGTACGGGTATATTCGCACTGCCACTAGTGGCGAAAATAATAACTATGATCTCTACACGTTTTTGAGGACGAAAAAACAGACGAATTGCCTATGTCGTTCAATCTCCTATTTATCTATTCTTCATGCATTTACTTCTCAGATTGCAATGTATACATATAAAATAAGGAACTGTATATATTTTTCAATTATTTTATTGTTTGTCGAAGATAAAACGGTTACTTAAAACAAATATAATTATTTATATCAAACTCTAGATAGAAAAACTAAATAAATCTATTAAAAAAAAACAAAAGTTTCATGGAAACAAACCAAACAAAAAAAAGTACACTCTTTTTATTATTATTAATACAAACAAAATTATATAAATAAACTCATTATATACAAAATTTAACTCGGAAAAGCATTAATAATTTCCACAAACAAAATAAAGTTATTATTTATATTATAAAAAAAAAAAAAAAAAAAAAAAAAAAAAACAGAAAATAGGTAAGAAAAATTTTACTGGTAGTTTATTTTTTATCGTATCTCCAGTGTAAAATTATGTAAATTTTTTTTGTTCCATAAATATAACATATAATTTATAGTTTGTTTTGTTTTGTTTTTATAATAATATTTGTATTGTAAGTTGCTTTTTTCTCTTGTTATATTTACAAATTTTCACAAGTGTTATAACAAGGTACAATCTAATTTGAAAAAATTGAATCTATTTGAAATCATTTATAACCAAATGCCCGTATAAAGTTGAGATATATTAAATAAAACTTTTACAAACCATACAATATATTAATAACAGTAAATTGAGTGACACTAGACATCTATTTGCTAATTCTAGTTATCCGACTGTATATATATATATATATATATATAGATAACACCACGATACACTTGTTGGTTATCACTCATTTTATGTCACATCTCTAAATAAAATTAAAAATGTACTACAAGTGGGGGAAACATTCATATGTTTGTTTCCATTCATTTAGAAAATAGACTGATCCACTCAAACGGTGACAATATTCGAGCGGGTTCAATACAAATGAACACAGTTCTACAACATAATGGTGGAACAACATTCAGGTTTCGAAAAACTTAAGTACGGCACTTAATGACTTCAAATTTTGTGATCGAAAGAGTACATATATTTCAACATGTTATTAAAAGAATAATAAATACGTTTGGTTGTAATACCTGTTCATAATAACATATAACGCTTTAATTTCTCTTTTATAAGTGTGTATATGTGTATTTTTCTATTTATTATTATTATTTTAATCTTTGCACGCAATATTTTTTCCCTATATGTATATTGAGTGCCCTTAAATTGTGATTACAAACAATATTTACTTTTCCGTCATAAATAGGGAATATTTTCATCACGGGTCAAGAATTCAACAAAATACAGAGTGTATCATTGTAATGTACATGAATATTTCTTCTAGAAAGCGTTTTCAAAGACGCTCCTCATGAATGTAATGTACTTGAAGTAGAAGGCTCTGTTTTAGACTGTGAATCTCAGAAACGGAGGTTATTATTATTATAACTATGTAAAAATGCTTTCGTTTAAAATTAACTTTAAGCTACAGTTTCCATTTAATATAGATGAAGTTCAGTCAGTTTTTTAAAAGTAAAACGGTTTAATAGCATAAACAGCTGTTCAAGTAAGGTTGTTTATTGGCAGTTTTCGTAAATTACTACATTTTCCCAACCATTTTATAGATTTTCAGGTTTTATAGATTAACTACTAAATTATTATAAGATTGGCAATCAAGAATCGTTAAGATGGTTTACGTTCCTGATATTCGAACTCAGGCAGGGAGAACTTTCCTAATTTGCTCAAAATAGTAAAGACTTTTGAGAGTATTTACCGAAAATCATAATGAATAAGTTGTAATAAAACATGTCTAGATTGCTGAAGTAATTTCCAGCGGTGAGCTTGCACAATTGCAAAGTCTTAAATAACTACAAATACAAATAAATAAATTCATATTTTTCAATTTTTCATCCTGAAGAGAGATCTTTTGAAATTATTTTAAAAGTTGTTTGAATTTTAGACGTCCAGACAACATTTATTCTGGTTTATTAACTAAATTTTAGGACACTCGATATTGAGAGAAAAATGCGCAGAAGTTATATTAGATATACAGAATTGGAAAATTCAATATTTATCTATAGAACACTTGCTTACTTATTACAATATAGATATTGAATATAAATTGAAAAGTTTATAATCACTTAAGGAGTAGTAAAATCTATTATTTATTAATTTTACATTAGAAATTCGATAGAAGTTTATTTTATAAGTGCTCTAGAAAATATAATAAAGGTTTTAGAAAATTTCAGAGAATTGGCAATTATTTAAATAGTATATATTACAAATTTCATGAATTAACATATTTAAAATAAATGATACTCATGAACAATATCATAGTCAAATTGTATACTACAAAATTAAGTAGTCTTTCAGTTTTTAGATGTAATGCTCATTGTTCATCCCAACGAGCAAATAGGTTTGTTAAATGGGTAAAAAAAGCGCAGAGAAACTTTCTTGGGTCAGTTTACAAGCGCTACTGAGCAGCATAGGTCATTGGAAAATATTGCATGCTGCCGAAATATGCGCAGCAGCTTTGGTTAGCACAAAAGCCAAAGAAAAGCCTCTACTTACATCGGTGCAGAGGCTCTAAAATCTATGAACAATAGCGGCATTCTTAATAATTTCGACGGGTACAGCATTAGTGCTAGTAGGTACCCCGCTGATAGTCATCTTAGCTTAGCACGAGAGCGTCAAGAGATTTTGTATAGAATAACAACGACGCGGTTGGGCATGTGACGAAACGCACGGTGAAGACGAACGCCAAACAGAGAGATGGGTACACAGAAAACAGAAAGATGGACACACAGACTGTCCTAAATACTGTCGCACAGCCAAAGTGGGATTCTTCCATACACAGACGATTACAGGTCATGGCTGTTTCAATGGACACCTAGCAAGGTTCAAAGTGATAGATAGCCCAACATATCACCTTTGCAGCTATTATCTAGGCAATGCGCGACACACTATGTTCCGGTGTCCAGCGTCAAAAAGGCGAAACTAAGTGCCCCAGAGCTGAATGAGGAACATCTCAAAACAATGACAATAGGTGATAAAGACGCATGAAGTGGACGCAAAGTCTTAAATATATAACGCGCTTTTGGTTTCAACAATCGAAATAATAACTTGATTTCCTCTTGTAAAATATAATATCTCTCCCTCCTTCAAAGAGGTGAAGTGGTGAGTGGTGAAGTATTTTTTCGTTTATTGATTCCGCATCCACGGATAAAGATATATTCTCTCAACATCACACGTCAAGTGGTTTGATGAGTACATGATTCCAAAATATTTCATATAATCTGCATCAGCAATCATTTTCCAGTCTCAGTTTTTTGGGATATACCCCGACCCCGACCCCGATTTCCGCAATTATTTTCAGCACATAAGATTTTTCAGTCAATTGCTCTATTGAATTTTCAATCTTATATGTTAACAATAAAAAAAAACAGGTTTTTCCAATTTCTGCCCATTAAACCAAACAACACATTATTTGGTATCATATGTGAGTCTCAAATCTAAAATTGTATCGCCTATACTCTTGCAGATACGAATATAAAAAATCGGTATTACATACCTTCTATCAAATATCTTCTAAATAATTTCAGTTACAAAATCAGCCAGACAGTGTTCCACTTTTACTCGTTTGAATAATGAAGTAAGGTATACATTTTGTTTGACCAACTCTGTATATAACGCTGTTAAAGCTTAGATATCTACTTAACCAACATTAACAACAGTTATTACCAACGTAATAAACATTGATGATTTATTGTACGTTCTAATAATATATACAAAAAGCACTCATTTTATTTTTAAATTTATATATTAATTTTTTATTAGACTATTAAGGTTATTATTTTATATACATATATATATATATATATATATATATATATATATATATATATATATATATATATATATATATATATAAATATATATAGAGTTGAGTTTTCTGGAAAATTTAACATTTTGGGATTTCCTGATTTCCATTTATGTGTGGATACGATATCGCTAAAACGTGTAAATAATATTCAATTTTAATCCCTACTATTATTAAACTGTAATTATCTGTTTGTGTATTCCAGCATCACGCAAAAACTGCTAAACCGATTTTGATGAAACTTTTTGTGTTAAAAGCTTATGATTAGACTTAAAAACTATCTGTACAATACCGGGAGCCGGAGATATAACAATAAAACTATAGAAAACTCAAGCTTTACAGTCCATCAACAATAACAAAATCATGCACTGAGCACGTGAAGATAGTCCGTTATAAATATAAATATAATAATAAATAACAAGAAAATAACGATAAAAACTAAAACTAAATGTAAACTAAAACTAAACAACAAATGATGGATCACAAAAATCATAGTAGGAAAGAACAATTCGTATACGAATGAACTTGTATTAGCTCAGATTTAAAGGTCCGTCAAGTTATCAAACGAACCAATCATATTGCACCATGTGCTATGAACACGCGATTTCGTCTGTATATATGGACGGAGTCTCTAGTTTGAGTTTACTATAGATATTTTGTCTATACTTTTATATTATTTTGTCTTATACTTTTAACAATGTAATTTAATGCTAACTTAGAAATATGAAAATTTTCAACGTTTAAAGATGGTTCAGTAGAGAAAAAAATACAAGACGAAATGTGTTTTCAAATTTTCACAGAAAGTAGATTTTTATTTATCTACGAAACAATCTCGACTTTTATTACAAACTACACTCGCGCACACACACAGTTGAATCACCATAATTACAAGAAAATATATACCGACCCACAGTTTCACCCAACAATGTATTGACGCAATGGAAGTTTAAAAATAGGGGACTCAAACAATCAAACTTCTGAAAATGTTGTTATTGGCCATTTGTAAAATATACGCATATAGATAGAACGACAGAGTGTAAAACGATAATATTTAAAAGAACAATTGGTAATCTAGTAACGACTGACAATGCCTATATATTTAACTTTAAAAATCGTCATTTTGCTCATCCCTAATTTATTGTGTCAGTTTCTCAGGACCAGGGTATTTCATATTTATTTTACTCTGTATGTTGTTAGATTTTATTACACTTAATATATAAAGAAAAAAACTTGCTAAGTGAAATATGAAATACCCGGCACTTGAGACGCTTTCACAATAAAAATTTATACCTACCATTCTCTCACGTTTATTAAACAATTTGTATTACATAGATATCAATACTTCTTCTGTAGGTGAACATTTTTATTTTTGCTGCGATATTAATACTCTTTGTATGCGAATACGTGGGCCCTCTCACATTTTTGTTTATGATGGGATGTAAAATGAATAGCAATAACAATAAAAAAATAAGGGCTCCAAAATTTTAAAATTGACCTTTATCTACACCAAGAGTAATACAATACCATTATTAATCAGTATAGAATAAACGAAAAACTGACGCCACTGCATAATCGAAGAAAATGATAGTATAGAAAATTGACACTATCGGAAATTTTTACATACAATTAAGAAATCGATAGCGTTATTTTTGTATAATGGTTTTTTTTTTAAACGTTAGTAATTATAACATACAATAACAATAGTCTCTTAATTATTAGATAACGTTATCGTAAGACACTTGCTCTAGAAGTAAAACTATAGGAATTCCGCAAGCATAGAATAGATAGATAGATACATCTTGGGGTCTAAAAAGTATAGCACTTCCACCTTATGGTCCATTGTGCTCCCCCTTCTATTTCATTTCGACGAGATTCGCTTCTCCCATATGTTGGCAATAGCCAGGAACTTGCTTATCAGGTCTTCCTGAAGGTTCATATATTCGGGATGAGATGCACTAAATATCCTGTATCTGCTGTAACCTAGAGGTTCACAGTTAAAGATAATGTGGCTTGATGATTCTTCCTCCTCGCCACACAATCTGCACATAATGGTCCCGTTCTGGAGTCTCATTGTGTGCAGATGCTTCCTCAGGGGATAATGCGCGGAAGCATAGAGTAAATAAAGTTATTAGTATTTTTTTGGATGTATGTCGGGCTAAAACTTAATATTTTGTAGGACAACAGGCATTACCATTCCAAGTAGCCGAGCCTTCTAAGGCGTAATGTCTGTGCAGTATGCAGTACTTGGAAACTCGGAGGTTATGGGTTCGAATCCCGACATCGGCAGTTTGTCAATTATAAAAAAAAAAAAAAAGGGCGGTTAATTGACTAAACTGTCGGCATATGGACAAGAACGAAGTAACCGGCTATGCTGGAGAAGGTTTTCTGCAATTTCCTTCACGAACTCCAGATGAATATCGGCATAGTTCCTATCATAGTCAGCAGCAGCCGCATATGCTACCAGTTCCTAGTCTACTCACAAATTCCTTCCACTCCACTCACATCCTCGCACCCTGAGGCATCACAATGGACCTTATGGTCGAAGTGTAGCCCGTCCAGGGCAGCCTTTCCAATCTACATCTACCTCTACAACAGGCATTAGGAATTAATCAAGACTAAAAATTAAAATTTAGGAACCTTTTTTTGTGTAATAACAAGTGATGTAATAATAAAACCAATGGTTAAAGTATGACACGCAGTTTATATTATAGTTGAATCACAATTTAGCTATATTTAATTGTACCTACGATATACCAGTTGTTTAGTTTACATCTTCGCATAGCAGATCTCCCACGAGTATGCCAGAGTACATATGTATACATTAAGCAATGTGTATGAGAAGGAGGTCTTATAGGTTTGTTTTGTTACTGTTGTGTTGTATGTGCCTATGTGTTGTGTTGTATGAGACAATCACCAACCACTCGAATAGTTATGAATATTATTCACTGTTTTGAAAAATATGCTTGTTTATCAAACCTATAAGACCTCCTTCTCATACACATTGCTTAATGTATACATATGTACCTCTCTCATACTCGTGGGAGATCTGCTATGCGAAGATATAAACTAAACAAATGGTATATATAATATATACCCACATATATAACAGATATAAAACTGTTCTCATAGAAGTACTAACTTTACACTTGAAATCTAGGCCACTTTAGCCACATAAATATGTATATGAAATAATGAAACAATAAAAGCTTACGTAAAATATCACTATGAAAGTCCGAAATGTCAAGGAAACAATATTTAATTTTAAATCTACCATGAGGTTCAAGGTCTGGGGAAATATCACACCTAGCCAGTTGTAAATATTTCAAATTACAATTTACGTGTAGTTTCAACTTTGTTTCGTTAAAAAAATGAAATTTATTTTCTGTTCGTTATTTCTTCAATTTTGAATCGGAACAGATATTCGTTAAAACTGATGTTTTTGCATTAAGTATTGTTACTTACCAAATTCTAAAACACCAAATCTTTCTAGTTTCATAGACTTAGTGATTGCCTTTAAGATTTTACTTAAGTATTACTGAATTTTTTTTTCAGTTAGTAAAATATCTTAATTGAAAGTCGATGTTTAAAGCTCACGTATCTTGATCAATTTTTCCAGTCTCTGAAAATCTCCAACTCTCCTATTCACTTTAATATAATTAATACGCCAACTCTTTCAAGAATTTCCACTTCTGCGAATGATAAGATACTGTCTCTTCTATGACAAAGCTCTGACTTTCTGAATTCAGTGAACCAAAACTTAGCGTACATCTTGCATATCTTTTATAGTCATTGTCCCAGTGGTAAGCCTAATTCTTTCAAGTCTTGCAATCTGTTCAGATCGTTCTTCTTTATATTCCGCAAAAGAAATAAACACCCAGTAAATCTGCAGGTGACAAAAGTGAAGATCCTTTAATTTTTGTCAAAAACGAGGAATAAATTTCAAAATAAAAACTAGTTGCCCAATATATTTTTGTGTAAGCTATTATTGCTAAGGGTATAACGGATTTTCCAGACTTAATGTCCATAACTTCGGTCTTTTATTGTAACATAAATAAAGCACTCACTCTTATTAGACGACTACAAAAATCATTAAAAAACCTGTACATATTATATATTGATGGAATTAAATTTGAAAATATAAAATTTTTTATTATACCTACATTTCCTTCGCTAATATAAAAACGAGTAAAATTTTATATTTTCAAGTATCTATCTCTAAAGCCTTTATTACATCATCAATAAGTGCTTTTTCTTTTCTTAACAGTATTTTTGATTTTTACAATAAGTGAATAAAACTAACGATAATCGTGCAAATGTAACGAAAAGCAGTTGATAATAAATGTACGAGAGTAACAATTTATATGTCTTTGGCCGGCCAGTTGAAACTAGATTAAGCAGCATACAAAATATATATATATATATATATATATATATATATATATATATATATATATATATATATATATATATATATATATATATATATATATATATAATTAAATACTGATATGAAAAAATTAACTCGTCAACCAGGAATCGAACCTCGGGCCTCTGGATATCTAGTCCAGCGTGCTTCCGCTACACCAAAGACGACTGTGACGTAATAGCCAACTTTCTCATATCATTCTTATGATTTTTATTTTGACAGTATTATTTCTGTCGAAAGTTATTATTCATATATATTTGTTTGTGTATACTTAAACATCGTATTGTTGACGCTTAAGTATACACAAACAAATATATATGAATATATATGAATATATATATATATATATATATATATATATATATATATATATATATATATATATATATATATGTGTGAATTTTATAAAGAAACTATATTTTAGGACAGCCTGGATGGGCTGCACTTCGACCATAAGGTCCATTATGATGCCTAAGGATGTGAGGATGTGAGTGGAGTGGAAGGAATTTTTGTGTATAGGCTAGAAATTGGTAGGATCTGCGACTGCAGCCGACTTTGATAGGAACTATGCCGATATTCATCTGTAGTTCGTGAAAGAAACTGTAGAAAGCCTTCTCAAGCATAGCCGGTTACTTCGTTCTTGTCCATACGCCGACAAACTACCGATGTCCGCATTTGAACCCATAACCTCCCAGTTTCCAAGTAGACATACTGCGCAGACATAACGCCTTAGACCGCACGGCCACTTGGACTGGTTTCTTAGTAGGTACTCGGTTACTAAGGATTTCGTTTACTAAGAAACGATATCCGTGATAACTGAACAGTAACGAGTATCTTATAAGCTTAACGCGTATAATTTATCAGGTAATTAAATTCAAGGACAGGTAAGTTTTTGTTTGTTTAAATAACGGTTCGAATTTTCACAGGTATAGAAACTATATTATTATTTGTGTATACAAAAGCATCACATGAACAAACATTCGATAAACATGAGATAAACATTCCTTCGAATGTTTATTCATTACTGTGGATAATGTTTCACAGATAAAAAATATATATACTATACGCTAATAAAGTATTTTTGGCGAGCGACCTCTGCGCCGTTCTCGGGTTTTTTAATTTGAATATTGGTTCTGTCAAAACTAGTAAACATACGCATAGATATGTAAAATGTCAACTTTAATTTTAACGTTAGGAATAATTACATAAAATGTCGGTAAAAAAATTTATGAGCGGCTTTCAAGAAGTACAATTAGATATTTTTAGGAAAAAAAAGTATTTCTAAAGGTACAAAATTATATACTAGCTTTCACGTTTCTAATGTGTATGAAGAGATTGATGTCAATGATTCTCGGCAAACTTTTGGTACAGTTTTAAGAGAAACACCAGGCCAAAATAGCTCAAAAAATAATACTGATTATTATAATGTTGTAATTGAAGTAAGTTTAAAACAAATATCAACTACATGAAATAAACAAATATCAACTACTTATTATCAAAATGCTTTTCTGATTGCTTACATAAAAAAGTTGGTGTATTTTCACAATCAACAACACAACACTTCCGATTTGTGATAGTTTTTGTTCCCATTTTATAGGAAACTAATTTTAAAAAAAAAAACTAATAAAATATTATATTTATTTCTATATTTATTTTTATTCAACAATTAAAACGCATTTTTAATATTATGACACTAAGGTTTTGACAGAACCAAAATTTAAAATAAAAAAAACGAGAGGTCGCCCACCAAAAACACTTTACCAGCGTATGTAATTGGATTCGGTACAAATTAACAAGTCGAAATTTTGAAAAAACATAAATTTTCATGGCTCATAGTACGTATAGAATCAAATTTTAGCCATTTTTTTATTTTTCCGCTCTTCAGAACCAGAACCATATTTTCTCATTCTAATAATTTTGCAAACACTCGGAACTTTTAAGCGTATTTTTAACAAAAGTAGTTTTTTTTTTTAAATATTCATAAACTTTGAGTCCCTCTTCCACCATCTTTAAGGCTGCTGCTAATGGTCAAAATATTAACAATGATATTTACACTTTTTGGGCTGGACTGAACTGATGTGTTTGACGGCCTACCTTCATGGTGTCGTTCATATTCTACGCCCACGCTAAAGTTACACTCTGAACGAAAATATAAAACGCGCTTAACGAAGTATAACTTAAAAAAATATGAATATACTTAGATCATATTGTATATAGCGTTAAAATGCTAGCGTTAACCTGATGGAAAAAGTACCATGTTTGCCATTAGTCTATGAATGTATTCTATGAAAAAACTATCTCAAACAGAAAGTGTTAGACAATTAAAATTTTCTGCCACCAGAATATAGACGTCGGGGCTTTAGTTAGATTCACCGTCTTTACTCACAGGAATTATTGAGTGTTTATACAGATCCGTTCTGACAAGTTTTGTTCCGTATATATTACGTAATCTATTCGATACTAGTCAGTTCCCGCCACAAAATATTATTTATGGTAATATAAAGTAGGCTTTACACATAAAATTATATAATTTTCACAGAGACAATAAAAAACGCATTTTTGAATATCAATATTTTATTATCAAATAATTTAAAATACTTAAAAAAAAATTACTTCAACATTAACATCTTTTTATTTTCCTTTTTTTTTTTTATTATTATGACGAAATTTTAGACAGAGAGAGGCACAAAGAAATTTATTAAAAATAAAATAGAAATACAATAAAAAAAATGTTAATAATCGCTTCAATAAAATGTACGTTAAAACATAAAAGAAAACAGCTTTAATTTCATAATTAAATTTAGAATACCATATTGCATAGACAGGAATCTGGTCAACAATTTAAGTTGTTACTTTTAGTACTGGGAAATTAAAATAAAATTCACCCTGCATTTTGATGCGTATTAATAACGTTCCTGCCTGTTTATAACAGATGAAAATTATCTTTTTTTTATCTCTCAATTAAAGTTTTTTTTATTCAAATTTTTTATAATTATTAAATTAAAATAATGCAACTTTTTGTTTATATCAAGTAAAAAATCTGGTGTAAACGGCGACCGACCTCGATATACAGACTTGCATGCTTGAAAAAATAGTTTTTTTGTTTGGGAACAAGCGGGAATATAGCTCACAATGTTCCTATTAATAGCCATCCTACTGGCGCCACGATTATTTTGCGGTACGGTTAAAGGGGTCAAAGACAAGTTTAAAACCTAAAAAACGGGCATTCCATCCCTTGTAGTTTGGCCGCCATCTTAGTTTAAAGGAGTGAGAGGTGAGGTCCCTCATTATTTGTTAACTTTATCGTAAAAAGTGTCAGGGCTATTTTTGTTGAGAATTAAATTAATTGAAATTTCGTCTCGTTCTCAATTTTGCGGACTATCTTTCGAGAATGTCCTGGTAACTCATTTTCTTCTCATTTGGAGAAAAACGAGTTCCCGGAAGCAATGAAAGTTTTCTTGATTGATAAATGGAAGAATAGTTGATCTGACGAAGATTTTGTCGTGTTCATTATTGTCCTTGGTTTCTTCGCTTGTTGATATTTCTGGGCACACATTATAGCATGTTTTCCCACAATAATGAAGACAAATATCTGAACAATAGGAGGAGATCAGTCACATACACACGGACAGAAGGAAAAAAAATTGGAAAAAAAAACTAAATGGGATTTAATGAATTAATATTTTTTTCAAAAATTTGTTTGAAACATTTTAGCTTTCATAAGTTACACCAAGAGCGTGATTTTCAATAGCATCTGTGCCATTTAGTAATTGACTCAATCAAACTATCGATGTAGTAAAATCTAGCTAATAGTAAATAGTTAATTTACATTTTATTACTTTTTAGGCGGGATGTACATGAAAAGTAAATAAACAGTATACGTGATAGATAGCGTTATTTGTAACAAACATAATATAATTTCCTTAATTTATATATTACATATTTATTTCTACACTAGCATTTAATTAAATAAATATTAAATAATACTTTTTAAAACACGCAAACACGAACAATCAACTTTCCTCTACTATATGAGTAAATATTTTCAGATTATCTTTGAATTTTTAAAGCATTTTCAAACTATTATTAGGTTGTCAAGAACTTGACGAAATTCACAGTATTAGACAAATGAATTAGCAGAAATCAGCTTAATTTTTTTGAGAATTTATCACCATGGCATTTTTAAGAAAATCGTTATGTAAGTTGGAGAAATTTAACATGCATCTTCATAAACATGCTGAAATAAAATGCACGATTCCGACTGTTTTTACTTCGAACTCTCTCAATATAGTCACGGTTGTTCTGAAATTCGACACATACTTTCCTCAATTACTTAGAAATATTTTTTCCTTAAAACTTTGGGAGAATGACCATCTGGTTATTCATGTCCGCAGCAGAAGGTTATTTTTTATGGTTCACTAGGCATCATGAGTACCGGCGCGCTTTTTGAAAGTCGTTTGAAATTATATACTAGTGTATGTATGATGACTAGTATATGTATGATATGTTATGTAACGAATGGGAACACTGACGACAACGGACAGCTGCTTTCAACAACGCGCAGGAGTACCAACATATTTTTTTTTACACATATAATTTTTTATATAGTTCTTTTCGTGCGAGTACCCGTTTGGAAATACCTTAAGGTTCAGTATCCAACGCAGAATTTATAAATTTAATTCTTTATAATTTCGTCATGTCCGTATATACATCATAGCCGTTTTACTCAAAATAAAGCACAAAGTACTTTTAATTAATTAATTTATTTATTTATTTATAACGCCTTCATAGTTAATTTTGTAGAGTCTCTTCTAATTTTAAATTGAGCTTGAGTTATTTTTAACCTCCGTTAAAATTACCAGCAAAATGGCTTTTTTAACCCCAATATCACATTTCACGGCAAAGTTCAGATTAGAACCCACAGGGTCAGCGGTGAATAAGATCATCCAGGTAACCTTAGAGGAGAAGTAGTGAAAAAGAAACGACAGCAGCGAATGAGTAGGTTGAGAATTGAAAGGAATGGTAAAAATTCACTACAGACCTAAGCACCACTCTGAAGTTCAGGATTTATTCAAATCTATCTAAAGGACACTATGCCACAAAGTTTGAAGTCATTTTTTTAAATTTATATTTGATTTTTGCCATGAACAACTTTTTTCCGAAGTATTTTTTCGAAAACCGAATCAATAAAGCACAAATCAATTATAAAATTGTATAAAATGGCATCAACTTTTGTGGTCCATAGTATGCAAACTTCATTACCATGGACATCAAGCTTATTAATATTTTTAATTATACCCCCATCTAGTAGTGATATCTTGATTTTATTTTTTTAAGGTAGTTCCAGCATTGTATTATATAATCAGGACATAAAACCGGTTTGCTTTTATTATAGAACAAATACAAATTCACACTACATTTATACACAAATTAATGTAATATTGAAAGAAAAAAAATTTAAAATTATCATATTTCGAAAACAAAACGATGAAACACGATTTAAAAAAAAAATTTATTTAAGAAATATTTATCTTTATTGTCCAAGTTTTTTTTTTAAATTCTGTTGACTTTTTTTTCAATACAACAGATAATAGTTGGGCGGACATGCAGTTTTACATGCTTTTAATAAGAGAGAATGAGAAAGCATAGATAGATAGATTGTAGAGACTGCCCTTCAACCATAAGGTCCATCGTGATGCCTAAGGTGTGAGGATGTGAGTGGAGTAGAAGGAATTTTTGTGTATAAACTAGGAATTGGTAGGATATATATGCGGAACCGACTATGATAGGAACTATGCCGATATTCATCTGGAGTTCGTGAAAGAAACTGCAGAAAATCTTCTCAAGCATAGCCGATTACCTCGTTCTTGTCCATACGCCGACAGTTTAGTCTATTAACCGCCCTTTTTTAATAATTGACAAACTGCCGATGTCGGGATTCGAACCCATAACCTCCAGTTTCATAAAGCCTTAGACCGCTGAGCCACTTGGGCTGGTATGAGAGAGCATGATTACTTTGTTATTAATTATCTCGCGTTCTAAATGGTGAAAAATTCTAAAACTTCGGGGGATTTATCAGAAAACGTTATTTTTAGCCTGTGAAAAAAATGAACAAAATCTGCCGAAAAGTGATTTCATTCTGGGGAACTACCTTAAAATGTGCGGGCAGTTTAAAAAATCTATTTTAGAGCAACCATACAACTTTTAATTCTGTACACGTCTACAATTTTACACGTATGCAAATAGAAGTTATGTGGCAGATTCACTTCGGATACTCTTTTTTAAATTTATTTCAGAGATCTTTATCTCTGTCTCTTTTTCTGTCTAGATATATACGTATTTATAGATAATAATTAAACTTTTTCATAATAATATTAAATTATTAAATTAAAAAGTTTATGTTGTAAACTATTTTATACAGAACATAAACTAGCTTGCTAATTAATATAGAGTTTTATATAATATTATAAAACCTATTGACAAAATGGAAACCCGACTTCAAAAATCAAATATTCTATAACAAAAAATGCACTAATAAGTTAAAAAAAGAATTGCATATTCTTGTGCCAATTTTAGTTCACCTAAACAAAAACTTTTAAATATATATGTACAATTATTGTTAATTTTGGAGTCGGTGTCAGCATAGAGAAATTCACATAACTTTTAGACACCGCCTCCAAAAATAACAATAATTGTACATATATATTTAAAAATTTTTGCTTAGGTGAACTAAAATTGGCACAAGAATATGCAATTATTTTTTTACTTTTTAGTGCATTTTTTGTTATAGAATATTTGACTAAATATGGGTAGACCAACTAAACGACCTACTAACTTTTAGTGCATTTCTTTATAACACATTTTTTTTTAATCGGTTTTTTTTTTTAATTTTTAGTGCATTTTTTCATAACAGATTTTCAGTTTTTTTTACATGCATTTTGTTTGTTTTTTGTAAACATTTTTTTTGAGGTCAGTTTTTTTTTTGTAAAAAATTTTTTTGATGTCGGTTTTTAAAAAAACTTTCTTATTTTCCCATTATGAATGAGTATACCCTTTCAAAAAAAAAAAAAAAATTTCGCAGAAATCGGTTATCACATATAAAATGAGGATTTTCCTCGACTTCTCGGGGATCATCAGATAAATGACGGAGTTCTGAGGTGACAGATATTATATAAAATTTAAAAAAAATACAGACGAATTGAGAACCATCCTCCTTTTTGATGTCGGGTTAAAAATCCATATATATGTGTACTTTATACGTTATATATAATAGAATCATAATGGAATTTAAAGTGTATGAAGTAACTTATCGTTTTAAGGTAGTTGGTGTCTAATTGAACAATGTAAAGATTAATTTATAAGTTTTGTATCACATAGCACAGCAGTGCGTCAGAAAAAGTTAAAGCATAGACGTCTACCTAATATGTTTACAGGAGTAATCAGAGATGATTTTTTAGGCCTCTGTTTCTCAAGAACCAAAAAAGCTATCAAGTTCAAATTTAAAACGTGAGAACCATCATCTGATGATACGCACTAAGTTTCAAAATTACAGCTCTAATAGTTTCCAAGTTATTTAACGCAAAAAATCGACAATATGCAGACTGACTGACTGACTCACTCATCATCGATATTCTAGGATATTTCTAGCTGTCCTAGAAAGTCCAGTTAAGTCTGTAAACCGGAAATTTTCCTAAACTCCCCCAAATGGAAAATGTATACCTCGCAAATGATAAGAGATAGAAGAAAAGTTCTTAGACAAAAAGTTTTTTTTTTTCTAAAAATAAGCAACTTTTTTTGGGACTTTTTTTCATAAAATTTGTAGATATGCCATAGATAGATAAATAGATTGTAGAGGCTGCCCTTGACGGACTACACTTCGACCATAAGACCCATTGTGATGCCTAAGTATGTGAGGATGTGAGTGTAGTGTAAAGGAATTTTTGTGTATAGACTAGGAATTGGTAGGATATGCGGCTGCAGTCGAATATGATATAAACTATGCCGATATTCATCTGGAGTTCGTGAAGGAAACTGCAGAAAACCTTCTCAAGCATACCCGGTTACTTTGTTCTTGTCCATACGCCATAATTTCCATATGCCATAATTTCTTTTCAAATATTGTCAATTATCACTAGCGATGTGTCTATAGCTACCAGTTTGTAATTCGATCTCAGAGATGTTTTTGGTATTTAAAAAGATAAGTTCCTTTCGAGAAAATTTGTCACATTTGTCACAAAACTTGTCACTGGAAATTATTCTAGAAGCTACAATTTCAGTCTAATTCGAATAAAATTTATGTAAAAAAAATCAGAACTCAAATTAAACAAAATAAATTTTAAATGTACAGAAATATTTGCAATTTTAATATTCTAATATACCCACAATTAGGGATATTACAACTATATTACTAAGGAAACTTCTATGTTATTCATTATGTTCGCATCCTTTGCCTATCTACGTGAATATTTTATAACTAATTTTTTATAATTATTGACTTGCTTGTAAAGTCTATACAAATCATAACGTTATATATATATATACATATATAAAGAATTTTAATTTCGATCGGAATGTTAAGTTTGTTAATAAGCAAAATCGGTACACGATCAGTATTTACACATAGTAATTTAATTTAATTTTTATTCTTTCCACATCAGAGAAAATTCACTTAGTCTACGTAGCTCCTACGTGGAAAATTTTTTGATCAGAAAATGGCCAAATTGGCCAAATGGCCAGACGGTATTTTATATTTGATAAAATGCCTTTTTCCGAAATGTATGTAGGCTAAGTACCTATATTGATCTATTAGTTGCAGGTTAGATAACTTAGTAAAAGAATTAATATCTCATAAATTTTTCGGAATCAGTTAAAAACATTAACTTTTTGTATAAAATATTCAAGAAAAACATGTATAAAAATCATTAATTAATCCATAGAATGTTCTACATACTTTAACTATACAAACTATTAAAAAGAAATAAAAAATTTCAAACAGTATTCTAATTTCAATCAAATGTTTCGGAAAAAAGTGTGCTTTAATATATTTATGGATTTTTTCTGTATACTCACCACCACAATATTGTTCCACGCGGTACAACTACCGGGTAAAACACACTAGCATGTGCCTGACAAAAATTATAATATAGGTTTGTGTTAACAGGAAATAGTAACCGGTCGAGTGCAGAAAATGCAAGATACGTATGAATTTATATTATTGATTCATTTATATTATGCAATATAATACGTATTATTTAGATAAAATTGTATTAACAACTATCATTTAACCAGAAAATCTCATGACAATTTTCCGCGAAAGCTTTAAAAAACTATCAAAGTTCAATTCGACTGTGTATATATTAAACAAGAAAATTCTGAAAAACAATACAAAAAACGATTTCGTGAGCAAATCATTAAATCATTTATTCCAATAAAAGTATTTAAATCGATATAACAAGTCAATTTCTTCAAATTTTGAAAAAAACTTCTTAATTTTACATAGAATGTTTCAAACACCAGACAACTGAAACGAACATGTTTAATAAAATTTCAAATATGATTTAAAACTATCAGATATAAATAAATGTATTCACCAACACTAAAACAATAAAAAAAATGATTGAACTGAATTTTTTTTAAAATAATTATAGTTAAACAAACATAATAAATTTAACGCTGATTTCTCAAATATCAGCACAAATATGGATATAGATAACAGCAACAACAACAAAAATTAATATTAAAAAAAATACAACAACAAAAAATTTTTACCTTTTTCAAATCATATAAATTTGAATGTTTGACTCAGCGAAACAACATCATATGTAAACACATTGTAACAGATATTAGTATATGTTGATGAAATCAACTATTACAGAGGGGCAATAACAATGATGTAACATCCATTATAAATTATAATTTTTTATTATTTTCAATTGTAAATAACCAAATAGACCACAAGTACTTAATAATGTTTATATTATACAAAAGTATTATTAGATCATTGTTTTAAAACGTTTTAAGTAACATCATTTTTATGATTATTAAATATTCTAGATAACAAAATTGTCACGTTATTTTATTCATACACACACCATAAGTAAGTAATATGTCAAAAATTCACAACACCGAGTAAATTCCCGGAACTTTTTTAAAATATTTTAAGAAAAATAACCTTGAAATTTTACCACACAAAGTTCATTTGCATTATTAAAAGAAACATTAAAGAACAACAACACACACACAAAAATTAAAACAAATGACAGTCAAGGTTATGACTGTCAAGAGAGAAAAAACGAATCGATTTGTAGTAATCTATAAATTCACTGATTTTATTTGATAATAATGGGGAAATATTGACGGCAGCAATGCTCATATGAAACTGACGTCTGTCGGCGTCCACACCGTCGGTCGCATCGAATGTGTATAACGTTCGGGAACGAATTCAGTTCAACATATACGTCCTTCGTCCAAATAATATCTAACAGTATCTAACTATATGATATATAGTATGTATTTATCGTGTGAAATTTTTTTGCACATGTGCAGGAGAATTGTTAGTTATATAATTATACAGTTAGTGTATGTTTTAGATCATATTCCATATAATATAAATGCAGCGTGGATGTGCAAGAACTGTACCGTCGATTCGAGATATATATATATATATAAATATATATATATATATATATATATATATATATATATATATATATATATATATATATATATATTTACACCTACCTTATTGAAACAACATTTTATTGTTGAAAAATAAAATAGTTTTCTCCTTTTTACCTATTGTTCGATAAAGATATAAAGTGAATAGTATAAGAGATATAGTGATATAGTGATATAGTGATAGTTAGAAGTAAACTATCTTATTATCAGGTGTGGCCCGAGTATTCGCATTCGGTCATAAGAGGTATCAAGAGTGACGTTATTAATTTCGAAATATCTGTTGATTTTGATTATTTGTATACTCTTGCAGCTACACCGCCAGATAAGAATATATCGTACCAGTCTTACAGCGTAAATTATTGATTATATAATACATTTATTAAGTCGATGTGATAGGGTCAGTTAACTCGAGAGGCACAACAGCCGAATAACCAATCAGAGCGGTCGACCTGTTAAAAGTGCTCTGGTGGTTGCTGGCTCGATTCACAACGGTGTTAGTTTGTCAATTAATTAAATTGAGAAAAACAAATTACTGAGGCGGTTAATTGACTAAGCTGTCGACGTATGGGCAAGAAAGAAACTAACCGAGTATCCTTGTTTTTGAAAGTTTTCTGCCGTTTCCTTTCACAAACTATCGATGAATATCGGCATAGTTCCTATCAGTGTCATCTGCAGTCGCAAACTAATCTACACATAAATTCCTTGTCTTTTAGGGGTCGGTAAAAAACTAAAAGACTCGAAAAAGTCTACTTGCCAAGCTTCAACCTCCTCTCCGCTACTACTTCTACTAAAACTACTACTACTAAACTTGGGATCTATATGGCTGAGTATATTTTCCAAGAACATCTTATAAGTGCGAACCTCTAGGTTACAGCAGATACAAGATATTCGGTGCATCTCATCCCGAATATATGAACCTTCAGGAAGACCTGGTCAGCAAGTTCCTAGCTATTGCCAAAATATGAGAGAAGCAAATCATGACAGACTGAAGTTGAAGGCGGAGCACAATGGACCATAAGGTCGAAGTGCAATACGTTTTAGACCCCCAGATATATCTATCTATCTATGATCATCATCTTCATCATCGTCATCATGATAAAAAAGAGTATAACTTAAGGCAAGTCCTATCTATTCACTTAAATTACTTGAACATATCTAATTTTGACCTGAGCTTGTTGATTGTTTGTTGTATCGTGGAATCAAAGCAGCCATGACAACACTGCTAAAAATGAGTTGTGAATACAATTTCGAAGGGTTTCCAATAATCGTAGGATCGTGATATTTAAAATCAAGGAATCAGGATAGCAAAGTTTATATGCGGTAAAATAAAAAATTAATGAAATGCTAAAATATTTATTGATAAAATTCGTAGCCAATAGAGTCCGTCGTCGTTTCAATATGATTGTAAGAAATATATTTATTCACTATTTTTCTCCATGGTGTCTTGTATCCATGCAGCGTATGGCCCGTAGAAGGTTTTGGTGTAGGAGCTAAAGTGACCTGAACAAGGTACATTATTCAAAATTTGTCCAACATGAGTTACCCCAACTAGAGTTTCAACTCCTTTCAAATTAAGTGTCATTGGTCCACCACTATCTCCTTCACATGAATTTGTGTTGGTAACTTTTGGATCAAAGCATAATGTAGTGGGTTTACAATTATCTGTGTACAATTGTACTTTAGTTTCCCTTAATTGCGGAGTAGCGGAATCTGAATCATCTGCTTTTGTAAGGCCCCATCCGTAAAGCTGGGCTAATTGCCCATCTAACTTATCATTTGCGATATCTTCATATCGTATTGGTATTGGATCGATACCAACAGGAGCTTCTTGTAATTTTAACAAAGAAATGTCATCATCTATATAATTTTCTGTCGAGTAGAAGAAATGGTCTACAACTTTCACCTGTTTGCCCTTTGGCCAATAATTTTCACCTAGGAACACTTCGTAATTCTAAAAAATATTTAAAGATAATATTAGAAGATTGTTATTGCAAAAAATAATCATAACAATTCGTTACGCAGAAGCTTTTTATTATTATTAAAGTTCATGGACACCGCTAAACTGCCTACAGACACATTTAAAAATAGTCTCCAGCAGTCAAATTTGTATTCTTTACCGCTAAACCCTCGTTTTCTTGGGCCGGTAAAATGTGATAAATGAGTTGATTCAAATATCAGAAGCATTTCACATACCAAATTTCATCCCGATCAGATGAAAACTGCCAGCCAGGGTAGCTACAAGTATATTATCTAAAGCACGGTAGTGCGACAGGCCGAGTACGAGTATATATGATGTTTTCTAGGTTCAAATATTCAATTGGTTTCTAATTTAGAAGTATGGCTTCCAACCAAATAACCATCCCACCAAACCAATCAACAAATATATATTTTCGACTCTATTCAAAATATCTCTCTGGAAAGTAATGCAAGAATAATGAAATCTACTATCAGTGCTTTACGTGCTTTCATTTAATACTTTTACCAAGTTTAGGCCTAACACGTGATTGTAGTTCTGTCTTATTTGAAATATATTACTTTCAGTGGAAGTTTAACATTTTCATATTTAAAACAAATTTTACATTTCAATACGTAATACGACCATCAAGAAATCAATTACTTTAGTAAAACAATGAGCCAACGGACATACCAAAAGGTCTAACAGTAATGACTCATTTTTTTAGGTAAGAGTAGGATAATTCAATAGGATAATTCATGCAAGCTTAAAGAGAATACAGTTAAAATATTTCTTACGGCGGGGTTACCAAGTGGTTGCGTTTCATTATTCAGTAAACAATGTTTTGCTGTTAAAATCCATTTTGACGCAATTAGACTACCTCCACAGTCCGAAGTTATTTTTTCACCTTTCGGTGTATCTGTTAAGTCAATTACTATTCTAGCGACCCATGGATGTGGTTGTTTTGATTCTGTACCATTGATAATTCGTGAATTTAGTGGTGTGCTTCTCACAACTAAAAATAAAATATTTGAAGCTTATTAGATACAAGGTATGGTGGTTTGTGGGCTCTCTGAAGACAAAAATACCATTTTTGTGTGTATGGGTGTTTGGGTGAATGTATGCAGGTGTGTGTGTAAGTGCGTTTGTTACTAACTTGGCACAAGTTGGCACTTTAGCAAATCTTGGCACAGTCGTATATCATAATAATTTATTGTATCATTGATGAATTTACTGGAGTGACCTTTTAGATTCTTAGAATTATCTCGAAAATACCTATATAATTTTACCAACCCTCTCTAACCCAAATATGAAGGTAAAAAATTTTCATGCCCTCGTCAAAGTCCGGAAAAAATATGGAAAGATACAGCTGTAAATGTACAAACATGATCGGGGGATATTAGATTATGATAATTTTTAAGTTTTTCAAAAGTATTGTACATGTGTTCCGCATCTTTCGATTTACGTTTAAAACCGAAACTATCTCTCGACTATTGTGAATACTATCACGCCATATCTCAAAATTTTCGTTTCTCTATTAAAAATTCAATGTAAAAAATATTATCGATTTAAGAATTTCGACCCAAAGATTAAATTTGTCTAAAATTGACTTATAAATTTAATATCCAAATAATAGTTCCGCCTCGGGGCGAAGGCAATTCTTCATCTAATGTAAATGCATAAATCCTATAATATAAGAAATTTCTAATACGTAAACTTTTTGATTAGTCATTGATTACATTTCCCTAAATCATTTATTCTCATAGCCAATGATTACGACAATGAGATTATATGCAAGAGGATTCTAATTTAACTTGATACTGATATTTCACGTCTAGATACGTCCGTCAACTCGATAACTCGAAAATGAAAAGAGATTTCGAACTGAAATTGTATGTGTGTTAAAAGTGAGAATGGGCCAAATCGGATCATATTTGGGCAAAATGAGCAAAACTGCCTCTCTTTGAAACCGTCAGTTGTGGAACAAAAATTGAAATACAAAAAATGTCCGTCTTTTAAAAATAAACAACTTTTATAAAAGACTTTTTTCATAAACTCAGTACATACCGGGTATTTAAGCAAATACCCCAGTTAATTGATATTTTTACTTTTTATTTTTATACCCAATATATGTAAATATACAAGATATATTAAGTTTAGTCCCGACTTTGTAACGCTTGAAAATATTAATCCTTGACAAAAATGCTTCACAAAGGTATTTATACAATGACCTAATTTGGCCGTTTTCGCATGTCCGTCCGTCTGTGAACACGATAACTGAAGAACGAAAAGAGATAAGGAGCTGAAAAATTTTTCTAGAGCAAAAAAGTAAGGCCAAGTTCGTTAATGGTCAAAATCGGAACGTGTTTCCCCCCGTCAGGGGACAAACTTTATATCTTTGAAACTGTAAGATATAGAAAAAAAATTTATTAACAAAAAATCTTCTTCTCTTTAAAATAAATCACTTTTGTTTGAAAATTTTTTTCATAAACTTAAAGTTTTCTCATAATTTGTGCTCAAAGTTCCTCGGAGAGCGAAAAATGTGCTTATTTTTAAAGTCATGAGATATTTTTTTTTAATTGTGACACAACAATCATTTACAAATAATTCATATTTTATAAACATTGAATAGGCAGAAATATTAACAATTCAACAATTGATATAGAACTCAGTATATACTGGATATTCAAACAATTAACTCAGTTAGTTGTTACATTACTTGTTTTATTTTATATAGATTCATAGTTATACTTACATGAGAAAGTGCACACAACTGCAAACAATATTCTGATTAAATGCATTTTCAAAGCCAAATCATTAACTGAAGTGCTAGTATTTTCGTCAAGTTTATATACGATTTTACTTTAAAAACTATGTTAATAATTTCCGGCTATGGTTAAACGAAAAATACAAATAACATGTAATTAATTATTATTATTATTCGTTGCTAATTTATTAACAAATTTACCTATAATTTACAGTTATTAGTAAACAATATTTTACCGATAATGGCTCTACTTTAATGTTTGGTGACTTCCATAGATTAGATAGATTGTAGAGGCTGCCCTGGACGGGCTACACTTCGACCAAAAGGTCCATTGTGATGTCTAACGATGTGAGGATGTGAGTGGAGTGGAAAGAATTTTTGTGTATAGACTAGGAATTGGTAGGATATGCGGCTGTAGCCGACTATGATAGGAACTATGCCGATATTCATCTGGATTTCGTGAAGGACTCTGCAGAAAACCTTCTCTTGCATAGCCGGTTACTTCGTTCTTATCCATGCGCCGACAGTTTAGTCAATTAACCACCCCTTTTTTTCTTAATAATTGACAAACTGCCGATGTCGGGATTCGAACCCATAATTTCCCAATTACCAATTAGGCATACTGCGCAGACATAACGCCTTAGACCACTCGGCCTCTTGACTTCCATAGGATACATTTGAAAAGATGGAGAAAATCAAAGATATGTTAAAAAATTCTAAATTTGAAAAAATCTATACAGTCATTGCGGTGATGGACTTAGACCGAGCTGGTTGGTAGCCTAACACACTACAGCCTAGGGTATCCAATTTTTAGAGACTGCAAATGTTTTTTATATTACAATGTGTTACCGCATAGGTTGTGAATATTGCTGATACATATAAATTGTAAAATAGAAACAAAATAGTTACTTCGAATCTGCGGAGTAATCTTTCGAACCGCACGTTATAGATTTTCTAATAGTATGTTCTTGATAGTATAAAAGCTCTCGCATTATACAATCTAGATGCTATGAAATATAAATACTCAAGATGAACAATAACAAATAAGATGATTATCAAATCTGTCAAAAACTATTAGATTCATTGCAACAAATACTGTCGAAAGAAAATGTAAAGTAAAATTTATTTCTTTGCATGGAAGTATATTTAAATGGTCTCTGATGCTAATTACATACTACCATTCTAAATAAGTATTCTAAATAATTAAATAAAAATGTTAATCGTTATGATATTCAATGAAAATCGAATTATACATGAATGTAAGTGATAATATTTATTGATATGTGTTTTATTTTTTACAAAATGCTTAACTACTAATTTAAATCATTTGAAACTTAATACAAAAATTTATATTCTTTCTTTGTAAAATGAACAAAGTACGACGAACCGTAATACGACCCCTAATTTCACTAACAGAAATAAAAAGAAAAGGGTAATAAATTTTAAAGTTCATCCGAAAAATTTAAAATTTTTCATTGCAACCCCCGGAAAATCGAAAAAACACACCCTAAAATTACGTTTTTCAGTTCTATACATGCTGAAATGATGAGATTTTCACCAATCGACCCGAATTAAAGTCAAATTAACAGAATACTTTTAAAAATTTCATTACCTACATCGCAATCCACCCCCTCCCCCGGAAAATAGGAAAAACACCCGTGAAATTGCCATTTCACTTCAATTCATGTTAGAGAGAAGGAATTTTCTTTTTAAAGTCAAATTAACAGATTACTTTGAAAAATTTCATTACCTACATCGCAAACCTTCGAAAATGGGAAAAATACCATCGTTACCCTCGCAAATGGGATAAACAACCCTAAAACTACCTCTTTTCTTCTTTACATGCTAGAAAGATGCAGTTTTTTGCATTCGACGCTAACAAGATTTTTTTCCATATTATGTACATTTATGCAAAATAAGTCTAAGTTAGTAAAAATTTTACATTGGCCGAGGCGAGGCTAGTCAACATTCTAACGAGGCCGAGGCCGAGGCGAGGCGCCGATGATATTTAAAAAAGCGAGGCGAGTGAAGGTGATACCAGAACCTCGCCTCGTCTCACTAGTCAAATGTTGGGTCTCAAGCTCCGTTATAAATTTGAGCTTCATCGCTTTTTTGGTTCTTGAGATCAGAGGCCTAAGAACCGTCTCTAATCTTTCCTATAAACAGTGCTTAAACTTTTTCTGAAGCACTACCGTGCTATGTGATACCAAGTGTTATTTTAAGTTATTTTATGTTTATTTTCAATTATTTTACTTTTTCCGTGTACAAATTAGCCTTGCCAAATGAATATTTACTTAATGTTTCGATCGATTGTTCGATTACAATATATAAAATCATTTGTGTAACATTTATACAACACATTTATATCATCCGAATGTTTTTACAATATAATTCAATGAAAATGTAACATAAAATAGAAGAAAATTTATATAATAATAGATATACCTAATAGAATTAACTTGTTATTTTCAACCCTGCATATATATACGTATGTGTAATATACAGGCTGTTTGAGAAGTACTGATATAATAATCATGGAAACAGGGAAAACCACCCCTTTTCTGATATTTAAGTTTTTATTTATTTTTATGCGCATGATTTCACAGTTCATTAAATGGATTACTCAATTTTCGAAGCGCAGGGCGAAGTAAGAACCCATTAAGTGACAAATTCAAATTAGTATATAAATCGCATATATGATAAACAGTTTGAATGTTATTTTCTTTAAGGAAATAAATGTATGCCACATTTACGGCAGTTTTTTTATTTATTAACGATGTATGAGCGCTGATATATAGTCCATTCATAAAATTCTTCAAAATCTTATATAGTACATTCTAAAATGTCCACAATAATGTTTATTATATTTTGTCGTAAGTTAAAATTCATTTAGGCCCGTCATACCAGGCCTAACAAAAAAATTATTTAAGAAAAAAACCTGAGATTTCGGGTAATTAAGCTACCGCCGACAGAAATAAAATTTACCCGAAATCTCAGTTGTTTTCCTAAATATCATTTTTTCAGGTCCATCATACCGGAATTTTATTTGATCAATCTCTTTATTAATATTTCTATTTTCTATTGCGTAGTTTTTGTTTTATTCGTCTTATTTTATTCCAAGTAAAAATTATCAAAATATGTGTAAAATATTTGTAAAAATATTAGTGAGGATACATTTTAACAATAATCCTAGTAATGCATATGTAACTATCACAGTTGAGCCCAACTATTCTGTTTCTAATTATTGCCACCAGATTTTATAGTCCAAAGAAACAAACACCAATAGCAAAGAAACCTTTGGAAAATGGTTTTAGAATAATTAACAAAGACTTTATGGATAATATTATTTAGGATTAAAATGGTCATAAATTATCATCCACCCTATTACCTCCAGTTTCATTTTCAATTCACCTCCTCCCAAACACTCTGTATAGTGCTGTTCTTCCCGTCTTTATCCATCCAACATTTACTATGTATATTTCAAAATCTATATGGAATATAATATATTCCTGGAAAGTTCTTATAGAATTGTGGTACACACAAGGATAATAAGAACTGCACAACTTAATAAAAAACATTTTCCATAAAACGAACTACTTCTAAATTTTTCACGCGAGTTTCAATAAATAAAAATCCATGGATGGATTTTTATTTTATTCTGTTACCTTTTTATACATACCATAATTTAACAGAATACGGCATCTAGTGTGAACCTCGTAGGTTTAAATCTCTCGCTATCACTAAGTCTATCGTATCTTACCGGGAATGATATTTGACTTGTTATAAACAAACAACTACCCCGAAGTTTTTCCGAAATCCTTCGTCGGTACAAAATCAAAACCAAAATTTCCTTATGACAAGTGAAAACAACAAGTGACTGAGTAACTAGTTAAATATCCGATATAATACTGAATTTATGAAAAAACCATTCAAGCAAAAGCTTGTATTTCTGAAAACGGAACATTTCTTGTCATTAAATTTTTGTTCTATCTCTTCCGGTTTCAAAGATAGGCAGTTTTGCCTATTTTGGCTAAATATGGACCATTCACAAACCTTACTTTTTAGTTCTAGAACACACATACAAAATTTCAGATCGCTATCTCTTTTCGTTTTTGAGTAAACGTGTTTACGTACGGACAGGCGGGCGGACACTAATTAGGTCATTTTATAAAAATCTATACCAAAATTTTTTTTCTGTGATTAATATTTTCAACCGTTACAAAGCCGAAACTAAACTTAATACACCTTGTATTTTTATATACCGGGTATGAAAATTCCCGAATGATGACAAAATTAAGTTTTTCTTCTGTTTTTTGAACTTTCATCTACTTTCACCAAAGAAGGGTTATTTTCAAAAAATTTGAAATGATCGATACTTGGATTAAAAGTTTACAAAATATTATTTTTGAATCATTTTCCGACTTTTCTGCTCAGCAAAACTATCAATAATGTCATCAAAATTTAATTCTCTCAGTAGATCAGATTTCATGCTCATGACCGCCAAACTCGTTAATCTATCTTGACTCATGCACGTTCTGAGATTTCCTTGCAATAATTTCAATTTTGAAAAAGCTCGTTCGCTCTCGCATGTTCAAAAATCAAAAACATTGCTCAGCTGGGTCGATTTGGTTACCTACGACTGCATATTCAAAGATAAAAAAAACAAGCCGGGTTGATTCGGTTACTTACGATTGCATTCTCAAAGGTCTGATTGTCACTATTTTACATTTTTCAAAATTTTTTTTCACATTTTTTCATTTTGTGGGGGCCCCTAGGCGCCGCCTATATGGTAAATCCGGCACTGCTAATAACCTTAATGGAAATTGACATTAGTATAGCATTGTGACACTTTAAGTATACACAATAATATGTCTATTGATGTCTGATTACTTTTCTCTAGTTCGGCTCAATTTAATTGTTCATTACTGTACTGAAAACACAATATCTGTGAAGTATATGCTGCTGTTATGTACCTCCTACATATAACGTTCGAACAAAGTAATATAATGAATTATCAACTTAGGAAACTTTGGAAAATAGGAAAATTATTATAATATACCTACAAGGTGAGCTATACAAAACGTTTCAGTTTTCGGTCGATTTATTAATTACCCCTATAAAATCATTTGTTCGAGTGGAAAGTATATTTCACTCGAAATTCCGATTTCAAAATTTTGCAAAAATTTCTTTAAGGGTCCATCGATCCTACCGATCTAGTATAGGTATTGACATCTGTAAAATTTATATATTATATATATATATATATATATATATATATATATATATATATATATATATATATATATATATATGTATATATATGAATATATATATGTATATATATATAATTATAGTAAAACTAATTTTCTACAACTGTATTTCTATGTATTTTTCGATTTTTCCAATAGTAAGGGAGACATGCCAATTTTTTTGTTTCTCCCTTCCTGTAAACTTTCATTTCCCCTTGTCCGATTTTACCCATTAACGAATATTATTGCAAAATTTTGACATCGTTACAAGACCAATAGCTATATAAATATATATATATATATATATATATATATATATATATATATATATATATATATATATATATATAAATGTTTTTAGCTCTATTTCCGCTTCAAGCTATTGGTCTTGTACCGATGTCAAAATTTTGCAATAATATTCGTTAATGGGTAAAATCGGACAAGGGGAAATGAAGGTTTGCAGGAAGGGGGGAACACATTTATATATATATATATATATATATATATATATATATATATATATATATATATATATATATATATTTATATAGCTATTGGTCTTGTACCGATGTCAAAATTTTGCAATAATATTCGTTAATGGGTAAAATCGGACAAGGGGAAATGAAGGTTTGCAGGAAGGGGGGAACACAAAAATTGGCATGTCTCCCTTACTATTGGAAAAATCGAAAAATACATAGAAATATAGTTGTAGAAAATTTGTTTTACTATAATTTTATTTCTTATCATTTTTTCTGTTAAGCCCATTACACCATGAAAAAAATATTGTATCTTATCGCCCATTGTGTTTTGGTCGCTGTGCTATTTCTTATATCTTATTCCTTATTTTTTTCATTGTGTAATGGCCTTCACACTAATATGCCTTTGAACGCATGCCATTTATTAATAAAATTGGCCTTGCAAATACCAAAATCATATCAGATTTGATCAGACTAGAATCAGACTAGAATGGTGACCGCTACAGAGTGATTTATGTATTTTAAGGGATTTTAACTTTATCTTTATAGTTAAAATTCCGGTCAAAAACATAAATGTATAATATTACCGATCATATCCATAAATTGTAAAAAAGACCCAAAGTTTCGCTGCAATCCTGAATATAATTGTTTCACCTTAAAAAATAGTGATATGAAAGAGACGGCCAGGTTATTTACCAAGTGTTTCAAAATGAATATATATATATATATATACATATATACAAATTTTAAAGATCATGTAATCAAAATTAAATAAAATAAAACAGATATTTGTTATTATTACAACAAAACATCCATATCGTTCTATTACAAAAATATATTTGAAAAATTCCAAATATATATTTATTTTTCATTTATTTTTTAATTTAAAAAAATTTTAAATATTAATAAATAAATAAAAAATTGATTGTTGTTTTTTTATCAAGTAAATTTTAGCCAAAAGAGAATGACGAAAGAAAATACTGAGCAGAAAAAATACATAAAATTAGCATACTTTTATTTATTTCTATGTATATTAATATTAAATGAAAAATATATTCAGATTTTTGATTCAAAAGTCATTATTTATTAGAAATACATTTATCAAAAAAAAAAGAAGTTATTTATATATTTTGTTGTATTGTCTGTTTCAGTCCGCCCCATCTGCCTTCACTGACATTGTATGTGTGGTATATTGACTGAAAATGAAAGGATAGTATAAAATTCAATACTTTAGAACCATATAGATATTTATATTTATATTCATTTTCCTTCAATTGTTCGTCGACTCAGCAGGCGCGGATCCAGCCCTCAAAAAAAGTTTGTGGTCACAACCACCCGAAAATCGGACAAGTGCAAGTCGGAGTATCAACTCGCTCATGTTAGATATAGTGCATTCCTACAAAGGAGATGTTTACAAAATATATGACACCCTGACCTGAAGATTTTGTACAGTGTATAGTTCCACGTGGGCGAAGCCGTGGGGCAAACACTAATAAATTAATAAACCTGTAAAATGTTAGTTTGTTCGCTCACGAAAATTACAAAAGTAAATGTGAAGTCCCTGTGTCACATTTAGACTCAAAACTACTGAACCGATTTTGATGAAATTTTTACAACTTCAAAGGATATCAAATTAACTTAAACGCTAGTATACATTTTACTTTAAATAATTTTATTTAGGTGCTAATTTAAATTACAAATTCAAGCTTATGTTTCTTTTTCGCGAAAACGTTACGCCACTAAAAACGAAGGCGACTCGGAAGTTCTGGCGCCAACGTATATGTGCATACAACACACGCTTACTTTTAAATTAGTAGACAACTATGTACTTTTAAATTAGTAGATGGCTATGCGCACCCAGCGAATAGTCATCTCTTTTTTCCAATACAAGTATTCATGTGTCAAAAAGAAACAGATAATATGTATTCAAAAATGTGACATAACGTGTCAGCATATCGTCTATGATGACTAAGTACTTCGCTGCGTTCCAAATCACGCACGATTCATTGTTTTTTTCTAAATTCTTTTAAAGCATTTGATATAATATCATCAGTCTATCGACCTCAATAGACCGTGGAAGTTTGACGTCATAAGTCTATTAGGGTTGTAGACGTACCCATCGTGCCCACAACGGTGGATCCGCGCTTGTCGTCGAGTGTATATTTGTATTTTTTGTGTTGTTTATTCCACACAAAATTCTCTTCTTTAACTGTCTATAACCGAAATATAAATATATATACATGCCAACTCGCACAATTCATTTATACATACTCAAACTCTTCGATAATGGTAGTAGCAGAGACTATCATACTCCTCCATAGCTGACATAAATTCATCCTCATTTTATAAATACCAACATCACGTTACACAGTGGTTCGGAAAAACGTTACAGGTTGTAATTTTTTAAACACCAGGATCAAAACCAAATGAAGACTGATGAAGTGGGTGCCAGATGACTATACACTGATAGAAGGAATTTGTTTACTTGAAGATACTTAAATTACTGATGTCATGATACTACTAATTTACTTGAGCAAAAAATATATTATCTTCCTTACATATGAGAATCCAAAATCTTGGTTTAAGAAAGACTTCTATCAGTGACATCAGTAATTTAAGTATCTTCAAGTAAATATGTTTTCTTTAAAATATTTACTTGGTTCCAGAAATATTCCTTCCATCAGTGTAGGGATAGGAAAAGCAAAGAAGTATGGGAAAGAAAAATCTATGGAGGATAAGAATAGACCTCAAATTGCAGGACCTGTTCGTGGATCTGGACATTGTCACTGAAATAAGGCAAAGGTGACTGCGCTGATTGGGACACCTGGACACATTTTGTACGCCATTTAAGAATCGCACGATAGTTTATCAGACGAAGAATGGAGAAATAAGGTCTTTTCAAATACTATTTTATTTTTTTTATGTTTAATTATGAAGCAGACCATGTATTTGGAATTTGGCTAGTAATTACATCGGAAGTCCACGATTCCGCGAAGATATACCGTACGCTAAACTGAAATATTGGAAAAAAATGACATTGGTATCTTTAGTAATAGCATAAACCTTACCATAGAATAGATAAGATGTTTTTTTAGCGTACCAAATATGCTCAAGGAATTGGGACGTTCTTAAATAGACTCTATAACATAGCACTTTTGAAAATAGATGAGCAGTTCTGAGCTTAAACTCGTTTTTCGCAATACTATGAGCCGAAGAAGAAGTACAAAGAATCTAATAGGTTTCAAGACACCATCTGTCTTTCACGAGTTATTTACTTTCACGCTTTGCTACAATTGTTGATAAAGCATTATAAAAATGATTTGAGCACGCATAATTGTGCGAGTTTTAAGGACAGCTACGAGTATCGTTTTAACGTAGAGCAAATATAAGTACATACTAGCTATACTGAATTTTTGCCAAATACCTCGAAAACTATGAGATTTATTGTCAGCTAAAAATCAAAGAACATTAAATTTGAAATAAAAATTATCTTGCAAATTCGATTGTACGAAAATATGAAGTGGATAAATTTTAATACTTTATACTACTACTTTGGTTTTTGATGTTCATTTATGAAACGAAAAGAGATATCGGGTTCAAGGATAAAATGTATTTTACTTCTTTATTCTTTCTTTAAGACACTGCTGCACAACCTGCTGCTCATATTTTTATCGCAAAATACAAAGTAAATATGTAACGAACGGCTTATTAATACTGACCATATTGAATTATAATAATAAAATTGTATTGTATACCTTTTGGTATGGTGTCATTTATCAAAACATTACTGGCATATTCTTATTTCCTCTGATGGTGTATATAAAGCATTTATTATTGTAGATTGTATTAATATTGATCAGAAAAATAATATTATTATAATATACATATATATATATTGTATGTGTAGTGTACATACTAGGGGAAAATGTGGGAACAATGAACATCTAGGGGAAATTTCAAATAAAACGAAATAATTTCGAGAAGATAATTTTATTATTCATACTGTTCTGAAACAAATTCAATAAATCTTATCGTTCGTGTTCACCCGTTGTTAATTTGGTTGTTTTATCCCACCAACTGAGCGGAGCGCAGGTTAAAGCCTGGCAAGTAGGGCCTTCCAGGCTTTTTTTGCCGACCCCTAAACGACAAGGAATTATTATGTAGACTAAGCATTGATATGTTGTGTGACTGCAGCCCACTTTTGATAGGAACTATGCCGATATTCATCTGAAGTTTGTGAAAGGAAACAGCAGAAAACTTTCACAACCATAGCCGGTTACTTTGTTCTTCGCCCCATTATTTATGTTTTTTAAATAACTTATTTGACATACTGCTAGTGTTAGGAATCAAACCAACAACCTGCCAGTTCCGAGTAGAGCGCACCGGGGTAATTAAGACCTATCATAATCGACAGTAATCACTCTTAAGTATGCCAAGGATTAGGACCCGAGTGTACAATTGTGCACATAAAAGATTATTTAATTAGGAAACAATTTATCTGGATAACAGTCATTTGGGAGCTATTTATAGGAAACAAAGCTATACTAAATTTTGAAGTAAAACTCATTATGGAAAATAACATCGTAGAAAGGAAAATATTCATGCCTTAACCAATTTGCCAATCTACTTAACGTAGTCTGTAAGACGTACACCGTAGTGCAATAATATAGCTAGATAAAATTACTGAATTCGGGATTACACCATATTCGTGTTTTTACTCCATTTTCCCCTACATATTTACAAACAAACTGTCTACGGGTACTTTATTATACCAAAATGTCAAAATGTTGACTGTATTCTCTCCCTACCTACCTACTTACTTACTATTGATCATCATTCATATGACTTTGTTTTAAATTAACAAAATCGTTTGTCTTGTTTTGTAGCTTAACTTCATACTATCGGGCTATCTAATGCAGTGGTATAAAAAATTTGTTACTTATGTTATTATTTTCATCGAAAACAAATGTAAAAATATACGTCAAAGCGGTTCGGTTAGATCTATGATCTACGAATCATCTACGGTGGAGATTATATAAACAAATCATTGTCAGGTGGGTATGTATGATTATACCCGACCTCACAATCTTAAAATGCAAAATTTTATGATGTACTCTGCAACATCTAATGTGTATTCACTCTAGCGGCGATAATTCGCCAAGAATATTATTAAGAGAAGAGTTAATTGAAATCAATTTCCAAAAAAGAAGTGATTAACCAGTACAAGTGGCCGGGCGGTCTAAGACGTTATATCTGCGCAGTATGCCTGCGCCCTACTTGGAAACTGGATGCCCTACTTGGAAACTGGAAGGTTTTGGGTTCGAATCCGGCATCTGCAGTTTGTCAATTATTAAGAAATTAAAAAAGGGGCGGTTAATTGACTAAACTGTCGGCATATGGACAAGAACGACGTAACCGGCTATGCTTGAGAAGGTTTTCTGCAGTTTCCTTCACGAACTCCAGATGAATATCGGCTAGTTCCTATCATAGTCGGCTGCAGCCGCATATCCTACCAGTTCCTAGTCTATACACAAAAGTTCCTTCCACTCCACTCACATCCTCACATCCATAGGCATCACAATGGACCATATGATCGAAGTGTAGCCTGTCCAGGGTAGCCTCTACAATCTATCTATCTATCTAACCCGGAGAAAATTCGTGCAGAAAGTTGACTCAGCTCCTGCGTAAAGAATTTTTTTTCAGATAGAGTCCAGAAAATTGCTATGCAGCCAACGCTTAAGAGGGTAAAATAGAGGCTGGTAGTTTTTACGGCAGGGCAAATCATCAGAAACAAATGTTAAAGATATACGTCTAAGCGGTCCTATGATTGATATTGGTCCAATGATTGATTCCGGTATGATTGATTATACCTCAAAATTTTCCAAAATCTTAGATGCAAAAAACTAAATCTATATCCGAACACAACTTGTATCCGAAGCATTTTTTCGAAAACCGAATGAATAAGGCACAAATCAATTATCAAATTTTATAAAATAACATAAACTTTTGTGGTCAAGTATACTTCTATATGTATTACATTGACACCGCTGGTGGTTTTCTCCTATAATAATCTAATCAATAAGTAATTTATTTGAAACGCAATCAACAGTTTGGAAATCACTTTGTCTGAAGGGAAGTAGAGGAAATTGAAAATCCTGATGCATATTCTTTCATAATTTAGGAAGGATGGTTAAATTATTAACAACATGTGATCTTTTTGTTAGTCTAAAAAAATAAATTAAGGCTTAACCAGATTTAGTTAAATCAATTTTTTTGGTAGAAGAATAAAGTGACTCCGATCGACTTCCAATATACTTAGACTAAAATGATTTTTTAACAAGTGAAATTCACAACTAACTGAGTTAATTGCTTAAAAACGGTATATACAGAGCTTTTAGAAAAAATGTCAAACTGACGTAGTTTATTTCAAAAAAAATTTTTGTCTTTCCCCTTATCTCTTTTTTTTCCCTTATCTCTTTTTGTTTTTGAATAATCGAGTTCACGGGCGGACGGATGGAGATGGCGTTTTAAACCTGTAAAATTAGTGAAATAAAAGATTTAAAAATGTTTTTATTGGAATAGGCAACCCTCATTACACGATTGCTGTTTTATTAAATAATTGTAAAAACTAATATAAACTGTACTAAATATCAATTAAAACATAACGCATCGTAACGCTTCATTTACCTTTAACAGATTTTTTTTAACGTTATCATCAGCTATAATATTTCATTGGCTTTGAAAAATTTTTATCATTAGTGAAGAAGTGAACCAATGCCGTCCTAGAAAAAATTATATCGAAAAATAAATACAGTACCTACACTTTTTGTTCTTCAACTAAATTAATCGACAGTACTGTTATTAATAATCTATTCCACTGACCTTACAACGTGCGTAGCGATCAAATCGATTTTGAGGAAAATTGGCATGGAAACAGGGAATATGGGACATTTGATTGATTTCACTGTATTTATTCTCTTATGCAAGTTCTTAGAATTAAATTTCTTAGAATTAGATTGTATAAATGTGTAAATATAAAGAATAGTACAGGCTTGCTAGGTTATTTATTTTATCAAAAAAAACAACTATAATGCCATGAGTAAAAATACTAAAATAGTACAACCACGGAAATGATACGACGAAAAATTCATGTTTCAAACATATCACAAAAGCTGTAAGGCCCTAGAAAGCTGGTAAGACCTAGAAAGGATTGTTTCAAAAGGGTGCATGAATGAGCCGGAAGAGTTACTAGAAATATTTTGTCGCAATAAGTCCCCACTGAAATCTTAAAACTAAGAAAGGTTGTTACAAAGTTCGAGAAAGGGTAGATGATCTAAATAAAATCAAACATTCACGTTAAAATGAGTCCCAAAATGGGAGATAGTAGTGAAAAAAATTTCACCTTGTGGGAAAGATAGTTCCTACGAGCTGTTTTGAAAATAACGAATTTTTACATCTTCATTCCAACATATTGTATCGGGCTAATGTACACCCCCGTGAACTTAGCAGCGCCTTTAAAAAGCTTTATAAGTTTTGAAATAAGATCTAACAGATTTTAAAAACGATCCAACAAGTCCCAAGGAACATTGATTGATACTTTTTTGGTCAGTATTCAAACATTGCTCTGTTGGCGTGAACTCAGCAGAGCATTTAAAAAGCTTTATATCTTTTGAAATGAGGTCCAACAAATTTAAAAAATGATCCAACAAGCCCTAGGAACATTTTATGATACTTTTTTGGTCAATTTTCAAACATTGCTCTGTTGACAGGAACTCAGCAAAGCATTTAAAAAGCTTTATAACTTTTGAAATAAGGTCCAACAAATTTAAAAAATGATCCGACAAGCCCTAGGAACATTTTTTGATACTTTTTTGGTCAATTTTCAAACATTGCTCTGTTGACATGAACTCAACAGAGCATTTAAAAAGCTTTATAACTTTTGAAATAAGGTCCAACAAATTGAAAAAATGATCCAACAAGTTCCAAGGAACATTGTTTAATACTTTTTTGGTCAGTTCTTGAACATTGGTGAGCTTAGTAGAGCATTTGGAAAAAGGTTTATAACTATTAAAATATAGTCCAAGAAATTTATAAATGGTCCAACATTGTTTAACAAACGACCAACAAATTGGATGGGTTTGGGTGGATGGGTTTGGAAGGGGACTGCTAAAAGTGCTAAGTTCACGGAGGTCTAATGTACTATTATTCTCTAAAAAGTGTTGTTTTGAGACACTATTTTCCCGGCCTGTATATATTTATGTTTTAAAGGTAAAAATTTCATAAAATTCGATGAAAATTTGATAAAATTTTTCCAAATTAGTTCAAAAAGGTACAAAATCTCTTTTTTTTGAAAACTCGCATAAAATCAGTTTCAGTTCAGACTCGCATAAATCAGTGAGTATTATTAGCCACATTATATTTGTATGGATACATAAAATGACGTGTGTATTCCAGGTATGTAAAATCACTTCTATATCGAATTAACATAGAAATGGTCTGAAAACATAGTATGCTTTCATATTGGTTATCGATTTAAGCTTCGTATAATTTAGTCCATTCGAATAACGAACGACCTTTCTAAACTATTAACAAATAATTCAAATATTTCAATTATTGATATTTTGTACAATAGAGCATTTTCAACGTTCTATGACATACATAGAAATTAATCTATCCACTTAATAAAAATCCACAGACAGACTGGCAGATAACGCACAGCCTAAACCAGTGGGTTTCGAAGCATGGAATTTTTCATACGAGCTCCATATAACGCAGCTGAGCTCTAAGAAAGAATTTTTGAAAATTCATCCCCCAAAAGGGTTAAATAAGGAACGAAAGTTTGCAAGGGAAGGGCGTATTTAACTTTGAGAAATGTCGAATGGTTCCTAAAATGTCCCCGATGGAATATCCTAACGGGTACACGGCTAGTAATATTATAAATGTGAAGATGTTTGAATCACGTTAGAATGGCTAATCCGATTTTGATGAGGTTTTCACCAAACGGTTTAGAGCTCTACAGAATAACAAATAGGACGTATTAATTTTCTGCACAACCGAGTTTGCATGGTATAGTAAATTTTTTGATGAACAAAAATATTTATATCATAAAAACAAACAACTTTTGTTGGAAATTATGTTCATACATCCTGTTACGGATCGTCAATTTTATATTTACGTCAGAAATATTGGATGCGTGAAAAAAGTTTGGAACACAAGATATTAGTTTTATGAAATAAACATTTTCTGTATTTATAAATTTTTCCTATCTTACACCGTTTAAAAGATAGATTATATCACGCGGCACGGATACATGCAACAACAAAATTTTATAACCTAAAAAAATGAATTGGAGAATAAGAATCATGATAAAATGCACTGTTAACAGGTGGTACTCATATCTCGGGTTAATATTTGATACTTTTACATCGATATTACTACAAGGCAACCCCCGCCTATAGCATTTTAGGTTTATCGTTGAGAAAAGCGTTTTTAAATAAAAAAGAACAAGTGGTGCCGCTCTTTAGTCGTGGCAAATTTTAGTGGTGCCAAAATTGTAGGGATGCTAAAATTTTACAGATAAAAAAAGTCAATGAACGATTCAAATTTAAAAATCAATTTGAATTAGTTTTGCTATTAATATATGAGCTTGAGTCAAGTATTTCAAATAATGTTGAGGTGTGATTTGAAAAAGATAAGAATCCCAACGACATGGAAGAGACATTAATGAATGTATTCACTTACATTATCAACTCAAAGATTTATTAGAACATAATGAAAATATGCACTCTGCACTCTGCACTAATATAGATATTGTTTTACGCATTTATTTAAGTATTCCAGCAACAAATTGTTCAAGAAAAATATCTTTTTCCACCCTTAAAAGAGTGAAAACCTATTTGCGAGCAAGTACCGGTTAGGACATACTTAATGCACTTAATGCATTGTTGTCTATACACTAGTAAAGTATTTTTGGCGGATGACCTCTGCACAGTCTCGTGTTTTTTATTTTAAATTATGGTTCTGTCAAAACCCGTAAACATACGGATAGATATGTAAAAAGTAAACTTTAATTTTATCTATTAAGAAATAATTACATACAATGCCAACAGTGAAAAAAATGATGATCAGCTTCCACAATTAGATATTTTAAGAAAAAAAAGTATTTCTAAGGATACAAAATTATGTACTAGTTTTCATGTTTCTAATATCTATGAAGAGATTGATGTTAATGATTCTCGGCGAATTTTTGGTACAGTATCAGGCCAAAATAGTTTTAAAAAAATAATACTAATTATTATAATATTGTAATTGAGGTTAAAACAAATATCAACTTCTTATTATCTAAATGCTTTTCTGATTGCTTACATAAAAAAAGTTGGTGTATTTTCACAATCAACAACACTTCCGATTTGATAGTTTTTTTTCCCATTTTATTCAATTACTAATAAAATAAAATAACTAATAAAATATTATATTTATTATTATATTTATTTTTATTCAACAATTAAAACGCATTTGTAATATATGACACTGAGATTTTGACAGAACCAAAATTGAAAATAAAAACACGAGAGGTCGCCTGCCAAATATACTTACTAGCGTATTGAAACAAAAATAGTGCTGGAAATTGATTTAGAGAATATAATCTGTGTTTTAGCGCGAGCAAAAGCAAGAAAAAAGAGGTTAATGTTATATGTGATAACGCACAAAAAATGTATTTATAGTTTAATCATTGAAATTTCGTATTAAGTTTAAATAAATAAACCACAAAACATAATATTTTTAATATTTATAAATTAAATGTTTTATTATAATAATCACTACCAGAAAGCAAAAAAGGCGCCATATCGGACGAAGCCTAGGGCGGCATCGAATCTAAATCCACCACTGAGAAGAACTCTATAAATAAACCATCTAAAATGCACTCTCACTAAGACTTTTCTAAGACCAGATAATGCCGAATATTTCAGCTAGTAATTAATAAACTTGAAATTTTCCAAACGCTTGTTAGAATTTATGTCTACAATATCCGATTTAATTATATAGTTTTAGCTGATTAATTATTTAACTGTAGACCACCCACGAAATGAGAAGATGTAATTAATGTCAACTGATAATGACGTTCGTTGTCTTTGAGTATTGTTCTATTTACTCAAAGTATATAGTAATAATCTACTTTGTAGTTTGATCCTTTTTGAAAGATTATTACAATATATATATAATAAAGTCTTTAATATACATGAATACTATAATCCTCTTATAACAATAATGCATACAATCATGTTGCAACAACCGTTTGGTCATATGTATTTCCCACAAAAGAACCACCGGAGTATAAGTCGTGCTTATATCAACAACGCCAAAGGTGGGAGATATCGAAAAAATATTAGAATTTAAACTATAGATAATCAAATTCTATAATAAAATTGACCTCTATACTATGGATAGCTGATACTTATGAAAATAAAACCTATTTTGACAAAATGGAAACCCGACTTCAAAAATCAAATATTCTATAACAAAAAATGCACTAAAAAGTAAAAAAATAATTGCATATTCTTGTGCCAATTTTAGTTCACCTAAGCAAAATTTTTTTAATATTTATGTACAATTATTGTTATTTTTGGAGTCGGTGTCAGCATAGAGAAATTCACATAAAATTTGGACACCGCCTCCAAAAATAACAATAATTGTACATAAATATTTAAAAAATTTTATAACTGGTTTTATTTGTCTAAATATGGGTAGACCTACTAAACGACCAACTAATTTTTAGTGCATTTTTTTATAACACATTTTGTTTAAACGGTTTTTTTTTTTTTAATTTTTAGTGCATTTTTTTATAACAGATTTTTAATTTTTTATACAAGCATTTTGTTTTTTTTTTGTAAAAATTTTTTTTTTGGGGTCGGTTTTTTTTTTGCAAAAATTTTTTTGAAGTCGGTTTTTAAAAATTTTCTTATTTTCCCATTATAAAGGAGTATATCCTTTCAAAAAAAAAAAAATTTCGCAGAAATCGGTTATCACATATAAAATGAGGGTTTTCCTCGATTTCCAGGGGATCCCTTCATCAGAATGCGATTTGGTGACAATGGGACCAATCGGAAATCAAACTCTTTAAAATAAAAAAAAAAGCATTCAAAATCGGTTAATAAATGACGGAGTTCTGAGGTAACAAACATAAAAAAAAAAAAATACAGACGAATTGAGAACCATCCTTCTTTTTGGAGTCGGGATAAAAAGATCAAAATATAGAGTTAGACTCTGTCGAAGACAGCGCCGAAATACTGTAGTAATACTGATGTGAGAACTAAATTAAACAAAACATGACATGGGCACGCAAGCGCAGTGGAGCTGCATTTTAGTTCCTCCTTCAGTATAGAGTGGCGATGTGTATGCTTTAAAGGTGCTAATGGCGGACTGTAGTATCAGCTATCCATATATATATTCATATAGAGGCAGTTTTGCCCATTTTCCTTAAACATGGTTTTCGAGTTATTGTGTTGACGGGCGTACGGACAGACGAATATGCAGAAATGAACAAATTTGGAGATTTTATGAACCCCTATACCAATTGCATCCTGTTCAGCTTCAGTGCATCGAAAGATAGCCTCTTGGTTGCACTCCAAAGCAATATTTTCCGCGGTACATCTTGACAGTGATCACGGTGTTTAGCATTTGACCACTCGTTGATCACCTCTATTTACATGCAGTCCTTGGAATTCCTAAAATAAGCTCTAAGTCAATAAAGGATATTTCAACTCTCTTCTTTGCTTAGATATCTGCTTTTTCGTTTCCTTCGCAGCCACTGTGACCCGGCACCTGGATTATGTGGTTTACGGATACTCCCAAAGGTAAGACAAGTTTTGGCTGTTTAAGTATATACCAAATATTTAAGTATAATTTCATCAGACTATTTTGTTGCTTATTTCGTTCTATGATCGTTTTCAATATTTTTCCTTAACACACATAACTGCACATAATCTTTAGTCAAATAACAAATAATGTATTTACAAAATTGAAATGAAAATCACTATATCATATTATTTCACTAAACAGTATGTATAATAATTATATTATACATAATAATGATATTGTATTACTAGTTAATTCAATTATAATGTTATTCGGGCTGAACAGACAGATGGACCAATTATGTATGGTTAGCTCAATATTACATAATAACCCCTTACCTGTTTGGCTTAACAACAAGCTGCTTGTTTGGAATAGTAGACTACGATAATAATTACTTACCATATATACTATTAGTAGGATAAGTATATTAACTAATCATTGAATAATTTCTGTATAACATAAAATATTTCTCAATGTACATAGGCACACTCCCGTTCAATAAAATTGAACAGATCTGAATCGAATCAGTCCCTCCCAATTTTGATTATTCTTGTAGTAAACGTTTTATTTACATAAATTGTTTACATAAATAAAAAATATAAAACTTCCATTTCTTTTTTCACATTTGAAAAATATTTTACTTACCTTCGTTTATAAATAAATAATATACAGAGAGTTGCAAAAGTGAGGAGTTTTATGAAATGTAAGCAAATTAACATTTCAGGTCTGTTAATTTTTTTTTTTTTTGAACGGGATTGTATGTGCTTGAACACTAGGAAAAATATATAAACACTATAAACATATAGTAATAATATGTTTATATTGTATATAAACATATATACAATATAAACACTATTTTTATATGATTTTCTACAGCAACATGATTTTCTACAACTTTACTTCTAATATTTAAGAGAGAAATTTTATATTTTGTGTTATCTTCGTTCTCTATGACCCTTTTTCTCCTTTTAAACGATGCCATTTATTAATAAAATTGGCTTTGCAAATACCAAAATCATATCAGATACAAAAATTTCATTTTGATCAGACTAAAATTGTGACTTCTAGAGAGTGATTTATGTATTCTAAGGAAATCCGTCTAAGTTGACGCAGTTCCTGCGTAACGATTTTTTTTTTAAATCTTAAACCTTGTATTAATGTAGTTAAAAAGTTATTATTTTACAGTTGATATATTTTTTTATCGTTATCAATGTTTTCCACAAATTCTTGTGGAATAATATAGACATAATAATATATTATTTATATTATTGTAATTATAAATGATCAATTATAAAGTATTTATATAATAAGGTAAATATTGCAAAAATGTGTAAAATGTTGTCAAGGGTGAGCATAGAAATGATAATCATGCACTATTATATATAGTTGGACCTTCTAACATGAGTAACATGATATTATTCTTTATTTACAGTTCTTAGGCTAAGGTTCATAGCAATTTACATACCATTAACTACTAATCAATCCCATTGTACAATTCTTTGTTCATAACTAATTTAACCCCGTACCAATTGAAGTTTCTAACTTAAAAAAGAAAGAGATCTTCCAACAAAACTCATGAATTGTTTTTACTGCCTCTCATAAATTGATTTCCTATTTAAATAAAACGCGTAAACACGTATTTCTTAATATATAATTAATAAGTTTAATATTCATTTTCGTGTCTTTAATAAAGTTTAAAAAACTGAACATACATGGCAATTTTCATGTCTCTTTAAAAAAAACGGAAAATCTTACACCCTTTTTTAGCCTCTGAAGGTTTGATTTTCTAATAACGCTATAACACTAATTTCTTTATCTTTTATTACTATCCTAAATACCCAATTTCATGTCTCTAACTTCGAAAAAAACGGGGCCCAATATAAAATTTTACTATTTCTCTTATCCTCTTAAGGGTTTGATTTTCGAAAAATCCTTTTTAAGTGCCACAACTCTACACTCTCTAAAGCTAAGTTTAGATTACGACACTATATACCGTAAACTCAGTGTATACACCGAGTGTCTATGTGTGCACACGTGTGTCTCTAATTGTGACATTTATAGTGACACAATAATTAGTGTGATGAATGAATCAGCGGCTGTGTGAACCAAAAAATCTCAATCATTTTTTTTTAAATAGGAGTACCGTTTTCTAATAAATATTCGAAATCCTCATATTTCATTCGACAGAAGTTTGCGTAAGATTTAGGATTTTCTTCGCGCAACTCATTAAGAAATATATGGTAAACTCCTAGTTCTTGTCGTTTTTGAATCCACTGGTGGTCGTTGTTTAATTACAATAGAGCAGCAATTGCGGCCGCACGACGCTTTTTCATAGTGACCGAGCTCTAACCGTTTCGTTCTAAGTTCTTGTGTGTGTGAATAGCTCGAACACAAGAGTCATACATTTTATATACAGACACTATCCAGACACAAAAAATCTGTTAAAGTGTGAACCGTAAAGAAATTGATGTCTGACATTTGTGACGCAAGTTCTGTCGTAGTTTAAACTAAGCATAAGGAATATATCTTAATATAAATTTTATGCTTTTAATGTCAAAAGTTTAGGTTGGGGGATGATGAATCATCCTGTCAATATGGCATGTTCTTTTATATGTATAAATGAATTTAGCTTTATTATTTTAAGACGTTTGATGTGGCAAAAGCGTCAAAAGCGTAACCTTATCACTGCAAAACTACAATATTAATATAGTTTGTTTGTAACGCAAGTGTCAAAAGCAAATTAATAAAAGTAAATTCACTATATGTATTTACATAATAACATACTAATAAACCGTCTGTTTTGGGCAGCTTTGCTAATAGAGAATCAATGTTAAATATTATTTACTATAATAATTACACAATGCTTCATAAAGAAATAAAAATAGTGGGGGTCCTCTGTAGTCTGTAGTGTGTGTGTGCATACGTAATGAATAATAATATTATAAATTAAGTGGGTATCACTAAATCCCCACTCTTAAATGACATCAATCAAACATCATACCACAAGTAAGTAGTATAAGTATAATAAATAAGTATAATAAATAAGTGTATGGATGTATGGTTTTATAGTAAATATTTTATTTATTTATTTAACATTCATTCCCTATTAGAAATGCTTTTGAAAACAGACTGTATAAAACATACTAAGATATAACATGTAATATTATTCGATATAATAATATTAATATAATTCGTAGTATATTGATATACTAGATGAAACTCAGTATTGAAAAATCAGTAAATCTCGTTGAAAAATAGTTACGGTATTTAATAATCTAATTTGAAACCCTCACCATATACAGACAGTCTTTCAGTAGAAAGCTTCTAACCGAAACAAAAACTTAGTTTTATTAAACACATGTATAATATAAAAAAATTTAAAAACTAACCTTCCAAATCCGATTGCCGAAACAAAGCAAAGAACCATAGTAAAAAATATATTGACAAACCTTCAAGCTATTTTCAATGAAATCCAGAAAATCAAAAGTCGAGTTAATTCAATTGAACCAGTCCAAGTAGCCGAGCGGTCTAAGGCGTTATGTCTGCTCAGTATGCATACTTGAAAACTGGGAGGTTATGGGTTCGAATCCCGACATCGGCAGTTTGTCAATTATAAAAAAAAAGGGGCGGTTAATTGACTAAACTGTCGGCGTATGGACAAGAACGAAGTAACCGGCTATGCTTGAGAAGGTTTTCTGTAGTTTCCTTCACGAACTCCAGATAAATATCGGCATAGTTCCTATCAAAGTCGGCTGCAGCCGCATATCCTACCAATTCCTAGTCTACTCACAAATTCCTTCCACTCCACTCACATCCTCTCCTCCTTAGGCATCACAATGGACCTTATGGTCGAAGTGTAGCCCATCCAGGGCAGCCTTTACAATCTACCTCTAATCTACCTATGGCTTTTTGATCCCAATATAAATTTGAAATAAATTTTAAGTCCTTGGTGTCGATTCCTAGTTTAGTTAGCCGTTCAATCAGAGCTATCAGTTCAATCAGACATTATCAAACGCTTTACTGTAGTCTATAAAACACAAATAAATTTTCTTGTTTACTGCAAGATATCGCTGTATGATGTTTCGAATAGTAAATATTGCATTTCTTGTTCCTTTTCCATTTCTAAAGCCAAACTGTTTATCGTCCAAGGCAGTATTAATTTTATTTTCTATTCAATTAAGTATTACGCGACTCATTATTTTTAGTGTGTGATTTATTAGACACAGAGTTCGGTATTGTTCACATTTTCTTGCATTCGCTTTTTTTTTGGGATTGTTACAAAACTTGATTCCAAAATTTCGTCAGGTGTTTTTCCTTCATTATACATTTCGTTTGTAATATCCGTTAATATTTCTATTCCTATTTCTCCAAGACCTTTTATGTATTCCACTTGTAGTTGGTCAGGTCCGCTTGATTTTCTATTGGCTGTTTGTTTAACTGCGTGTTGGATTTCGGACTTTGTTATTTCAGGCCCCTCCAACAAGTACAAGGTACGATTACAAAAAATATATACATTAAACTTCTTTTAAGCGATTGCCAAAGAAGAAGTATGTTTATATAAAATTGGCGATTTTGCATACGACGCACTTTATATGAGAGAAAAGGGAAACTAAAGTGAATGGTCGTCATTAAATCTTTGATTGGTCAGGAGTATATGAAGCTAAAGTGATGAATTGATGAATAATTGATTAACGCCTTTAGATAGATTATAAATTTAAGTGTTGGGTTGAGTATGCTTATAATAGGTGAATAGATTAGTAGAAAATGTGTTTAACATGAACTAACAGAGAACTGATGACTAGATACCCATCCCCAAATATTTGGATTATATATGTTTATCTAATATTGTATTAGTATTTATTATTTCATATTTTATTTATATTTGAATTTGAATATACAAGTTTTGGTTGATAAGCCCAATTGATAACTGACCGCTTTGGGCACGACATCTGGTAGCCAAACAAGAAATCAGTTTAGGTGGGCAGTATAAGTTATAGTTACATAGTTTTACAAACTTACTCTATTTACACCGTACAACAATACTAAAGGTATTTTAAAAACGTAGATATACTGTAAGTCCTTTTTATCACAATTTCAAGAACAGTGGAAGCGCAGTGAAATGTTATGATATTTCCCAATACCGATTCATTAAAAAACAAATTAAGAGTTAAAATTTGTTTGTTTGTATGTTTGTACCGGCTAATCTCTGGAACTACGGGACCGATGCTAAAAATCCTTTCTTTGATAGAAAGCTACACTATTCGCGAATGGCATGGGCTATACAAGGTTTTTGTTTAATACTTCCATGCTGCGTGGCAACTAACAAATATGTGTCCACGTGGCATACTAAAACTTAAAACAATGTGAAACAGAGAAAATCTTTAAATATAAAAATGTTTATCGAATAAAAACAAACAACTTTTGTACTAAATATTTTTTCATACAACCTATAGTTTAAACACAATTTCAGTGCATAGTGCAGTGGATTTCTGTACGTTTCAGCTATAATAAATAAAGAATTATACGTTTCAGCGTTTTTCGAACATCAACCCTTAAAGGGGTATAATAGAGGGTCAGAGTTTCGGTTTTCTTGAAGTTAGAGACATGAAAATTTATATTTCAGTTATATATCATAAAATACAAGTTTCCGAGTTTTGTGAAAAATGGACCTTCAAGAGGTTGAAACACGGGGTGAGCCAGCTGAAACAAATAAACACGTGCAACAGCGTCTTAAGAAAATAAGTCCTTGACGGGGAAAAAGCATGTGTTACTCAGTAATAAGGTATTTTTGCGGGCGCAAAAACAGTAACAAATACGTGCATAAAAGATATAAGCTGTGTCTGATCTTTGAAACCATTTTTTCGATTATATGCTCTATAGTAGAAAAACTTTTTTGTATCAAATATGTTCCAAAATGTCTTAATTATACAATTTAAAAACTATGGCACCGCACAGAACAATGACCGATTGATATTGAAATACGAAGGAAAAAATAGAATTGGTTGGGACACTCACTTCGAAAACCTGATACAGACCTAGGAATGTACTTGAATTCAAAGAATGGGTCGAATCATCAAACACGCTGTACATCATGTATATGTTACATATATGTTATTATATTGTATTACACTTTTTTCCTGTATAAATATAAATTTTTATTTCAGTTTTGTTGTTAAGTTAATAATATGATTATTTCATATTCATGTATGCATTATTCAATATAATAATGTTTGCAACAAAGTTTTAATGTAAACATCACCTCAGTCTATTCAACAAACTACATCATGTTCTATCATCAACCAACCATCTACTTCCATCACCGTCATCAACCAATGGCTTGTTTGTGTGTCTATCCGTTTGTCTGTTCGTCTGTTTGTCTGTTCGGCTGGTTGCTCGATTATTGGTGTATGAATTGTCAGGCTTCATATTCACCAATATAGTCAAATACATTGTATTGTATCAAGCAGTGTTGTTGTTAGACGGAAAATTTTAAAATTCGCAGTACACTTATAAACAGTCAGTATTCGCAAATTTGCTGTCCAAAACTTCGTAGATCTGTGGATGTCTTTTTACTTAATATGAAACTAACTGTTTCCCGCGACTTCGTCCGCATTTATATGCAAGCTAAAAATATATATGTATTGAAAATAATAATAATAATCACGCTATATGATATATTTATACAATATATAACGATTTATAGTGTGCTGTTATAGTTTATAGTTAATATGGAAACGACAATCAAAGTTGACATTTTAAAATTAAAACAAAATTTTAATAAAATAATTGTATTGTTAGTTTCTAGTTAAGTATAGTTTCTGTGGAAATGATAAAATAAACAAAAATTTTAACCGACTCCAAAAAAGGAGGAGATTCTATGTTCGACTGTATATATTTTTTTAAATGTTCACCCCCTTCAAGATTATTTTAGACAAAAGATAGCCTATGTCCTTCCCCAGGATATAACCTATCTTTTTGCCAAATTTCATTACGATCCGTTAAACCGTTTAATCGTGAAGAGGTAGTTAACAGAGTTACTTTCACATTTATATGGTAGTATGAATACATAAGTGATGAAATATACATATATATATATATAAAATATAAACTGACGATTTATTTAATGGTTTTTATTCTCCCAGTCATAAAAATTGCCATCCAGTATATTTGTTTCGTGAGTTTTTTGAAATCGTCCACTCAAATGCTGGAGGAATAGCCAATGTCAAGTATTTGATCCGAGGCTAGTTGATACGATAAACTGACGCAGTGAAAAACTACAACTAACGAAAAAAAAAACTTCGGATTAAATAATAACGTAATAACGTAAATGTAACAAAATGAATTTGATTTTGTTATAAAATTAAATAAATATGGATATAGTGTAACGATACTATTCTACGGAATGAATATACACGTACCGTCGTATAGAATATAGTAAATGCACTCTGCAATGCAGTCCAGCAGTAGTTTATACTACTAAACAACAAAACATTCGTCTATTTATAAAAACAAATATTATAGGCAGACTGACAAACGTCCCCACGGACAAATATACTACACAGACACATGCAGTTGTACTCTTGGAAAGATCGTTTCACTATACTAGTACTTACATTATATGTATACTGTAGCCAGAGCTATATGCTTTTCTCCTTAATGTCAACTGCTATACGAATGCCATATATTTAAATACTACTTTGATATTTTATATAAAATCATAATAAAAACTTGTACTCTGTTATTTATAATAAATGAATATAACACGTACAGTTTTAAGTATAATCGCTACAAAAATTAATATTATGTTTAATAGAATATTTTCAACAGAACTCAATACAATTAACATATTAACACAAAATAGGCAATATGTACTTACAGTTTTGTAATTCAAGTAGAATATGTAAAAATATAATGTCATTTTTAACCTCAAAAAAAACATTGGCAAAATTATGTACTCCAAATTATGTTAGATAGATAGATATATGATATATCTTGGGGTACATAAAATAATTTCACTTCGGCCTTATGGCCCATTGTGCTCCCCTTTCTACTTCAGTCTGACAAGATTCGCTTCTTCCATATCTTGGCAATAGCTTGCTGATCAGTTCTTCCAGAAGGTTCATATATTCGGGGTGAGATGTACCGAATATCTTGTATCTGCTGTAACCTAGAGATTCACAGTTAAAGACAAAGTGGCTGGATGTTTCCTTTTCCTCGCCACAAAATCTGCACATAATGGATCCATTATGGAGTCCCATTGTGTGCAGATGCTACCGCATTTCTTACGGTTTCAAAGATAAGCAATGTTGCCCATATTGCCCAAACATGGTCTGATTTTGCCCATTCACAAATCGTTCTTGAGTTATCGTGTTGACGGGTGGACGCACGGACAGACTCATTTTGGGATATGGACTAATTAGGTCATTTTATGAACACCCATACCAAAAGACCCTCCACCAAAATACTTATTATTTTTTATTCGATACTTTACATCATCCTTTTATTTCCCTGCCACTTTAAAATTATTTACATAATTTTAATGCAATTGACCAGACCCTTCACCAAAATACTGCAGTATACTTGATATTTTAGACTTTGCATTATTTTAATATTTCCCAACCCCTTTAAAATTATGTACATAATTTTAATATAATTTACCAGACATCCACCAAAATAATGTGCACTTTATATACCAGATTTTGCATTATTTTATTATATCCCATTCCATTTAAAATTATATCCATTATTTTTTATTGATTCTATTTTTCAATACCCAATTGTGCCGAAATCCTGTACACGAACACAACACCAGCCAAATATGCGTTTTATTTGTTGGTTCATTAATAAATTCTACTTGATTGTATCGTACACTCTTTAACTTGAACCAGTTGCGATGCCGATTATATTAATTGGCGTTATTGTAATTATCGTTAGAACAGTTTTTCTCACTTTTAATAATAAAAAACCGGAACTTTTTAAATGTGATGGTATATGTTCGCGTATTTATTATGTATATATATATATAGGTGCTCACAAATTCATTCAAGAAAACTGTACCACGGTTTAGAGCTGCAAAAAACAAACAAAAAAGTTTAATATAGTTTTTCGATATGACGCTTATTTTTTAAGATATCAATTAAGTACAAGCTTTTAAACATTGATAAATTCAACCAATGACAGAGCGCATAGTGTAAGGAGGTAGGGCGCCTTACCGTCTGCGAGCCTTTAAAAGGTAAAGCGCCACGCTCTACTGCTGAAGCCACGCTTCCTTACACTATGCGCTCTGTGTGATTGGTTGAATTTATCAATGTTTAATTGATTGTATTTAATTGATATCTTAAGAAATAAACGTCAAATCGAAAAACTTTATTAAACTTTAGGATATAAGTTTAGTCCCACCAACTTTGTAATAGTAGAATATAAAGATCAGAGGGAAAAATTTTTTGTGAAGATGTTTATAAAATGGCATAATCCATGGTGACCATGTGACTTAGTCGATTTCCGGATATACAGTAGGATAAGTGGAAATGTCCGGCTATGAATACGATATCGCATTAACGAATAGGGAATGTAAGGAGAGAAGGTTCGAAGAAAAATACAACCAAAAAAACTCCAGTTACTACTGATATGGAAAAATAATACTAGGAAATTCACCACCTTCTTGAATTAAAATTTGCTCGGGCGCCAATGTGAGGAGAGAAGTTTCAAAGGAATCATAAAATACTCTACACATTAATTATATAGACGATATACTTTGAAATTGAAACCAAACATTTATCCTGCCTAATAAATAATGATTATAAGTTTGTTAGTAGTAACCATGGTTAGTTTTTGCCAGTCCAAGTAGCCAAGCGGTCTAAGGCGTCATGTTTGCGCAGTATGCATATACTTGGAAACTGGGAGGTTATGGGTTCAAATCCCGACATCGGCAGTTTGTCAATTATTCAGAAAAAAAGGGGGCGGTTAATTGACTAAACTGTCGGTGTATGGACAAGACCGAAGAAACCGGCTATGCTTGAAAAGGTTTTCTGCAGTTTCCTTCACGAACACCAGATGAATATCGGCATAGTCCTATCAGAGTCGGCTGCAGCCGCATATCCTACCATCTCCTAGTCTACTCACAAATGTCTTCCAATCTATTAATCTACCGTGGTAACTCATACAAATATGCAATGCACGCAAATGTATCTAAGTATGAAAGAAAAGTAAATTTAAAATCGAGTACATTACAAGAGATAACGAGCTGAAATTGTGTGTATGTTCTAAGGGTTAAATATTCAGGTCTGGTTTGTGAATGGCTAAAATCGGTCCGTACATTCTCCCGATAATTAGGTGAGTTTTAATAATATGGTCCTCTTGAATAAATGTTTTGAACACTTTCATGTTTTACAGTTAATATAATTATGCTAAAAGTATAACAATAATATAATGCGATTGTTTATTTTATAAGAGGAGTCAAACATTGAATAAATATTGAGTATTACAATGCACTGATGCCTCTTTTAGAAGGAAAACTTTAATTTTAACATCAATAATAATAATAATAACAATAATAATATAAGTTTATATTATATTGTTATTATCTATAATAAAATGTCTTCAAATAGTTTAGAAACTAAAATAACTGAAATAAGTTACTATAAATACCACATAAAATATGTACAAAAAAAAATTCATGTTTTATACAAAAACAAAAAAATTCCTTAAAATACATAAATCACTCTCTAGCGGTCACAATTTTAGTCTGATCAAAATGAAATGTCGTATATGATTTTAGTATTTGCAAGGCCAATTTTATTAATAAATGACATACGTCAAGGGGATGCCCCCCTTTGCCCTTAGAAAGAAGAAAACACAAAATATAAAATATCTCTCTTAATATTAGAACAATCGAAAAATTCGTAAGGAAAAAATTTGTAGAAAATCATCTTTGCTACAATTCATCACCTTATCATTTTTGCTCAAACTCTAATGTGTACAGTGATATTGAGGAATTTAATTTTCAATCTTAAACCGTCAATATTTCTGTAAATATTAGTGTAACAGAAAAAATGATAAGAAACTAAATTACAGTAAAACTTAGCACCTACAACTTTACTTCTTATAAATTTTTCGATTTTTCGTGTAGTAAGGGAGATGTGTCAAATTTTGTGTTTCCGATTCTGATTCGATTCGATTATCTGATTCTGATTAGTCTGTGCAGTTGCATCAACCTATAGATGAGTCGTTTAAAATATATATTAAGTCTAAATTAATGTGATGAAATGAAATAAAATAATAATGACCTCCAAAATCCAAGCATCCGATTCAATTTCGACGTTAATAATTGATTATTTTTTATTGTCTTTCTTTTATATTCTTTCTCTTCTTGACTGCTATTATTCTTAAAATTCATTATACGTAAAGGTCCCCAAACACGATCAAACCTTATGCGCAACAACCGTTGCACATGAAAATGGTTTGAATCAGTTGTTGTCTAAATCGGTTTGAAGAAATCCCCATACACGATCCAGCAATTTGTGCAACATTCTGTTTGCGCAAATAAGTTGATGATGAATAGCGTGAATTGAGTTGTTGCACAACGGTTTGAATGAAATCGGTCGGAATCGATTTTTGTTGCGCACAGAATTTTGAGAATTTGAGATTTTATAGTTCAAATGCGATATTTTTCGAGATCATCAAATAACTATTAGCGAATAGTTAAGAAGAAACAGGATTATTTTTGTTTGTAGGATTATTAATGACCACGAATAGACAACTTGACCAAATCAATAATACTTCATCCGGTTAGTAAAACTATTAAAATATTCAATAAATCAGATATTTTGAAAGAAAATGACAGTTCTATGAATGTTTTTGTTCTAATCAAAACAATATTTTATTATATATAAATTTATAAATTAAATTCAACGAATATATTTAAAAGGTGGTACCCCAAATACACAGCTTTGCGAATTTCAATACAATAGACAAAACCCATTGAATCACAACCTAAGTAGAATACTATATCTAATATTATAAATGTATAGAATCATACGTATACTTAGACTGTGACTCACCGGTTTATTTTTATTGTATTCAAATAGACATATTCATATGCAGTCTAATTATTTATTGTTATTCAATCTAAGTATGCTGTATTTGAAATTCATTTCACCGTTTCGAATAATTTCTACATGTGAATTTACCAACACAAAACACTATTATATAGATAGAGAATGTGAACTAAATAGTAAAATGTGAATCGAAGCATTAGTAACCGTAGCAACAACATGATTCTATTGATGTAAATATCGTAGAATGTAGGTAGAATATACTTTACTTGCCTAGATGTATACGTATGGGCTGGCTGTTTACACGATGTTCAATATGAGCTGTTTAGTGAATTAATTGATTGTTAACTTAATTGTAAGGCAAAAATAATATCAGTGTGACTGTATATAAGTTCACACCAAGAGATTCCCTGTGAAACCGAATAAGTTCATCTTCGGGAAAATGTTACTAAACCCAAGCGCGCATCCACCGTTTTGGGCACGATGGGCATGACCACAACCCTAATAGACTTGTGACGTCACGCTTTCTCGGTCTATTGAGGTCGATAGGCTGATGATATTATATCCAATGCCTTAATAAAATTTAAAAAAAAAAAACAATGAATCGTGCGTGATTCGGAACGCAGCGAAGTACTTAGTCATCTTGAACGTAAGCTTGAATTTGTAATTTAAGTAAACACCTAAATAAAATTATTTAATGTAAAATTTATACTAGCGTTTAATTTAATTTGATATCCTTTGAAGTTGTAAAAATTTCATCAAAATCGGTTCAGTAGTTTAGAGTCTAAATGTGACACTGTGATGTGCAAACAAACACACATTTTCTTATGTAATTTTCAGGTTTATTAATTTACTAGTGTTCGCCCCACGGCTTTGCCCACGTGGAACTATACGCTGTACAAAATCTTGGTGAGGGCGTCATATATTTTGTAAACATCTTCTTTTTTAGGAATGCACTATATCGATCATGAGCGAGCACTCCGACTCGCACTTGGCCGATTTTCGGGTGGCTGTGACCACAACTTTTTTTGAGGGCTGAATCCGCGCCTGACTAAACCATTGCTTACCAATTTTTATTTTATAACTCATTTGTGTGAAATCTATGGCTTGTAAGAAAACATATTGCAAACAAAATTTGCTTGTCTTTATTTTAACATTTATTTTAACATTTTTTGAAGTGAAACTTTCCATATTCGAAAAATCAGCACTGTAGCTCTTTTCGTGCAGAAGATATTTCGGGGTCAGATCACCTCTGATTTTTCGATAAGTAATAGCACTGTAAGTGAGAAGGCCAAATGCCCCTTAAACTCGGCCTTGCGCACTACCGCACTACCAATGTGAATTTGTTATTGAATGGGTTAGTTTTTATCTGTAACCAACGACCTCAAAAACGCTCTCAAAGACCAATTTCCATGAAATGACTTCTGACTATGAGTTTTATCTCAGGTTTGTAAATGAAAGCAAGCAAACTATTGTAAATATATACAAAGAGTCTACTACCCACGAACAAACACTCAAGTTATGTTATAAAAGTATGAGAATAATAATGTTTTTAATATAGATCGCCTTCTACTTCTATTTGTTTACATTTATTTATAATATAAGCTGTATACATTAATAACCTATATAGAATGACAACACAATCCTTGTACTCAATGTGTCACGTAAAGGCACGTGATTGCGAACTCAGACTGAGAAACTATACGACTGCATCTAAATAGATACGACCAAGATAAAAAAAGATACGACAAATCCTATTTTGAAAGCGACCCAATTGCCGTAAATTGAAATGAAACACATTCCTATACCCTGATAACACTGAAAATCAAAATGTTTTATTTTAAAACACTTTAAGCGTTTAAATGCTTGTTAGTCAGCAAGTAAACGCTACAAAGATGTTTAATATAATTTAAACATCTTAAACGTTTAATTATAAAACATTTGCAGTGCTTTAAATAAAAATTCGTTTGAGGTCTTTTTTTATATAAATACACTTTAAGTGTTTAGTGTAATTTATGATTTATATCAATATTAACCAAAATAAAAATAGCTTGATTTGATTTTAATAATTACTAATTCGGCAGGTTTTGGTAATCTCTCTTCGATGGCTCTTCTGCAGTCATCTTGTTCATTCTATTTATTCTGTAAATCAAAGTTCAATAATGGTAATATTTATTACCGGCACAGTAATGGATCCAGTTCCTGGTTGATGAAATATTATTACTGAAGACAAAATATGAAGCTCGGTGGATGTCAAATATGTTGATCGTACAATTTTTTTAACTAACAAAAATATTATTTCTTTAATAATTTTTGGTAGCCACAAATTTATTTAATAATTAATAACTTGACTATTCGTTTCACATTAAATCCTCAATGTCATTAAATCCACACTTTAAAAATTTGTATAACACACCCAATTTTTATCATAATTATTATCAATTATAATATTATAATTATTATCAATTAAATTATAATAGTTAATAATTTTTAATGTCATATATTGTAATTTTAAACTGTATTTTAACTATCGAAAATAAACGTCTTTACTGTACTGAATACCAAACCAACCTGAATTAAATTATATGCATGTATCAGTTCGACTTTATCCGCATACAAAATATAATTGATGGCGCATATTTACCCTTACATATATTATGCTTTAGCAGTTAGCCAAAATCACTTAAGAGTTTTATACTTTTCTTTAAAACACTTGTAATGTTTAGAATAATTGGTGAAATGTTTAAACCATTTTATTTCTAAACTCTTGCGTTAAAAAAATAAAAAACACTAAGGTATGTGTTCTAAAACATCAAGTTAAACACTTGAATTTGCAATGAAATTAGTGCTAATTTACATACTTTATTTTGTCGATAATTCTGCTTTATATAATTGCGTCACCTAGGAACTTCACTTTAGAGTTTTCATCTAATATTCTTATGAAAGAAACCATCTTGTATAATTGAAAAATATCTTTCGTCAATTTTTGATTTAATATTAGACTCTAAACTGAATGTCAAACAACAAATATACTACGGCCAATATTGGAAATATGAACCATTTATTTTTGAAAGTTTCCTCATATAAACATTTGTAATACAATATATGATACATACGGTAGACGATGTATATATAAGTGTAGCTGTGTAGGTGTATATAGGTAAATGTGACTAGTAACTAGTAAATGAATACAATCAAATGTGATATGTTTGACCCATTTCACTCTATTCAAACAATTTTATTGAAAAGGTCAATGAAAAAGAGTACAAGCGTCAAGCATATCAAATCTAATATTCATATACAGGTTGATATTAAATTAAAGTTTTGACGAATGTAATTTAAAATTTGGACTGTGAAGGTACTCACCCACTGGCCTCTGTATAACTGGACAGAGGATGCTTATGAGTCCAAACGTGAAATAATAACTGCCTCAACTAGCTAAGGTACTAAATTTTGCTCTAATGCGCTTGCGTGGCGAATAACTTTATGTGCGCAGTGGAAATACATGTGCCAGTCACGCATACTTATTACACATACATGACACATATTAGTACCTTGGGATAATCTGTCCAGTTAGTTACAAAGAGTATATAGAGTTCAGTGTGTGCGGAGCGTTGCGTTTCTCTCCGTTTCTATCCGTGTATCGCACCGGACCACACCCCATCGTACAATAGGATGGTAGAGTGCAGCGCATTAAACCACTGTTCATTAATGTTCAGCTCGTCACTGTTGTAAATAATACATTTCAACGTAGCGCCCACAATATAGAAAAATAAATTAATTTTGGTCATCACAATGCTTTTTCACTAAACTCGGGAAATCTGAAGACTGGAGAAATTGCATGATTTCCGGATTCTCCAAACGAAATCTGGAGAGTTGGCAACCCTAGACTCAGATGCTAATTTCAGTAAACTAGAGTAGAAGTGATCCTATACTTTACAAGAAGTAAATAGTTCAAATGTAAATAATTAGTAAATAACTGAAAATACAATTAAAAGACATTTAAATGCCGTAGGTAATGTTTTCTTAACATTTGTGTTGTAGTATAACTTTAATAAACTATGCTGTGTTGCGCTAATGAAAAAACTTTATTTTCTGTTGATCATGCAGGGAATGGAATATAGTAAAACTTTTTTTTAACTTTATATAAAAAAAAATATATTTGTTAGTTTTATTATACTGCTGCTATATAGAGAAACAAAGTTTTTCATGAATTTTAATTCTACTAAATTAATTTTTTCATTTAAACTTCCTTCTTGAATGTTACAAATGTTTTAATTTATCTGTCAATAACATTTATTCGATATAAAACCGAATTTCGCATACGAATGTAATAATAGTATGTTGTACCAGTATATAAAAGTAATTCGAATTGAATGTATTCATCAATATAATTTTCTTCTATTGGTTATTTTATAACTAATTAAAAAACTTTTTGGCAAAAATAATTTAACCGTCTTCAAAAAAATATGTCGTGAGAACAATAAAGCCTCTGTATTCTGACTGCAGTCTGTATATAGAAGTTATATGGCAGATTGTCATCTGATTTTTTAGTCTACCGTTACTTTATGGGCAATTTTGATGAAATTATCGTTCCAGTTGGACTAAAACTTCGCAAGAAGCAGTGAAATTTTAGCCCAGGGATGTTTAATATGGTGTCAGAGAGAACACCACACAAAAAGCTTCGATTTTGGCCTTCGGTTAAAATATTTTTTTTTTTGTAGCTTATCATGACCCGATCAAAAAAGTTGCTGGGCGCAAATGCGATTATAACCAGTTTTATACTCAAGCAAGTTTTATACTCAAGCAAATTTGACAGCATACAAAGAAAAAGATAAGTTTAAAAGTTGTTTACTTACCTATAATACACTGAGTAAAATAGTTTATGATCATAATTTTGAATGTAAAATAAAATAATGTGTACTACAAAAACAACAGTACGTTTATTAAGGGATTAATTATAAGTTAATAATAAGAATACTTTTAATGAGATGTTTGAGCTTGATGTTTTTTGATAATTAATACTCTCATATCGTCTTCAACATTTAACAGTCTCGATCTTTTTTTCGTTTTTATGTTGGTTAATACTTTATTATATACATTTCTAAAATTTTGCGGAGATAGAAAAAAATTTTATTTAAAGACAGAAAATATTCCTCTTTAAAAAATATTGTTTGAAACTTTTGTTCATAAACTCAGTATATACCGGGTATTTAAGCAATACCCATACGATTTTTGTCCGAGGTTCTCCAACCACCGTTTCGTCCCGAGCCGTTTCGTCCCACGTACGTTCTTCAGGAAGCAATATCCCATGACATACGATATGTAGATTGCAACTGATTCTGGTGCAATCAAAATTATATACAATTATCCTAGGTTAATTTTATTTATTTTTATAAATTTAATTAAAAATGTACCTATTCATTGGTTATTTTTTATTAAAATGTTTGTAAAACTATGATGTAAATATTTAAAAAGATAATATATTACAGGTAAAGCTTAGGCTAGGTAATTAAAAAAAGGTGTATAATTTTTATTTGTAAACTAACAAAAATTTTAGGATACACATGGCCACAAAAGTAGCGCTAATTTTTCATAATTTTTTAATTGATTTGTACTTTATATATAATTTATTTGTGTATACTTAAGCGTCAACAATACAATGTGTATTCGCTATGTGCGTGACTGCAGCGCCAGAGCATTTATGAACTAAAGGAGGCTATTACAGATCTTTTTATTATGAATGGAATGGGACTTCCCAATAAAAATTTGTTATTATCAATTAAAAAAACATTTTGTTCATGTTTAAAAAAAGTTACAATTAATATTTGTTCCTGTGAAGTTTTTGTGTAAAATTAGCAATACAGTTGTAAGTAAATTAATTTAAAAAAACTATATAAAAATTGTTAAGTGAATAAATTCAAATTTAGCGCTATCTGTGTTTATCAACTGACTATATTATAATTTTTATTCATATAAAATTATTAATATGACCAATGTTTTTCTGTTTATGTTGTCATATTATCTATTTTCTTTTGACATAATTCATTAAAAATGTATTGAATGGTTTAATTATGAAGAATAAATATATTAGAAGATCGAACGTAATGTTAAATAAACGGCCACGAATTGGTGTAACTATTTTTTATCAGTAGGGGTCACTGGTGTCAGTGCCGTACGGAATTTAAATGTTTAAATGTAGGAAATCAAGAAATCTCTTTCACATTCAGTTTATAAGAAATCATAGTTTTATATATAATAAAAAATTGTTTTCGATTATCAAGTAATAATTAAATAAATATTAATAATAGAGAATTCTTAATAATCTGCAATAAATAAAAAGATGAAGAATCATAGTGATAATTTTGCAATTAATAATAATAATATACAATATATGTTTAAAATAACTGACATATATTAGATAAAGAAAGAAGATGACAAACCGGTAATTACAGACCATATTCCTTTCGTAAATGCAGACACGCATACCTAACCTCAAACAACCTTTTACTCATAGATATATAACAGTATATCTATGCTTTCCCTATACAGCATCGTCCCATTTTTTCACATTTATAAAATTAAACAATTTTTATACTTACAATTTTTATTTGTAAGATGTGATAACCGTTGATTTTAATATGTAATAATAATAATAATTCCGTACGGGTAGATTCGCATTGCCGCTAGCGGCGAAAATAATAACTATGATCTCTACACGTTTTTGAGGACGAAAAAACGGACGAATTACCTAAGTCGTTCAATCTCCTATTTATCTATTCTTCATGGGTTTAATTAATAAATAATTTATTACAAAAGTTATCAAAAGTTAGTAAACAGTAGGTTAAGTTAATGTCAGAGTAAATCAAACTATAAAAAAATATTGGCAAGCGATAAATGTACAAATTAATTAAATTGCTATTTGTCAATAAAGGTTTTAGGTACTTGTTGAATAAATAAATATTTGTTATTCAGTTTCAAAGTAAACATGGACATAATTATTAAAACAGGGTTCCAATCAATTACACATACGATCGAATTTTAGCCACAGAAATCTATGCAATGAAATAAATTATCAGGAATTTTATTTAATATTTGATAGGTCCTTAAACGCTGCATGATTCTTTCCACGTCAATTCTTACTCTTGCTATACTGTATGCATTAAATGTATTACATGCATGAATTTTAATACACTGTATGTATTCAAACAGCCTCCTTTAACGCCTAAATTATCCACTGCGTACGCTGGTGTCGATTTGGCGCTCCCTACCATGACTACACACATTTATAGACCAATATCATTGGATTTTTAATTAAATACTGATATGAAAAAATTAACTCGTCAACCAACAACCGATTGAACTGATTTGTACTTTATTCATTCGGTTTTCGAAAAAATGCTTCGGATAAAAATTGTTCATTATAAATATATTGATAACTTTTATTAGAAACATTTTCCTAAAAACCGAATGAATAAGATACAAATCAACTAAAGCTTTTTGTTAAATGAGCGCTACTCTTATGGCCCTTAGTACATAAATTATTATTTCATGCAACATAAAATTATGTACAGGCCCGTTCATAAAAATTTAACCACTAATAAGTCACATTCTAAGCGTATATATTACTAAATATATGTATATTACATACAATAACACTTAGAATATAAAGATTATTAAGATAATCAAAGGGAACTCTAGGTTTATTGTATTTCGATTACAAAGTAGTCATAATCAGTATGAATTAGCTAATTGTAACTATCTTCAGGATATGGAGTCGAAGATATGTTACTTGTTGCTAATTTGGTGCGTGCGACACGCACCAAATTAAGATAATGAAGGTGTCAAAAAAATATTTTTTCAGTTCCAAACGGACGAGTTGAGAAAAAAAATAAAATAAACTATCATCACCAGCCCCTGAGAATCTCTACTTATGCTTAAGACCAATCGATGTTTAATACTACTTACCTTACAGTGCCATATCTCATCATACAATATTTTTAATAATTTTACCGCCTATGATACGTTTGTAGATAATTTATATATTAATAACTGCATTTCTTATTTTATTGTATCCGACAAAAAAATAAATGTGAGAGGGACCAAGTTTTCGCATACAAAAATTAATTAATTAATTTTTAAGGTGCAGGGTTTACATATTTTACTTAGCATTTATGTGTATACTTGGCGTCGAAAATCACGTTATCATTTTAAAATTTTATAATTGATTTGTGCCTTATTTATTCGATTTTCGGAAAAATGTTTCGAATAAAAGTTGTTAGTATAGTTATAATGAAAAACTTTTATCCGAAGCATTTTTACGAAAATCGAATAAATAAGACACAAATCAATTATAAAATTTTGAAATTATAGCGCTACTTTTTATGACGTAGGTACATCTGTAGTAAACTCTAGGTATACAGTCCATCCATATAAACCGATGAAACCCATGATCAGAGCACATGGTGTAATATGATTGGTTCGTTTGATAAAATGTACATTTAAATCTGAAACAATATAAGTCTCAGTTGTTTACTGCAATCATTTTTGTGATCCATCATTACGATTGTTATTTTGATTTGTTTTTAATATAGTTATTTTTAGTTTTTATTGTTAAATTTGTTCTTGTTATTATTTTAATTGTTTCCGCTCGTTATATTCATATTTATCTTGTAACAAAATAATATGAATAAAAAACGAAAACAATAGAACGAAGCCGATCTGTTTTGTTCACGTGTACAGTGAATGTATTTGTTGGAACGATGGACTTTTTAAGTTGAGTGTACTATATGCTATCAATATGCATAAAGCAATAAATAATATGAATGTCGAATATTCACAATTCAAAAATTTGAATTTAAAAAAATACTTGTAGAATCCGTGAATTCTTTTAAGGACATTTAAGTGTTTAAAAATCTTAGCCAAAGTATTCAGCGTTTGTTTTCATTACGGAAATAAACTTATATGATTTAAATTAAGAAAATAAAATTGTTTCTTGTTCTTAAGCAAAAATTTTTTATTTCAATACAGTTTTTAATTGAAAACATTATTTTTTTCCAAATTATTGATACATAATTTTTTTTCAATTTTGTATATCCCTATCTCAATTTTAATGTTTAAACTAATCATTTGATTTCATTCACGAGAATTTTTGTGTTTTAAAATAGGCCATAAATAGCATATTATATGTATATCGTGCATATTATAAACCAAAAAAATAAGGATGATTGTATTTCAAAATTAAAATTAATAATTATTTTCACATGTCTTTTATTTGTTTTTTTTTTTACGTAAATAATAATAAAATAAAATATTACATAAAATTTGAAGGCACAATCACACACAAAAAATTAAATTATTTTAATATAATTATTATTTTTATTCATTAATATTATTTAAGAGAATTGGGATCACGTCTTTATTTGGTCTGCTCTTCAACAAAATGCAAAATTAGATTTCAATTTGAGATCTTATTAACAAAAAAACACAAACGGGTGAGTTAATTTAATTTAACCTATTGAACCTGTGCGTTCTTCTAGCAAACTATTTATAACTTGTATGCATTGGTAAAACAGCAATTGTTTGGCAACCAAAGTGGAATTTTTTATAGATGATTTGTCAATCTCTTTTCATGTTCGATTTTCAACAACAGGTACATAAAGGATTAATTTATCTGAAATATAAATTGAATGATAGCTGAAATTTGATTTCCTTCATCTTCAATTATTATGACTTATTAAGTAGTAGATATGTAATTATTTTCTACGTTATTACACATCAATGTATCATTTTTCAAATACGAATTTGAAGATCAACAAATGAAATACGAGAATTTTTCAACAACAAAATTATCGAAACATTAGTAGAATATGATTTAATAGCCTATTATACAGTATTAATCGCGTGTGTCTTTTTCAGCTGTCATTATTGTCGTACGTATACGTATTTAGCCTTTAAAAATGTCGAAGCCTTAACCAATTAATCCTACGGAGGTAAGATGAAGTTTTGTAGCAACTTCGTAAGCAAGGTAAGTTTTCAAAACTCAGGATCATTTCTACCTGCTTACTTGGAAAATATGTTTTTAACGGACACATCCCCGGGATCCCTAGAAGGGTATCATCTAATGTTATGTACTCGATGGCAAATAAAATTTAAAACAATTTATATATATTATTGTGTCATATATTTAAAATAAAGGAAACCAAATTACACAAATCTTCAAATTCATAATATTAAAAGATGTACAAATTAGCCATTGATATTCACCCATTGCTTTTTAAATATTAATAAAAGAAATTATTAATTAATTATAAAAACCAAGTAAAAGTAATTTAAGTTGAAAATTGTATTTTAAATTTTACGGGCAACTTACATATTATTTCATGAGAAAAAAAAACAAAATATAGTGATATAAAAAAAACCAGCAAATTTGAAAATTTGACATGAGTAATATCTCTTTTATATGAATAGAAATACCTAACCTTTTAAAAAATAAACGATTCAAATATATAAACATCCAGAAAAAATAGTGTATTGCTATCAAAATATTCTTCTCCATAGGGAAGATTATACAATAACAAATAATCTTGAGCGCACCCATAAACTTCTCTTCCCAATTTTTTGGGTTGATTTTTTACGCTCGGCATACATTCCAAATGACATAATTGACCAAATCTATTTAACAAAAGACATTACAAATGTCATCTAAATAATCATATTTATGGAGACCAAAAAAAACGCATTAAAAAATGAATTTAAGTTTTTTTTTTGTAGAGTTTAATTATTCCTAGGATATTTATTATCTAAGTTTAACTTTAAATATTTAATAATAAAAACAAAAATATATGATCTATATATTCAAACAAAAATGTCTTCATTATAGTTTTCTTGAGCTTTTCTATTTGATTTAACATGTGATGAAAATTGAACTTGTAATTATTATCAACTACTAATATTTTACTCTAAATTGTTTAAAAACGCAATACCCACGATTACTTTGTACAATTTAAGAACGAATTTACGGAAGATTTTTAAGTTTATCACAACATAGGATTCATCAAAATGTATAAAGTAATCCAAGTAAAGAAAACTAAAAAAAAAACAAACAAATTCTTATCCGAGATAAGAATTTTGTTTACACAAGATAAAAAATTTGCATGCCTACATAAGCATTTTGTAAAATAATTAAGGAACTACATATTTCGACAAAAATGCAAACTAAAACTAATTAAAAATTGACACTAATTAATTTTTGGCTGTGTTCTTTTTGTAATGATTTCAAATGTTCTACCATTATTTCATTTAAGTAACGTTTGCGTTTTAAATTATTTAAATGTATTTTTTATGCTAAAAAATACATGTAAATTTTAATTTTCTAAATATATTGCACGCGACAAATTATTCCTAATTTTTTTTTTTTAATTTTTCAAATTTGTTTTTAAAATCAGTCAAATGAAAACTTAAAAATTCATAAAGATTCAATGTTAATACCATGAGAACTGTATCACAGTTATTATAGTCAAACATTAATCATTTACATGGATGGCAGTTTTCATATAATTTAACCTATTTCTTTGATACAATGTTCGAAACTAAAAATCTTTATGAATTAAGATTAAGTCCGCAAAGCGAGACAAAACGTATTAAAAAAAAAACTTTTTGTTAATTTACATTTAAAACAATGTATTATATGTTTTTCATTTTAAATTAATTAATTAATATTAAATAACAAAGGAACCTTTCGATATATTTTATAATAATAAATTATTGACTACTTAATTTTATTACTAAATATTGCATTAAACAAAAGAAGAAGAAAAACGTAAGTAATGACTTGTGTTTCATGATTTCATAATTGGTGTTTTCAATACATGATTTCATGTAAAAGACACTGTATAGATCTATCTCATGTATTATTTCAATTTAATAATTATTTTAATTTGAAATAATTGTATGTGTGAAATCAATGTACAGTAGTCTATATTACGCCGAGATATATATTATTATAATCTGCAAACAAAAACACCAAATAAATTGACAATTTAAAAAATAAATACAATTACAGAGCGAATTGTGTTGTTAAGATTTGTTTTTCTTTAAAGTATTTCCACTTACACTTCCATCATTAATTGTGATTTCATTTTTAAATATCATTCAACAATACAATAATTATAATTACTTACATACTAAGATAACAAGCAATATATATATTTTTAAATAGTAATTAATAATATATTCAATGATTTTAATATACCCAGATGTATACGAAGAACTCTTCTTAATGATCGTAAATAGGAAAGCGTTTGCAATTAATCATTTATTAAATTAATCTGAATGTGAAAATACAAATTTATGACAGCAGAATTGTAGATTAACGGTAAGCTATAATAATTGGTAGGTTTTTCTTTTCTTAAACCAATAGAGTGCATAATCATGTACACCTATCTGACGGATAACGACGCTCAGTAGACGGAACCATTAATCTCAAAAAATTTTATTCGGGATTTAATTGTATACTCTATGAGCATACGTATAACTAATGAAACAAAAATAAATTTACTCGATGTAATATATTTTGTATTTATAAATGAATATACCCCGGTTTTTCCCGTAATTACCGTAGGATAACTGCTCAATCAACTTGTATTTGTAAAATACTAATTTACAATCATTTTTGTTTTCATGGAACAATCATTGGCTGTGAGTTAATAAAACAGCGATTCTGAATTTTAACAATTCCATTTTTCCTTTTACAATACGAGTTAATAAATTGTCTTTATTTTAATTATTATCATTTATCCTTAAAAATAATTATTCTAATACACTCGGGTATACATTTTAAAAATATGATGAATAACGATTTATTTAATATACAGGGACGTATTAACTTTGATTATTAGTACGTACGTTAGCGTTGTCATATCGAGAATAAAAATAATTAATATCGACAACGAGTTAATACCCTGAATATCTAAACATATGAGGTAAATAGATGCACTGCACTTTTTTTCCATTTATTAAAATGGAAACAGATAAAGAACGTAAACTTTGATTATCTTATTTAAAAACGGCAGCCATGTTTGTTTTAATAAATTAGTTGTCATGTTCGTGTTTCTTAATTTTTATTATTAAAAAAATTGTGTATTTGATTGATCCATGTTTGTGTGTTTACACATCTAAAGCGAAATAAACTATATAAAATAAAGGAATCAAATCCTAAACTTAATATTAAATCTATTCATTAAAGAGTGTGGTTTATGTACTATTAATTTTAGGATTCAATTTCGAAAAAATTATTTAAAAAATAATGTTTTTGATACAATGAATAGGCTATACACATTTATGGGGAGAGGTGGTACTCCTAAGAGCAAAAGTGTGAAAGTTATGTTGAGTCGTAAAATATGAATTTATGATAACACATAACAACAAATCTCTAAATATTATAATGAACAAACGCCAACAATTTTTAAGGTTGTTTTACATTATACTGCAGCATACAGCTCCTCGTTGACCAAGTACACATGGAGGATCTGCATTGAGGACACGTGGTTGATGTTGTGATGATGTCGATGACTTTTGTTCACATTCGTTTAAAACTTTTTGTCGTATTTCTAGATAGTCTAAATTTTTACCATACATTGATTCATACGTGTCAATGATATCGTCATCATCAATTTCCATTTTGATATCTTTCTTTCTATTGTTTAATTCTTTTTTATTATAAAAATTTTGTTCATCACAATTTGTTAAATTATTTTTGATACAAAGTTTTGTTCCACCATTTTTAATCAATGGTTTTTCATTATTTAATAAAGTTGATTCAATTCCAACATCTTCGTCATCGTGGATCCAACATGATGATGGATCTTCCTCCCAATATTGTTGTTGTTCTTGTGAACCTTCTCGTGTTGATGGTAACGATGAATGATTATTGATTTGTTTCTCATTTTCAACAAACAATAATTTCATATCTATACATGATTTTGATTTATTTACAATACTATTTACATCTGAATTGAAAGTGTTATTTACAATAGAAGTAGTTGGATTATGAAAAATAGCACCATTTTCGCTGACGGTTCTTTTTATTATACCTACATCACGTACAAAAGCACCTTTTATTGTAAATTGCATACCAGCCGTTGTTAATTGTCGTTGATTTTTTATTTCACCGTGTTCCTTATTTAAATCTGTATGTTCATTGACCTCACAACAATAATTTGTATTAATTTTTAATTTTTCTTCGTCATCTTCCATTGATATATTCATACCATCAACGACTGGATTTACAGTATTTACTAATTCACGTGCAAACACTGCTACATTTTCTTTGATACGCCGTTTAGCTATTGTTTTAAAATCTGTTTTATTTGTATCAATAGCAACCCTCCTATTTGCTAACAGTGCATCTTCACCAATAGCCGCACCCGATACAGATGAAGCTACTGAATATCCATTACTTGTAATTAGTGGTTCAATTAACGATAAAAATGAATGATGCAATGATTTCTGATTATTATTAGCAGATGCGACAAATAGGGGGTTGCCTTTTACGTTTTTTGACGTTTCTTGTTCTTGTTCTTTTTCATTACTTTTCCCAAACTCTGGTTCAGAATCATAACTATCTGAATCATTATTATATTGATGATATAATTTTGGTGGTGCACTCTTCTCACGATATATTTTTTCCGGTGACTTAAATACGTTTGGGGATTTCTCTTGTGCTTCTGTTAACCACTCTTTAACAACCTCTGTTAACGATTTATGTTGTTGTGACATCGTTGATAATTTAATTGAAGTAAATTCATTACTTGTTGTTGTTAAATTGGTATGACTCGACCACGAATCGGGATCTGGCGAATGCTTGATTGATGTATTCTCATCTAATTCTAATTCTTCGATATCTTCATTATTTACACTAGCATGTGGTTCTTCAGTAATTACAGATATATTTTCATTTGAATCAAACTTAAATGATAACAGAGTGTCATCGTTATCAGATAAATCTGCTTCGTTTGTATTATTTTCTATGATAATTGGCACATTCTTACCTGTCTTTTCATCAATATTCTTATCAATAGATGTTGATGATGGAGTTGTAATCAATACACCATTTGGAATGGTAGATGGTCTTTCAACTTGTTCATCTTGTATTTCATCGACCCTAGATGTTGATGGAAGTGAGGCACTTATATTGCTTATTTGAGATATTTTATTATTTGTCTCAACACTATCACATATTTGAACAATTCCATCGTCTGACGTCACTGATGAAACAATAACACTACCATTATTGCTGTTTGTCTCCTCATCTTGAACAATTTGGTTTTTAATATCTTTTGTTGATGTCGAAGAATCAAACATTATATCTTTGACATTTTTATTTGCAAAATATCGTTGACATTCATTTAATGTTTCCATTATATTTAACTCTAATAAATTCTCATTTTGCCCTTTCATTTTTAATTGAGAATCAAACATCATTTTTGGTAATATATTTATATTTGGATCGATTATTGATAAAAATTCTTTATCATTTCCTAATGATTTTATTGTATTACCTAAATTTTTATATAAGCCTTGTTGTATTAATCGGTCCATTTCTTTTGATATTTCAATATTAGTTTTTGAATCTTCGGTAGACATTTTACGTAAATTGTCTATGCTTTCACCAATTGCTGTATTTTGATTAATTAATGTATTGTTTTCTTTGGTTACTTGTTTCTTTAATAATTTACCTTTTTGCTTTTTAATTATATCCGAGGGTGTTGTGGATTGTTGTGTGACCACTGTTTCCTGTTTGCTTATTACATTTTCAATGGGAGTTTTTATTTTTTCAATTTGTTTGTCAGTCTTAATTATAGAATCGTTTACTTTTATTTTCTTCATTGAATTTTTAGGTGTTGGAGAAATTTTATTAACTGAAAGTTTTTTAGTGTTTTTTATTTGCACTGTTGACGATACTAGTTTGCTTGAAGCAACCACATTTTCCGATGATGTTGAAGTTTCTAAAATTTCTTCTTTCATCACAGACTCTTCCGGGGTATTTGAAACTGGTTCTATGTTTTCTACTTTTGATTCAATTACTTTTTCCACTGTGTCAATTATTTCTGGTGTCAAGTAGTTTTCATGTACAGACTTTGACAGCGGAATTTGTTGGGAACACTTTACTTTACCTTTTTTACGACTCGGCACTGATATCCATTCATTATCTTCCGGTAATGAATTAACAGTCGGAACTTTAGGTACATGTACAGGTGCAATTTGTATTTTATTTGTTGCTGATTTTTGAACATTTTGTGGAGAAGATTTTAATGGTTGTCGATTATATTGTTGTACAGTCTTAGTTTTATTGTGAATTTTCAATGACGCCGGTGGAGATTTTGGCGTTAAATTATCTTTACGTATTGTTTGTGATGGTTGTTGTTGTTGTATAGATGTTGTAATTTTATCATCTTTTCGAAGGATTTGTGCATAATTCTTATTACTAACTTTAAATATCGCTGATGTGTTATTTTCGGTTTTCTGTAATGGCTTATGTATTTTTGCTGGCGATGACGGTGACGGTGCCACCTGTGGTTGTCCTTTAGTATCAGTTAATGTTATGTTTGATTTATTATCGATTACTGCCATCATAGATTTATCAAATGTTTCAGTTTTATTTAGCTTTTCATCCCGATTAACGGAGATTATTGTTGGTGGTGATTTGTTTTCCTTCTGTATTTCATTTATTTCATTAATATTAACTTTATTTTCACCAGGCGTCACAACAACAGTCTCAAGTGATTTGCTTGTGTCGACATTAGATGCTGCAACTTCTAGTTTTGGTTCGTCTTTATCTATTGAATCTGTGTTATTCACTACTATTGTATCATTCTCATTCTCATTATTACCAATTACTTTATTTTCAGTTGACAGTGCTGTTGATTCATTTTTTTCTGTATTCATACTTGTTACAGTCGTCGAATGGGTTTTCAAATCGCCCGTGTTATTATCATCGTCATGTACTTCTGTAGAGGATGTAGATTGTTGTTGTTGATCTTGGGAATAATGTTTATAATTTGATTTATAATAATGATTTGGTTTCATATATTTTTGTCTCTTTTTATTATAACCATTTACGAATTGTCTACGTTGTGGTAGATATTGATTATGATGAATAAAATGTTTTGATGCTTGTGATATTGATGTCGATGGAAAACTAGTACCAATTATTTGTTGTTTTAATTGTTGTTCTAATTGATAATGGTGATGTAATTCACCGGGATGGTGATAAATAAAATCGTTTGTTGGTATAAATTCACCAACAATATAACTATTTTGTTCATCACTATTATTTGTACTTTGACGATTCAAATAATTTTCAAATTTGGCACGTAATTCAGGATTTATTGATTGTTCATCGATTGATGTTGATGATGTTTGTTGTAATCGCATAGATCGTGGTATAAATTCTTCAGCGTCTAATTTATATATTGTTGGTAATGATTTTTGAGTACCTTCTGATTCGTTTTTTATTACACTTTCATCACCATTTACAGTAGGAGGTGGTGTACATCGAGGTGATAATTGTTCATCTTTAGATTTGTTTGATGTATCGTCTATTGTGGTGTTCATTTCTACAATCGGTGTTGTATCTTCCGTGGTTTCGATTAAGGATACCGAATGATTTTCTAAACTAGTTTCTTCGGGTTCGAATTCATCTGAAGTAGTTGATCCCGAATTATCCGAATATTTTTTCTGAAAAATTAAAAACATTCATTTAACTATCGACTTGAAAAGTTTGTATCTCAAAGAGATACAAATTTAATTGCATTGAGCTGTATTAAGTTTACGCAATTAAAAGACAACAAAAAAACAAGAAAATTTTCATTTAATCCTGTCATAAGATTAAAAACAAAGTTTAATTTTTATTTTAATTGCTAACATATTTCAACAAAACCCACACAAACTCAAAAATAAACTTCTATATAATTGAAACTTTCTAGCAAATATATCAGCGATTTTATATTAGTAACAATTTTGATATGATTATCAGTAATTTTAGGTATGAATTATTTAGACAGACCCATTTGAATAGCATATTTTTGGGACTTTAAAATAATAAATATATTTTAATATAAATAATAATATTAAACACTTTCTAAAATAGCAACACTTGAGTTTTATTTAATGCTGCGTTAAATAAATACTTCGCTAAAATCGCTCAACATATATTTGTGAACGTCGTAAATAAATATATTCTTGTAATAATAACATTTACTTCTGTTCCGAGCGTTAATAAGCGAAGTTAATAATAAAAATAATTATAATCTGCGTGCTCACGCCAAACACAAACAGATACGATCAGGTAGCGAAAACAATACACCAAAAACTTGAACTAATGCACTTATGACAGTCAAAATAGTACACTTTAACAGATCAGACATTATACTCATTGACAAATACACACAAACCACATTCCTCATAGATATTGCAGTACCAAATTCATACAATCTACAGACTACACACACTAAAAAAACAAACAAAATACACTGAGCCTATAGCTATCGACCTGAAGGATCAGTGGAGGACCCGTGGGTTATCATACCAAAAAAACTTCATCACAGCAACATAAAAACACATGCATATAATTACAAAAAGGAATAAATATTAATACTTGTCACATAGTGAGAAAGTTTCTCGTATGGGACAAAGGACTCTACCTAGACAACGACCAACAACTGTCCTACACACAACAGCAACGCACACTTTGATCAATGCAATTCAGCATACGCCAAATTCGGAAACTTACCAAACTCACACATCACACAACCGAATACACATCCCAAGAAACAAACATGGCACAACACGGCATAGCTACAACACCATTCAGTTCATGCACCATTACCACGCAGTTCAATACAAACGCAAAACATAAAACAAGAAACAAACTCATCACAACACAACATAACATAACTAAAATTACAACTACCGAATTAATACACGTAACATCACCATTTAGTTAAAGCCAAACACAAAACCCAGATGTATAATCAACACAGATCACACACGATGAAATAGACTATTCACGCAACGAAAACATGCAAGAAAGCAAGACACTATACATAAAATACAAACAGAAAGGTAATGTGGCTAAACACAATAAACACACACACACACGTTTTTTCGTTCTTTCTTTCGGAATTTCGGCATATGGCATTAGTTTACGGATTTTGTATTGTTTGGAAGTTTATATTTGAGTTTATTGTGACTTAATCTTAATTGTTTGAGAGAAAATATATATAATATGTAAAACAAGTAAGAAGTAGATTCAAGGGATTTAGAAATGAAACCGACGCAGAAGCATACTATTATGATGAACTTAGTCTAACTTATTATGAAAGGTGAGGTTGGTAGTTGTCAGTTAAGTAATGTAATAGCGGCTACCAACAAGGATTCATACGTAATATAATAAAAAATGATAATTGTTAAATTTGTTGATAATTAAATATCGGCATTTTTTTTAAACAAAGTAATCTCATTTAGTAAAATAGTAAAATAAAGAATAAAACATTAGACAACCTTTCTTAATCGTAAAAATTATCGTCATATCTATTTTCATCATTTATTTGATTTATTTGTAATACTTAAGTACTATTGAGATCAACTGCCTTAGACAAAAAATAATATTTATTACATTACAACTATCTTGTGCTTAGTTAATACTTATGTTAGATATTTGTACAACTCTCTCTTATGTTTTGAAAAAATTTAGCTTAATTAGTCGCTGTTTGCGTCCTTTTTTAAATCTTTCTTTAAATTTTTTTAATTTCTATTTTATGAATGTTTTAATGATGTATTTATTTTATCCACTTCTAAATTTAAAAATCTCCGCGGAAAGGGAAAGCAGTTCCATTTCTAAATCCATCGACGACTCTACTTAAACATAGTCTTTATTTTTAATACCACCTTCAATAACCGTTTTAGTATATAATAGACTTATTTTTTAATGTAGATAACAAATTCTATTGTCTGAATTTTTATTTAAAAAATAGTGTAAATCATACCTCTATATCGTTTTGAGATAGTTTTCGTCGTCTTCGTTTCTGAATATAACGCTGCTTCGATGGATCAACAATTCCTGGATTCAATACACTTGAAGGTTGAATGTTGATATCTATAGAAATATTATATAATTACGTGTTAGTGAAAAACAAATTTTCATTGCACAAAAAGAAGTGTAGGTACTTATACATTTTTAAATATAAAATGTAAAACAATTTCTTAAGTAATATGGCACTGTTTCAAAATAATTTCAATGATTTTCTTACGACCTGTACCAATAATATTAAAAATAAATGATCGAATTATTTAAAAACGACTTACACATTATCGATTGATTTAATACTCTTGTGCTTATTACAATTAAAATGAATATGCATTTCGAATTAAAAAGTTTATAAATAAAATTGAACACCTAGTGTACGCATGAATTAATTAAATAAGGGAGTGCTATTTCGTAAATTGCAATTTCATTTATTAAAACGATGCTTACGAATATATATTTTTAGTATAGTAAACATTTAAGAAATGCTTTAACGTACTTTAAAGATATACATATCTATCGATACATCATTAAACAAATTTTTTGGGTTAAATTAATAAGTGCATTCATTACATTTTGAATTTCCAAGACACTGAAGAAAAATTATCGATTTTGGTTTACGTGAAAATTCGATTTTAAGTTGACAAGTTCTGAAAAGAAATTTTGAACCTGGAAAATTTCCATCTGTATTAATCGTATATTTTGGGAAAAATGAGAGCGGTGAATTCATTGTTTAAATACCTATCACCTACTCGTTAACAAAAGAGAAATTTCCGGCATTTTTTTTTCAACAAAATTAGTAAAGTAGTAACTGACGTGTGGCAAGTATTAACTATCAATAAGACAATTAAAAACCCACTGAAAGTAATAATTTTCAATAAAATGACATTTTGAAGACACCAAAGGTGGAACTGCACATGCATAAAAAATACATAATTTTATGTCGGTTGATACTCTATCAAATTATTATCAAGAATATTAAAACATGGAGGAATTATTAATGGTTTGCATTATTAGTTAATGAAAACACTATTAGTAACGGAAAAAGTGAAGAGATATCATTTTTTTAATTATGATTTGCATAAGCATTTTTCTTGTATACACCGCCAGACTGTTTTCAATGCCAAAACAACTATGTTGTAAAATTAACATAATGAAAACGCGCGCAAAGAAAATACATGGAATACTAACGTTAAAAAATATTATATAATCAAACTCAAACTAACCTGAGCGTGAACGTGTCACTCATAGAATTTTGTGAAATACATTGCGAACAAAAATTTTTAAAATTTTCCACAAGGTTTAAACAAAAATAAAATGATGATTAATCTCTTGAAAAAAAACTATGTTGGTAATACGAGTAGTATTTCCCGTTCACTAAAAACATTCATATGCGTAATACTATGGAAAAAAATTTGACAATGTGAATTAAGATTAATCAAATCTGTATAGTATATGAAACATTGCCAAAAATAAGAGACATCGACCTGATTTTCAAATGAAAATAATTCTCAACTAACGTCTAATCTATAGAGGTAATAGTTCAAAGTACACTTTAAATGAAAAGTATACATAAGATTAATCATCTGAAACAATTGTTTTGACCTGAGAATTTTAGAAAATTGAGTTCCCAAGTTTACTATTGAAATTTCTTAAAACTTTTACTTACCATTTATATAAATGGGTTGGCCGGCAACAGCCGTTGGTGGTGGAAATGGTATAAAACCAGTTGGTGGTGGACCTGCAGCCACAAAGAAATGTGTGGGTGTTGTTTGTATTGGGTATATTCTGGGTGCAACGAAACTATTAGATTGTTGCATTGGTAACACAGAGGGCGATGATGTTTCAATTAGACCACCACCATTCGTTGGCATGATAACATCGTCCTCTCCGACGGGAACAGATGTTGATGATATTGTTGTCGTTTGTGACTGAGTTGATGAACTATTGGTTATTGGTTCGACTGAGTCACTGCTACCTTCGTCTGGATTTGATGATTTTAAGCCATCGTCAGTAGTATTATTCTCATCTATTGTTTGTACTCCTGAATCAGAATTTGTTGATGTTAAATTATTGGTCTGAGTATTTGAAGATTGTTGATCTAAATTATTGTCTAATGATGAGGACTGACTTTGTTCTGACGATGCAAAATTATTTGTTTCACCAGAAGATTCGTTTTCGTTGTGTGGACTATTTGATTCATCAGCCTGAAAAATAATACGTAGTTTAGACAAATCTGTTTTTCATTTGTTCTCGATTCTAAGTACTTTTACGAGAAAAATTCCCAAAAGCTCTTGCCTTATCCTTAACATTTGTATCATCTAGAGCACGGTAGTGCGCAAGGCCGAGTTTCTTTCTAATGTAATAAAGTACAGGTTGAAAACAAAAATGTACTTGAAAAAATAATAATTTTTAGGATGAAAAATGTGAATTTTTGTACTAAAAAATGGATAATGATAGTTTAACCTTGGGGTAAAAAGTTCAATGTGGATTACTAGATGTGGAATTCACAATTCAAATCTTATAAGATTAGAAAATATGAAAAGAACACATTGGTTTGGGCTCAAGGGTCAACGCTGTTTTCTTAGAATAACCAAGAAATGAAGTTGTCTTCGATTATTGAATGGAAAAATATTAATCAAACATAAATGGTAATTTGTGCATCATTTGCTGGTACAGCGTCTATATAAAATATGATTCAGGGGCATGCTTATACCATTTGTTTCCACTGACAGCGAAAGATGTTACTATAGTTTGTTATTATATAAATTTCTCAAATAAAGAATGTGGTCACTCAAATTCGCAACACAAAGACTGTACAGATTTGATGTTTGAAGTAAGAGTGCTTTGTGATAGACAAAAAATGCCAGATAGATTTACTTGTTTAACTTGAAAAGTCTGTTTTCAAAAAAAATTGAAACCGTACCTGTGAATCTGTGGAACATCGCTTACTACTACTTGATGTTGTACTATCAATTTGATCATTAATTATTGTGGACGGAGTGATTTGTGGAAAACATGGCACTCCTGATACTGATGGTGGTGGTGGATAAAAATCAACTGAATGTAGAAATTGTCCAGGTGGTGGCGGGGGTGGTGGTCCAATCAGCATCATTGAAAATGGATCATAACCTACAAATAAAAAAACAACGAATAAGAATTCAATTATCAACAAAAGTAAATAACAAAAAATTATAATATTGTTTTTTACCATTGACATAGAATACACCATTATGATCAACAAACCCATTATGAATTATAAATGGTGGTTGATGTTGGTCAATATCTGTATCGTAATAATCACCACCATCTGTAAAAAGAAATTTATGATTTATATATGATTATCTCACAGAAACGTATAAATTATGCAGTATGAATTCTTGAGTTCAAGACTACTCTATCTAAGTTGACATGCGATTAAAGAAAAGAATTTTTTTTTGCCAGCAAAGAGGCAAACTGAGTTCTCGCCCCTAGTTAACATCATCTCAAGGACGGTTCATGGTGGAAACGTTTATTTCAGACAGACGTTCTTGATAAATGCGTGTTGTAATCAGAGGTAACAAGGAACGTATTATCTCCCAAAAATATTTGACTTCATCAAAGACAGACCTCTATGAGGTAGAACTTATCACAAATGTAGAATCTTATCACAATATGGAATAAATAGATGCTTTGATTTAGAGGTGACTATTTAAGACCACCCGCTAAGATAGGCATCCAAGACTTAACTTACAAGTGAGTATAGCATTAAGAGCAGTTCAATAATTTTGCTGTTGTACCCACTTATGAGTTGAGTCTATTTCCATTGAGATTATTTTGTAACAATTGAAAATCCGTTCTAAGATTAGATCTATAAATATTACATCGAAATAATGAATATTCGTTATAATTTAGAATAATATCTACTATCTTTTTGTAGAAATGCATGTTGTAAGGACATGATATAATAAAATTGAGGATAATAATAACACTTTATTCCTACTTTCTTTGACAATACATTGTACAGAACACGTCATACTAATAGGATTAAGCATATGAAGGAGAGATACTATCTGAGCATTAACCTTAGTGCTTTTAACATTGCTCTTTAATATCATTGATTGCAATAAACGAATGTCAAAAATGCAATATGAGTAAAGTTATATTATATTTATTTTAAAAATAACAAGTTAATAGTTGAATTTTTACGACTGTATAAACTATAACACGAACGTTGAATACGTATTTCCTTTTTATGTAATATGAATTTGCAATTTGCATGGGCGACGTCTTCATGTCTCGATATTTCAACCCTCTCTTCCCATTTATTAAAAATATCTACCTATATTTAAAATGTTGAAAGATACGGGAATTTTAAAATAGTGAGAATTAAAAGTTTAGCAAAAATTAAATGTAGAGTTCAAAACTGTATATGCATTGATCAAAATAAAAATTGCATATAACATATAACATATTGCAGATAACACGCACATATAAGTGCTGACTAAGACTTGAAAAAAATTATTTAACAGCGAAAACAAGATACTCAAAAAAGGAAACAGATTATCCAAAGTTTTGTAAATTATCCATCGTAGAGTCTTGATAGTACACTTTTCGAATTTTTATTTACCACTTTTCTCCAAACAAAAATGTATTTATTTCGAAAAAACCACGTTGGCTTGGTATACTCAGTTAATTAAGTAATTTGACTGATTAGTTAACATAGCGCAAGTTTTTTAAAATCGTTGTATGAGAATTAATATTACTGCCAGCTTATAATTTTCCCAGATAAAAAAAACGACTAAATTTTAGACTAGATTTTATTTATTGTTTATATAAATAATTTTCATGTATATATTTATTTAGTGCAAACATGAATTTTTTATAAGTACTGAAAAATACCTAATGAATGATGTTCGGGTGTACCACCCCCAGTTGTTGAATTATATCCTGTCGAAGGATTGGACTCTCCACAACTTCCGCCGCCACCGTTGTTAATAATACCACCACTATGTCCATTCATATGATGCTGTTGTCCCATACCACCATTTGCTATAACACCATTGCTATCGTGATGATTTTGCGCTGTATCACCAGATACAACTGTTGGTGGTTTTTTTTTACTCAAATATCCTTTTTTAAATAACACATCCTGCCGTGGTGTCGTTATTCGCGTATATTCATCTAGAACAGAACGATAATAGAAACATATTAAATATTTTCGTATTTCCTAGTTTTAAATAAAAGTTAATGAGATTTTTTTTTAAACTCGTGTGCATTATCTCATATTTACAATTTTTTATGTTTATAAATTATACAATATCATAACAAAATTTAGCGTAACGGTAGAATATGCCGTTATGGCTAATTGGTTGATTGTATTTATTGCACGTTCCTTTAAACAACATTTCCACGACTATGTGAGGATCAAGTCACTGTTTAAAAAAATTTTTCTTTACTTGTCACAACTTTGTCCCCTTTTTAGAATTATGTTTTTAAATTTTTTTTTTAGTAATACAGTAGAATCTCGGTCAGCCGAACTTTAAAGCTGACGCAAAAAATTTAGAGTTATAAAGGTTTCGATTTATGAGAGGTTTTTATAGGTAACTGTTCGACTTGTCGAGGTTAGATTCTATGCCACATGATTTTCATATTCTTCTGGATACATGCAGAAGTCAAATAAAATGTTTTCGAGTTGGAAAGGGAAAAAATATATACTGAAAATGACTTGTTAGAAAATATTGATTGTTTCGATTTATAGAAGGCTTATATTTCAAGTAATGGAGGTTTTGAGGATTGAAGAAAGAAAGAGAAGGGAGAGAACGAGGATTTTTTTCGAGTTATAGAGGATTTCGACTTTTTGCTCCTCGAAAACCCCTAATCTGAAAATTTTATTGAAATAGTCTAGGATTTTAGGTCTTTCCTATAAAATATGAATATTATATTATTCTTTATTGTGTATTCATTTTAATTAAATTTTTTTCAGTCAAGAAACAACAAATTTAAAGTAGGTTGTAGACAAATAGTGATTTTTCATTCGACTTTTGATAGTTATGACTACTATACCTACTTTTATAAACACAATAGCTTTAAAGTGTTCACGACAACCTTTCTACCACTTCATGTTATACATTTTATGATGGCGGTGCAGTTATAAACACAAAGCTAACGTTATTTGTTTTCTTATTGTAATCTCTTTTTTTTTTTGCTATTGACAATATACAAATGGTTAGTCTCAATTTTATCATTATATTGTAAAAATTAAAAAAAAAAAAACAAGTGAAAATAACAGCTAGCTGAGCTTGTAGCGGAAACGCTAATTGCCTAAATACCCGGTATATACTGAATTTATGAAAAAAATTTCTTTTCTATCTCTTACGGTGTAAAAGATAGGTAGTGTTGCCCATTTTGTCCAAATATGGTCCGATTTTGCCGATTCACGAAGTTGACTTTACTTTTTAGCTCTAGAACACATACAAAATTTCAGCTCGCTAGCTATCTATTTTCGTTTTTGAGTTATCGATTTAACGGACGGATGGACACTTTTGCGGATGGACTAATTAGACCATTTTATGTACACCTATACCAAATTTTTTTTTCTGCGATCAATATTTTCAACCGTTACAAAAACAGAACTAAACTTAATATACTTTGGAGAGAAATATTTGTTTCTCTCTTTCTTTAAACATTGACTGTATTCACCAGGAATGAAATTTTGGCTTCGTCTTATGATTCCGCGCCAAGTAAAAGTCATTTATCTTATTTCGTTTTGTAGGAATCTATAGAAAATACAAATTTAACTCTTACAACCTTATTCCTGTTTAGTGGGGTTAGGTAGCTGAAAAAAGTTTCAGATCTGGCAACCAATGCGCCCTTCTGGATTCAGATAGTACATGGGTAGACGAATCTAAAAAGCCCAGGACACAAATTTCTCTGGCCCTCTAGCGGCGTTGATGACGTAATCAATATTGCCGCCAAATTTTTATGACGCTAGAGGGCCAGAGAAAGTTGTATCCCGCGATTTTTAGACTCGTCTACCCATGTACTATCTGAATCCAAAACGGCCCATTGGTTGCCAGACGTGGAATATTTTGGAATAATTTTCAGCTACCTCACCCCACTAGTTTTAACTGTCCAAATTGTGTAACAAAACCTTTATAGTTATTTTAATCTCTCAAACTACAAAAATGTTTTAGTAAATAATTTTTTATTATTATTTTTCTTGTTAAAATATTAAATGACTAACAGGCGAAATCACTCAAATGTCATGTATATTTTAACAACTTATTGATAATACCGACATTATTGAATCTGGCCCGTATTCATAATCCGGTCTTAAGCGAAAGTGCAACTTAAGCATGATCATAAGGCAGCGTTTAGATTCATAGACGCAATCTTGAGGTATGACGTAATGAATATTTTATCAAAGAATTTTTTTTTTTTATTATGATATTTCTAAACATAATTCTTTAGGTCATATAAATTTTGATAAAATCGTTGTTTTTTTTTCAAATTGAGTACATTGCCATATATAAATAAAAATAAAATGCATTTTTTTCATGTTTTTTAACCTTTATTTGTCAGTTTGTCACTAAAGTGAAAATGATGAAGTGTGTAGGAGTGTGGCATTTGACATTTAAAATCATACAATGGTCGTGTTCTAACTTAGTTTTTTTTGGACAGATGATAAGTAACTTAGATTGTGACGCCATGGTGCTTAGTAAGTGCTGCCAGATTGGGAGATTATTCTCTAAATTTAGTGGATTTAATAAAACGTAGTAGAAATCTAGGTGATTTATTCTTGGGATTGTCGTATTGTTAAGTTTTTGTACTAAATTGAATTATGCATTATTTTAATTATTTAATAATCCACCACATTAGAGGAAAATCCCCCAATTTGGTAACACTGCTGACAAGTTAGTAAGAATGTCCTTTTTTTAGACTGACTGACTTACTTCGTTTACTAAGGACTTAGTTGTTCCGAATAAATCAATTGAACGTTTGTTTAATATATTTTTTCCTCACGGAATTTTCCTTTTTTTCTTTCTTTCTCAAACATTGTAGAAAAAAAATTTAATATTAAATTACTGTTGGCAGTATTGTATCACAAGCATGACGTAGGTATATTGACAAAGTAGAAGAAATGCCAATAAAAAAAATGCTAAATTGCGTTTTCATATTAAAGGGAACAGGGAAGAAGTATTTGTTTTCTCTTACCTACTGTTCAAGCTAACGAGATCAAGGAATGATACAAACTAAATATGCGGTGATTGAAATAGAAATAAAACTTATAAAAATAATACCAACGAGAGTATATTCTACCAAGATTTGCCTTTTGGTAAACTATTCATTGATATAGTTTAAAAAAATGTCTGAGCTCTATATATCAGTTAAAGTAAATTAACCGTACAATTATTCACGTTTTAAATTAATAATAATTCAGACTATTGGAACAAAATCTGAGACTTACAATTGTCAGTCTTTTTTGGTGGTTTAGGCCAGAGGTTTCCAAACTTTTTGTCTGATGGAACACTGAGAATGCTGAAATTTTAAGGGAATGCCTTCGTTATTTAAAATTTATTCCATACGCTTTAAAATATTTATCCTTACATACGTCTAACGGCAAAAGAATACACGAATTTGATTAAATTATAACCAATAAAACAACATTTTTCCATCAAGATTTAGGCATCGGTATGTTGAACACTTATATATCAACAATACTGTCAACCGTATAATGTTGTGGCTGACGTCAGGTGTTAAAATCCGTAACTAACGCAAGCTAGGTTTAAGAAAAAATTAAAATGGCAGCTGCCAAAATGGAATACTCTGCGGTATTAACATCAAGTAATTGTGAAAATGTAAACAAACAAAAGACTAAAAGTATAAATATCAATAAAATTCATTTATTGACATTGTTACATCTAACCTCACTAACATAAAAAATGAATACTGTAAATGTTTCTGGATTACTACTATCTTTTTTCAAACTATTCAAGTTATCATTTCATTTTTCTTACACTTATTAATTTATCGGTTAAACCTAGCTTAGACGTTCGCGATGCTGACATCTACATTTGCTTTTAATTGCGAATTGGCTGTAAATATAATCAAATTAAGATAAAATAGGTATTTCAAACAACCTTAAAACAATTGAAATATAGCAAGTACAGCCTAGTATATTTTTTTTGTATTGAACGGGTCGTTACGTGAGGAGAATAAATTACGTGTTTTGATGAATCGTCATAAAAAATTTCAGAACAATACCTCCATACCGCATTGTATAAGCCCGTATAGAGACACATTATTTTCGTTTTGTGATACTTAGTAAAAAAAAAGAAGTTATTTACACTTTCCATTGCTATATATTTATACTAGCACTGCCCGTCGCAGCTTCGCCCACGAAAATTCTAATTTTACAGACCTTATATTACTTAGTATTTAAGTAAATATATTGAATGTTTATGCAAAATTTGAAGTAGATTGGACCAAGGAATCACGTTGTACCATACAAACTTTGCCCCCGTTTTTCAACCCCTTAGGGGTAGAATTTCGGAAAATCCTTTCTTATCGGATGCCTATGTCATACAAAGAACACACCCTCCAAGTTTCAGGTACCTACGATCAGCGGTTTAGGCTGTACGTTGATCCGTCAGTCAGTCATTCAGGACAAAGCATTTTATATGTATAGATTATGGTCTGTTTTTGAGTGATTGAATGTTAATGAAATTAACATAATTATTATTTCTACTTTAGTCAATTTTGATAGTCGATATCTTGAGCCGAGAATGGAAATTAAAATTCTTTATAGAGTAAAGTTGTTAACATACAATGTTTTTACAAGATATCAGCATGGTATATTTTCAAAATAACGTACAGAATCGGAAAAGAAAAACTACTTTGCAAACTACAATAAAAGTCAATAAACGATGAAGAAGTCTTAATTACAAAAATAACAATAGGGAATATGCATGAAAATTTTTTTTCACTTGGATTGAAGCATGTTTACTTGACAAATATCAAAGTAAAATTACTTTTTAAATAACTTTAAAAATAAGCGAGATATGAATGATTGAAATTCCCGATTAGACAAAGAGGGAGATAACCCTCTTGATATGTTATGTGACGTCATATTACACTTTCACCATTTAAAATACACGTAGAACTCCGTTTTTAGTATTTTTGCAAGAAAGAGACAGATAATAATCTTTAAAAGCTTATAGCTTCCTTGATATTTGTCGGATTTTAATTTCGTTTTTAAATATTATTACAGTATTAACAGTATTTTCATATTCTGAAAATAAATGTGAAAAAAAATTTTCATGCATATTCCCTATTAGATAAATATTGTTCAGCAGCAATATATTAATTAATTATAAACTTAGTTACGATATCCTAAAAAAAGTTGTGAAATTTATTGGGGTTATACCTAATCATACTTCATAATCGAAAGGAAATAATTTCATTTAAATAAGTGTCTTCATAAATTATTTAATCTTATCTAAATGTAAAAAAAAAAATACATGTATTTAAATAGATAATTTTTTTTCAATTATTGTCATATAGTGGGAACATAAAATATTTATAATATTTTTTTATACACAAAATTTTTCGATAACATTGTTTCAAATAAAATTTTGTAAGCTGAATGCTCCAAGCAAAGGATAGGGATTTTGAAAGTTGAATCCCTAGAATGTTTCGTAAAGTATATTTGACTTAAAACGTTTTTTTTTTTATATTAATTTTATACTAATGACGAAAAATATAGACAAAATTTTAAGCTCATGTCCAGAAAAAAATTGTTAAAAATTACGATGATTTCTTAGAAAATTATAGACAAAATGGTGTAAAGCACTATTATAGCAGCAAAAGAATTAGGAATCGAACCTATATTCAAAAACAAAAAGAATTAGACAAGTGAAATGTCGTTTCGAAGAAAAGCTCGAAAATGAGATGATCACAAACACAGTTATTATTCAACCTCATGAAAATTTGAGAAAGAAAACTTTCTCGAACTCTTTTTGCGTTTTGAAACCAGCTTACACTAATTTTTAGTGCATTTTTTATAACTTTTTTTTTTATCCGTTTTTTTTTTTTTTTTTTTTTTAATTTTTAGTGCATTTTTTTATAACAGATTTTCAGTTTTTTTTACATGCATTTTGTTTTTTTTTTGTAAAAATTTTTTTTTTGGGGTCGGTTTTTTTTTTTAAAAAATTTTTTTGAAGTCGGTTTTTAAAAAAATTTTCTTATTTTCCCCATTATGAATGAGTATACCCTTTCAAAAAAAAAAAAAAAAATTCGCAGAAATCGGTTATCACATATAAAATGAGGATTTTCCTCGATTTCCCGGGGATCCCCTTATCAGAATGCGATTTGTTGCCAATGGGACCAATGGGAAAACAAACCCTTTAAAACAAAAAAAAAATTCAAAATCGGTTCATAAATACAGACGAATTGAGAACCATCCTCCTTTTTGAAATCGGGTTAAAAAGTTTTAATTAAAGAAGTTGATATCAAGTTAAATTACTTGTTGATTTCATTTAATTATATATATATTTAAAACATTTTGTTTATTAACTATAATTAAGGCAAGGCGCGTATGACGTGACGTTGTTTACTCAAGTTACATGATAGACCCGTAACACTGTGACTGAGAAACAACATCTAATTGTCGCATGTCCCACGTGTTTGTGGTCACTCATTCGTGATGTTTAACCAACTAAATATGTTAAGTTAAAAACCCGCAGATTATATTAGATCGTCCCACGTGCCTGTAAATTAAAAACATGTGGCTAATAGCCAGTGAGAAACAGTGATATGTGTTTCTCAATAGGTTTGACATGTTCGCGTGAAGTCGGTTAATGAATGCTTTATATGAAATGGTGTCAGATCTATAGAGTGAATGGAAAAATGTTTCAGGAAAAAATTGTTTTCCTTCAAAACATTAAAATTATTTCTATTTACAGGTTGGGTATATCTCAAACGCTTTCAAAAATACCGTGTGGCCCAGGGGCAAGTGATAAATATTCAGGATAAAAGTATATGCGAAAACGTATGTTGTCTGTTTGGAATGTGATCATTTACTTTCTGGTCTTCAAATTTCAAAAAAAAAAACACTGTTTCTTGAGATCAAAGTTCTCCAAAAAATTGTTAGCACATTTGATTCGTTTTTAGAATATTCCACCTAAAATCCGGTTTATATTATCTTATCCCATTACAAACAAAAATGTGAAAGGTACCAAGTTTTCACATACAGAAAGTGGTGATTTCCCACCAAAAAAAAAATGTTCGCCTACAAAAGTATAAAATCTATGTAAGGGTCAATGTACCAGTCCAAGTGGCCGAGCGGTCTAAGGCGTTATGTCTGCGCAGTATGCCTACATGGAAACTAGAAGGTTAATTCATTAAACTGTCAGCGTATGGACAAGAACGAAGTGACCGGCTATGCTTGAGAAGGTTTTCTGCAGTTTCCTTCACGAACTCCAGATGAATATCGGCTTAGTTCATATCATAGTCGGGTACAGATGCATATCCTACCAATTCCTAGTCTATACACAAAAATTCCTTCCACTCCACTCACATCCTTAGGCATCACAATGGACCTTATGGTCGAAGTGTAGCCCGCCCAGGGCAGCCTCTACAATCTATCTCTGTTTAAGGGTCAACGTGTTTAACAAAAGTGACAAAATGATTGGTATAAATTTATTAATTATTATGTAAGTTTCTAGGGTGCAGGGTATTTCATATTTTACTTGGGCTTCATATTTTATCGTATTTTAATTTGAGCTTCATAGTTTTTTTGATTCCTGAGATACAGAGGACTAAAAACTGTAACTAATCCTTCCTGTAAAACATAGAACATTAGGCGTCCATGCTTAAACTATTCCTGTCGCACTACCGTGCTATGTAAAACGTCAAACATTAAATTTTTGGCTTGAACATATTACAGAAAAATAAAACACTCTTTTTATTTGTTTTTAAGGACGTTCATGCGCTACGTACGCTAGAGTCAAATGAGTACTATCTTTAATAAAATTTAGTTCGGATTTTAAAAAAAGTTGTAAAGTATATCAATAATCTTGCAAATCTAACAAAACAGTTTTAATTTTATTAAATTATTAATTCAAATGTCCGTCAACACTATTTTTTTAATGCTAATATATAAACTGCATATTTCAAAGAATATTTATAAACATTATTTGTTATGGTGACTACTTTAATAATATAGTTATTATAATAAGTAGCAAAAAATTATGTTCTCCATAAGACGCTGTTAAAACTTTGATTTTTAATCATAATTTTTGAAATGATCGACGACAGGTTTTAAATTTTTCAGGGAAAATAACTTCATAATTGAGCTATTCAATTCACTAAAAAAAAAATTCTTATCCACTATCAAGCCTCTTGCATGAACATCCTTAACCAATTTAAAATATGTTGTTAATATACTGGCACTAATGACTAAGCAATAATGATAAAACTAAAACTCTGTGGGCGGATGTTAAGTATATAACAATAAAACTAAAACTCAACTTTATGTATTCTAGATCTAGGTAACTGAATTTAATTTGAAATGTCTTGTGTAAACATAACTATAAAATACACATAAAAATGGGAAATTTTATCATTCTTAAATCAAACATTTACTTATGATAAAAATACTAAATACTTAGATATTTTTTAATGCTCCGTACCTTGAACTTGCAATGAACTAAATATGGTGTACTACACCAAACTCCCTTCGTTAAAAATAAATGACTTTTGTCGACATTTTTTTTATAAATTAACCACAATTTTGTTTTGCCACAATTTTTGCTCAAATATTTGTAATTACTGTAGATTACAAAAGCATGCGTATAAATAAATTCAGTATATATCAGGTATTTAAACAATTAACTCAGTTGTTATTTTGTAAAAATTTAATTTTTTAGTTATGAAATTAAATCACAGTGTTGAATATTACTGCGTCATTAATTGTCCCATATACGTTGGATATAATTTAATACTGCAATGATTATATTGTTTTTTTTTAAATTACAAACCAAACAAAAACAAAAAAATTCAAAATCGGTTCATAAATGACGGAGTTCTGAGGTAACACACATAAAAAAAACATACAGACGAATTGAGAACCATCCTCCTTTTTGAAGTCGGGTTAATAAAACCAAAGAATACAATATACATAGAAGCGTATAAGTACGATTTTTGTGTCACTTAAAATTTTTAGTGTGTATGCTGACCACTAGATGACAATAGCTGTTCGATTTCGGTATTTAGTGCCATTAGCAGCACAACCAACTGTATTCTTTGGCAGAACTAAGTACCGGTTGGCTGGATCACATCGAAGCAGGGATGTACTTCAAATTTATATTAAAAGGGAATCCACCAATATTGATGAAATTTTTATGAATTTTTAGAATTAGTCAAAATTTTTAAATTTTTTTTTTACAAGCTGTATAAAATATTAATAATTGTTTTTGTAGTTTCAGTTGCTATTTTAAAAGAATACGCTTTAAATATAAGTTTTTTTAAATATAACAAATATTAATGTTTTATACAGCTTAAAAAATAAAAAATTTTGACTAATTAATTCTAAAAATACATAAAAATTTCATCAATATTGGTGGATTCCCTTTTAATATAAATTTGAAGTACATCCCCGCATCGATGTGATCCGGGCAACTGGTACTAAGTTCTGCCAAAGAATACAGTTGGTTGTGCTGATAATGGCACTAAATACCGAAATCGAACAGCTATTGTCATCTGGTGGTCAGCATACACACTAAAAATTTTAAGTGACACAAAAATCGTACTTATACGATTCTATGCATATTGTATTCTTTGATACAACACAATCTTTTCTCTGAAATGGTCTACCTTAAACTCGGCCTGTCGCACTACCGTGCTCTAAATTATCGTTAATATTAACAAACAAAAATAATTCCAAATCTTTATTGGTTTTGTACACGAACACTGAAATCAATGTTCCATACAACAACTGACTGACTGATAACAGGTTCAACTAGTTGTAAAGATTAAGAGAATTATAAGTACAATTATACCAAAATTATCAATCAAATAATGTACTAACAGATGTATCTCCCACGTTGAATAATTTTATCAAAACGATTTATCAAACCGTTGTCAGAACAGAATCACAATACTGGTTGATTGTCGACATTAACTAATAAGTTTGTAAAAATGATTCAAGTGCTGACTACTGATATCTTGAATCAAATATCGCCTAAAAGTTCGATAAGTAATAGTGTAATAGGTAACGTACACAGGCAAAAATCCCAGAAACGAGGCCTTCCAGCATGAAACCACTTTTCCGAGATTTTGCTCATTTTTTTCACAGGTTAATAATAACGTTTTTTAAGATTTTGAAAATTAAGGGTGCCTCAAATATCAAGGGCAAGGTCCAGTTCCTCCGTACAAAACAACTTATATATATATATATATATATATATATATATATATATAGTGTGTTTTCAAAAGCATTTCTAATAGGGAATCAATGTTAAATAAATAAATAAAATATTTACTATAAAACCATACATACATATACATACTTACAAACATCTGGCTGCTTGTGATGTTTGATTGATGTCATTTAGGAGTGGAGATTTAGTGATGCTCACTTAATTTATAATATTATTATTCATTACGTATACACACACTACAGACTACAAAGTACCTCCACTATTTTTATTTCTTTATGAAGCATTGTGTAATTATTATAGTAAATAATATTTAAAATTAATTCTCTATTAGCAAAGCTTTCCAAAACAGACGGTATATATTGAATTACTTCTCTCTCTTTCTCTATTCCATAGATAGAAGCACGCTTATCTATTTTAAGCTTTGAGTAATAATGTCATAATAATTATTTTAAGTAGTTATTGTTTTTAATATTTGTTATTAATAATAGATAGTAATTAAATTAATTTATCATTGAAGGTGTGTGTTGTGTGTTTTATTAATAAATTATTGTTCATCAGCAGGATTAAAATAGTATTTTAACGTATTCGATAAGGGTATCAAGGCATAATGTTTCAAGTGTATTCTGAAATGTTTGAGATATGCACACAATTCTTGGTGGAATATATTAAATCAGATATTTCCTAGGTACAGAAAATTTAATAGCATATTCGGCGATCAATTTTAGCCAAAGGTTAGATAGGGGGTATCATGGAAAACGCCATTTTAAATAAATTATCTTCTCGGAAAAGTACCAAACCTGATATTTCTCGAATACTTACACCAAGAATCAAGAATTCTCAAGAATATAAAAAACTTAATAGAATAAGCTCATCACGAAGACTATATAAAAGGAGAACGATCGGAATAGGGGTTTCTGCTGTTTTCGCGTACTAAATAAAGCGTACAGATTATAGTTTATTAATGTCCAACAGACGGCAGTTGTGTTGCGGAGATCCCCTTTTGCTCCTTACTGCGCATGACAATTTTTAATCCTTATAAATAAATATTTATTATGGAGGTTATAATAAAATTTATAATAAAAAATTTAATTATTTTATTTTTAATCCATAATTAAATTTATAATATTATTAATAAAATAAATTTTTTAATATTATTAAGTGGTTTATGAATTCGTTATTTAACAAACAAAAATGGTGAAGTGTTGTGCAGTTATAGGTTGTAAGAGTGGTAGAAAATCAGAACGAAAGAAATTAATAATCTATATATATAAAAATTTAAAGTTCGTTTGTTCATAATCGCTAATCTCCTAAAGTTCTTTACCGATCGTTTTGAAATATTTACACAACGTTGTATACATATAGGGGAAGGTTTTTATATAAAACACTACCCCTAAAAGGTGGTGGAGGGAGTTGTATTTTATCCACCGCGATTTTGTCCGTATTATATTACGATTCCGTGTTAGTGTGCTATTATAGTTTATAATTATTATGGAAACGACAATCAAAGTTGACTTTTCAAAATTGAAACAAAATTTCAATAAAATAATTTTATAGTTATTTTTTAGCCTTTTAACTAAGTTTTTATCAAAATCTGGGAGATAAAATATTCCTCCAATTTTAGCGATTTTTTTAAGGGGACCCCTTGGAAAAAATGTGAAAAAAGTGAAGAAAATTTTTCTTCTCCATTTTAATAATAATCATTTTCTAGGATAATTTTGACCCAAACAGTACGAAAATCAGGATCATTTTAACGTCCAACGAGCACATTTTAAAATTTTGAAATGTGTTAAACTACCCCGCTAAACTACCCCAACCCAAAACCTTCCAATAAAATAACCCTCCGCTAAATTACCCCAACCCTTTTCGTCCTTGAAATCCTTAAAATTCAAAAATGTTTTCTTCCATTTTAAGTAAAAAAAATTGCAAAAATCTTTAAAATTCAAAAATATTTTTTTCCATTTTAAGTAAAAAATATTGCAAAAAAATTTTTTTACAATATTAAATTGTCGGGGGGTTGGGTTGAGTTAAGGATTTCAAGGACGAAAAGGACTTTTTCCTCTTTGGAATCATTTCCTGTGGTCTTTCCCAAACATTTCCACCCATTTTAACTTGGGGGGCAGGTGTTGATGAAACGAATAAGATCCAACAAATTTTATTCTAAGCATTTTTTCATGTTTTTGAATATTTTTTGCTGGAATGGTCATCTAGAACGTCCTGAACGGTACTTATTCACGTCGAAAATTTTGTAGTAGGCATACTATATTAGCTTAGGATCGAAAAAATTTAATATTTTAGATCAAGCAAAGGATAAATATACAATATAGCACTAAACGCAAGTGGTATGAAATTTCCCCTCACTCTGTACTCAATGGGAAGAATTTCCTATCCTCATAGTGAAATGATGAATATTTGGGGATGAATAAATTAGGGAACTGGAGCTGAAAAACTTGTTAACTGAATTATAAAAGAAACTTCTTACCTTCGTTAAATGTAATTTTTGGTTCGCTAGCAGTGCTGTTCGACCGGGAACTCTTGTACTTATCACCAATGCCATTATAACCATGATTACGATGATAACGGCTTCGTATTGGTGTTGAATGACTTGATTGACTTGTACTCGCCGCTATACTAGATCCATTTCCACCACCTCCCGTTGATGTTGATGATCCACCGCCACCATTTCGATTATGATGAAACGATGATGTACAGTCTGATGTAGATCGTTGAAAGTGTGCCGGACCGCCACCATATGATGATGGTTCCCGTTGATTATATGGATTGGTGGTGGTGGACGTTGATGATGTACCATTATGTGTTGAATGATTATAATAGTATGAAGAATTATTACTACCGCCGCTGTTGCGTCGATATGAATAATTATTGATTGAACGTGTCGAATTATAATCGGATGTTGGTGTAGTCGTTTTAAAACTACGTAATTTTACATTTTTATAATAATTTGATGTTGTGTGATTTTCATGAGTGTCCTCTTCTGTATCACTTGGTACCTCTGTAACAAAATTATAATAATATTAGAGATTGAATCAGAGAATTGTACGGTTCAATTAAAATTGAAGAACATTAAAAAATTCGTTACGCAGGAGCTGCTTCAACTTAACGAATTTCCTTAGAATACATAAATCACTTTCTAGCGATCACAACTTTAGTCTGATCAAAATGAAATGTCGTATATGGTTTTAGTATTTGCAAGGTCAATTTTATTAATAAATGATATACGGCAAGGGGAAAGGGGAGCATAAAGAAAGAAGAAAACACAAAATATAAAATATCTCTCATAATATTAGAACAATCGAAAAATGCGTAAGGAATAAAGTTGTAGAAAATCATGTGTTTACTACAATTCATCACCTTATCGTTTTTGCTCAAACTCTAATGTGTACAGAGATATTAAGGAATTTAATTTTCAATCTTAAACCGTCAATATTTTTGTGTAAATATTAGTGTAACAGAAAAAATGATAAGAAACAAAATTACAGTAAAGCTTCGTACCTACAACTTTATTTCTCATAAATTTTTCGATTTTTTTAATATTAAAAATTGTCAAATTTTGCGAACTGTAATGACAGTTTTGAGAGATCGTTTGGATGGGCGCCCTTATAGAGGCGATTTTCAGTGACCGGCTTGCTCGCCCGGTTTAGCCCTATATGATTTTGTGAAACTATTTTTTTATTTCTGACATTTTATACTTTCCAATGATGGTAAAAACAGTAAATAAAATAAACTCAAAATAAATTGTTTTTGTTTTGAATTTGTTTGAGGTAAAAGAATAAGATGTAGTTCATTTCATTAAACTGATCTTCTGTTCGTAAGTAAACAGTGTGTCTTTGAACTTCAACCAGTATCAAACTAAATCTATGAATGTTCTTAACTAGATTATTACAATAATTAAAGATAATTGCGGGAAATATTAATACATGTCTTAATTTATAGTATAAAAATAGTAGGAAACGACAAAAGTACCCGTTGAAAAATACAGGCATACATGTTTACTAATCTATACAAATAAACAACATTTAAGTATCTGTCTGTGATTTCGAAATAAAGGTTTTTTCTTACGCTCATATGGTTATTTGCAACGTTGCCAAAATTCAAACACACGGTTTTACAATTTTTGTCTACTTTTCTGTCTGTTTGTTTGTCCAGGCTAATCACCGAGACGTTTGACGTTTGAACCGATTTTGACGCGACACTCATTAGCAGGTAGAGGAATTTTCAGGGAGTAATCCAGAAGGCTACTTTTTATCCAGAAAATATTTATAGGTTTTCTGCGTAAAAATAAAAAATCTGTAGAAATTTGGGGAAAAAATCAATTAACCCACCCATAAGGGGTGTAAATAGATGGTGTGAGTTATGGGGATCCCGGTTTTATAATGTTAAAGACATGAATATATATATATATATATATATATATATATATTTATATATATATATATATATTTATATATATATATATATATTTATATATATATATATATATATATATATATATATATTTATATATATATATATATATATAATATATATATAAATATATATATATATATATATATATATATATATATATATATATATATATATATATATATACATATATAATATATAAATATATATATTTATATATATTATATGGTTTTGTACAGAGGCTTTAGTTTAGAGTTTAGACTTTTAGACTTTTAGAGAGGACCAAATATTGTAGGCTATAAAGTAATAAAGTTAAACTCGGATGCGTCATCTAGTCACAAAACGTAGCCGCGATAACAGGGATGGATGGACTTGTTACAAAAATAATATTATAATCATTACCTGAAAAGTTTTTGTAGGCAGAAACTTAGAGAGTGGAAAGTTCGGATTGAAAACTTGAAGCGTTAAGGCGTGTTATCCTGTTAACCGTGAATTCGTTATCGAGTATTAACTTATCGCTTTAGTGCTCGGAATATTTATAAACTCAGTAATCAATATTAATTAATAGGGAATATGCATGAAAATTTTTTTTCACATTTATTTTCAGAATATGAAAATACTGTTAATACTGTATAATATTTAAAAACGAAATTAAAATCCGACAAATATCAAGGATGCTATAAGCTTTTAAAGATTATTATCTGTCTCTTTCTTGTAAAAATACTAAAAACGGACTTTTACGTGTATTTTAAATGGTGAAAGTGTAATATGACGTCACATAACATATCAAGAGGGCTATCACCCTCTTTGTCTAATCGGAAATTTCAATCATTCATATATCGCTTATTTTTAAAGTTATTTAAAAAGTAATTTTACCTTGATATTTGTCAAGTAAACATGCTTCAATTCAAGTAAAAAAAAATTTTCATGCATATTCCCTATTGTGTACATCCTTATTATATATTAATTTAATATTCGATTTATTATAAGTTTATTTGTCTTAGTGTAATAACTTAATATATTATGATAATCTGCTGTCTATCGGTTTTGTTTTATCTTAATTGTCTAATGAAATATTAATGGTATAATATTAAATATTCGTGAGTGTGTATATTGAGTATTATTATTGAAAGGTGTCTAACTCTACAAAAACTAACTCTATATAATTAATCCAATTATAAGTTAAAATTATAGTACAGGGAATCCTCCTTCCAATCCTTCCAATTAAATTTATATCAATTCGAATTACAACTTAACAATCAATAGACTTATTTGATTGTCAAGTTGAATTTTTTGTCGTATTTGTATTGATTTATTGGGAAAGGCATATTATGTCATCTATTATTTTATGTCTTAATTCAACATGACAATCAATAGACTAATGAATTGTCAAGTTGAATTTTATGTGACCTATTCATAAATTTTTTGTCGTATTTGTATTGATTATGTTGATTTATTGATAAAGACATATTATGTCGCATCTCGAATTTTATGTATTCATTATTTAATAAATTTCAATTTGAACAGTTTGAATGTTTAACTCATTGAGGTAAATGATTCATTTTATGGTAATTTGAATTGGTACGAATTTAATTGGAAGATTCTTGTACTATAATTTTAACTTAGCATTATGTTTTTTTTTTAGTATTTAGTAATTTATTTATTTTTCAGTACTTGAAAAAGCCCTGAGAAGGACGAAACGTTGTACAAAAATTAAAATTAAACATTAGTGTATCCATAATAGACATAAACCAGCGCAATTTATAAAGTATGCCATAAAACATACTCTCGCAAGAACCGCTAAACCACGTCTTTGTGGAATCATCTAAAATCGATACACTCGGAGCAGTTTAGCCTGTTTAGTGCGGGATTAATCTATGAACCTCTGCGAAACAGGATGGAACCTGAAAAGGCAGCAACAATGCTTCTTATCTAGAGCACGGTAGTGCGCAAGGCCGAGTTTAAATATTATGCACCAAATTTTAAATTCTCATACAAAAAATTAGATTATTAATATAAAGATTATTAAAAATTATTACCATCTTTTTCATTTATTCATGTTCACCTAATTCAGTATCTCTTTAAAAAAAACTTGACATAAATATCCGTATCCGCGGATGTCAAAAATTGCGCATCCGCAACATCCCTGATCTCTATATTACGATCAATCAATCAATCAATCTGTTTATATACATCGAGTGAAAAATATGTCATGCAGTGCGCCAGTGCGTCTTGCGTTAGAGCCCATCTACATGCAAAATAATATAATTTTGTACGCATATCATTTTTGTGATATTTTTGGCTGGACAGAGATTAGAGAACATCGTATATTTAAAAATACAATGAATGTAATGCAGTATTTTTGAACAATGTATTTATCGGTGAGGGACCGCGGCATCACAATTGAATTAATAAACTGATATTCATTACATAACTGACTAAACTAAATAATTCTGGTTTTTGCTTGTTTATGATCATTATCATAATAACCATTTGTCCCAATTTTAAGTTACAGATTCGTCCATATTTCTAAATTGAGTATGTTTTACTTTCTTTGTTGTTGTTAATTCTTTTGATCACAAAACCAGTTTAAGTTAAGTGAGAATTATTAGTTTTTCCTTTCATTTTTAAATTATATCTATATCAATCTAATGGTGGAATCATTTGCAAATGATCATTATAGCGTTATCCACATTTTTTTTCAACGATACATGCATTAATAAACTGATAAAGTTTGTTTATTTGAATACAATTTTTTTTTAATTCGTCACGCAGGAGCTGTGTAAACTACGCAAATTTCCTCAGAAATTAGGAATTGCACTTAATAAATAATATCATTAATATCAATTTAATTGTATTCTCCTATTTTCTATTTATGGAAAATATCGATTTATTTTATTTCTTAATAATTTTTTAAATTTATGCAATTTTGATACAGTATTTCAAAATCTTAAACTGATTTTCGTTATTCTTTCCAGAAAATCCATTTAAACACATTATTTAAAAAAAATTTGTTACGCAGAAGCTGCTTCAACTTAGTAAATTTTCTTAGAATACATAAATCACTCTCTAACGGTCATAATTTTAGTATGATCAAAATGAAATATCATATCTGATAAAATTTTAGTATTGGCAAGGTCAATTTTATTACTAAATGGTATAGGTCAAGGGGAAAGGGGAGCATAAAGACAGAAGAAAATACAAAATATAAAATATTAGAAGTATCGAAAAATGTATAAAGAGTAAAGTTGTAGAAAATTATGTTTGTTACAATTCACTTCCCGATCATTTTTCTCAAACTCTAATGTGAACACAGATATTAAGAATTTTAACTTTCAATCTTCAATTGTAAATATTTCTGTAAATATTAGTGTAACAGAAGAAATGTTAAGAAACAAAATTATAGTAAAACTAATTACTTACAACTTTACTTCTTATAAATTTTTCGATTTTATTATTTTTAAATATTGGTTCTACATTTAAAACCATAAAAGATAAAAGGAAATGTTAAGCACATAAAAATCCTTCTTTTTATAAAACAAGCAACTTTTGTTGGAAAGTTGATTTCATAAATTAAATAGTTTTGTCATATTTTTATAGACCTGCTGGTATGTGGAAGTAAATCAACAGTTGATGCACTGATAATGAACTCAGTGTATACAGGCTATTTAAGCAATTATTACTCATTTGTTTTCACTTGTTAATCATCTTCGAGTTACAAGTTTTTACCTTCGAAGTTTTTCTATAATCGAATGGAATTTCCCAATTGGCAGAATTTTTATTATTCATCAGTATTCTTGTTATGGTTAGAAAAAGCAAACATAAAATAAGGAAAATTATATTTTAAAAATACGGAATTTGTTTTTCTAAAGTCAAGGAAAGTTTATATTTCATATAGTTGTTAAGTATTACGTGACGTCATATTGGAAAAACAGTGGCAAGATTTTTCACGATTATTTCGTATCGGATGTGAATTACGATAAAAACTGTTATTACCAAAAATATTAAACTATTAAATGTCCTACATTGTTTGTATACAGCTGTTTTCTCTAAGATGAATAGTTTCTGAGATACATTCAAGAGATTAAAAAAGTGGATTTTTATTGGAAACTCTAGCACTTGAATATATTCGTTGGTGGATAAATTAGAAACTAGAGCTAATAGGTTTATGTTACTTGCCTCAACTCCCGATACATACCATTCGGCCAACAAGTTTCATGTTCGCACTCTAGTGAACAACTGAGAAACTACTGCAAGTAGGTTGAAATATTCAGCTCCGACCCTGTCAGAGATCCTAATACAATATATCTCTGCGATTATAAAAATGTCTGTATATTTGTTTGTTCGAACATCACGCAAAACCTATTAGATTGATTTTGGTGAAACTTTTTTTGTTTACAAGGTAATGATTAGATTTAAAAACTGATTGTATTTTATCTCGCTAAGAGAAATACATTTCGAAAATATTCGCTGAAATAGAAATTTGGTAGAAGTGTCGATAAATATTTGAAGTAGTGGAAGTGGTGGGAAACTACATTGAGGTATTTAGTCTTAAAATGACGAGAGTCGGAGATATAACAATAAAACCGCAAGTGAATCCGCGGGTATAAACTAGTATAAAATAAAATTGAAACACAATGAAATAAATAAAATAGGTGTTCAATTTGATATCGTACTTATCGGATTAATAGGGAGGATATAGCCCATAGTGATGCATTTTGTTATAGGCTTACTGCACATTGTTTGTAATGAAATAAATTATAGTAAAAAAACATTTTTAAAAAGAAGCTTTTATTTAAATGCTCTGAGAATAAACTTTAAATTAAATCAAACCCATCAATTTATTACATTATACAATTTATATGATATAAAAGCTTGTCGCGAGATTTACCTGTGTAAACAAGAATACAATATGTGATAAAGGGTAAATCTCGCGACAAGCCTTTATATCATATAAATTGAATAATGTAATAAATTGATGGGTTTGATTTAATTTAAGCTTATTTTCTTCTTTTTAGAGCATTTAAATAAAAGCTTGTTTTTAAAAATGTTTTTTTACTACTAATTAATTTTTTAGTTTTCACTGTTTTTATTTTATTTTATTTTTTTAACAATAAATATGCCGGAACTGAACCAACATGTAAAAATCCAACTTCGTAGTAAAGCGGAAGTGGTTCTAATTCAGCTTGCAAGAGTTGACCTAAACAAACTAACATACAAACATTGCAAGTAAAATAAAAGCTTGTAATAAAAATAAACATATGTACAAAAAAAAACCACCTACTTCAATTTAGGGGATCGATTCTAAAAGCATTTGACTATTTTCATTTTTTAGAAAATATTCGATCGTTTCATTTTTGACACTCTGTATGATGCACCCACGCACACAAATTATCTTTTATTCAAGGCCATACATTTATGCACGTTTAAAAATAAAATGATTGATTGATGGATAGTATTTTTTTTAAATAGGTGTGGTTTTAATTAATATGACCGTGACAATGGTAATTTACTCATTTGTAAGGAAAACATTGCATAATTATTAGAAGTAGTGGGGCTTTCCCTGTATAAAAAACAAAAATAATACATTTTATATTGACTTGGTCATAAACATTCTTGTAATTTCTACTAGTAGGTGTGCGTAGGTACAGTGGGCCACAATAGATAGATTGTAGAGGCTGCCCTGGACGGGCTACACTTCGACCATAAGGTCCATTGTGATGCATAAGGATGTGAGTGGAGTGGAAGGAATTTTTGTGTATAGACTAGGAATTGGTAGGATATGCGGCTGCAGCCGACTATGATAGGAACTATGCCGATATTCATCTGGAGTTCGTGAAGGAAACTGCAGACTTCTCATGCATAGTCGGTTTCTTCGTTCTTGTCCATACGGCGACAGTTTAGTCAATTAATCGCCACTTTTTTTTCTGAATAATTCACAAACGGCCGATGTCGGGATTCGAACCCATAACCTCCCAGTTTCCAAGTAGACATACTTGGAAACCTAAGTTCATTTGGAAATTCACTACCTAATTTCACTTGAAAACCTTGATTGATACCTAAGTTCATTTTTTCATATCAATATTTAATTATAGTTTTGTTATTTTTATTACTCGAAAATTAGACACTATACTGTGAAAAAAATATATTGGGGCGCTATGAAATAGCTTCGCAACAGAACGCCGACTATCCTATGGTCGACCCTAAGTAAAATATTGGTATAATTTAATAAAATATAATAAAAAGAAAATGTTTTTTACCGTTTCAATATTTAAGCTATTGTTTACTGTAAACATTCTTGTTTTAATCAAAAAGGTATTTTGATAAAATTTTTTCAATTCAAACAATGATTATCAAAGTTATTTTTATTATGCTTCCTAATAGCTATCAAGGAGTGTTACCACAAACAAAATTTAGGTCTAATCTAAAAACTTAATGATAAAATAATTCATTTAGGCAATGGAGGATTTCCTTTCACAATCAATCATACAAAGTATCTCCAACCTAAAAGATTTATTTATTTTTTATCCATCCCTTTGTGTAAGTTACTCACTCACTCACTGGCGTATACAAATTCTTACCCACTTCTAGACATGCTAGAAGGATGCGGTTGTTTGCATTATGTCAAGGACGCGGAGCCAAGGACGAAAGCCGCACCGGGGGTTAATGGGCGGGATCCCCTTGCGCAGTCTATAGTATATACACCCCTTGGTGTAATTAACTGACTGATCTATACAAAACCTAACCCACTTATAGCAATGCTAGAAGGCTGCGTTTTTTTCATTCGACACGGAATAACTTCAAACTTAGGGAAAAATCGGAAAACTTTAATTTTTCCAACGAACAAATTGCAGACATTATAAAATAAAAACGTTTGAATATGCTGTGCACGCACATATGCAAAACAACGTAAAAATTCTGTATCAAGTTTGAAGGCGTTTCAAATCTGAAAAATATCTATTTTGACAGTATTGACTGGACTATTCATTGCAACGTATTAATCCAATTAATCCTAGATAATATTGTTTTTTACAGCTTTTGCCGAAAAAACTTTCCTCTTCGACTCACTGTTTTTTTGGTGAAAAACCGAATTAAAAAACAATTTTAGATTGCTAAGGGGAGTGGAGTCGATTTTTAAGCTTTTCTCATGTTTCTCCAGCTTTTTATAAAAGCGGAATTTATAATTCTAAACATGACTACTTTTCAAAATGTAATTAACTGTGTACGAATCGTGTATATCAGGCTTAACAATTATCGTGAAATTATTGTCATGCAAGTATTTATAATAAATGTAGAGAGATATTATCTGAAATATTTGAAAAATTAGTGTAAATAAAAAATGAAAAAATGACCTCTATGAGTACTTGAATATTCGATCAAGAGTTGCATTAAACGAATACCTAATGTATAAAACCTATTTTGACAAAATAGAAACCGACTTCAAAAATCAAATATTCTATAACAACAAATGCAGTAAAAAGTAAAAAATAATTGCATATTCTTGTGCCAATTTTTAGTTCACCTAAGCAAAAATTTTTAAATATATATGTACAATTATTGTTATTTTTGGAGGCGGTGTCAGCATAGAGAAATTCACATAACTTTTGGACACCGCCTATATTCAAGAAAATATTCACTAAGCAACAGTAAAAAAATCAGCTGTTTTAATAATCATTTTTTTTGACCTCGACATTTGGACATATTAGGAGTGGAGGACGCTTTGATCAAACCATCCATTTTGTAGGACAAACTTTTTTTCGAGTCTTTTATCAAATTATCTCAAGATTCTACTAAAGAACTAACTGTTATAAACAAAATTTGGACACACAGTCGACATGTTTTACGCATGCGCACTTTATTAGGTCCCAGTATCGAGAATTTTAGTAGAGAGAATAGTTAGACGTCTCGTCAAAACGAAGCTACTCACGAAAATTCAGCGTATTAGTAATCATTAATGAAAAGAGGCGCTGTAATATTGATATATAAATATTTGGATGTATAAATGGAAAGTCTTTAAAATACACCGTATACGCTAGTAAAGTATTTTTAGCGGGTGACCTCTGCGCCGTCTCGTGTTTTTTATTTTAAATTATGCTTGTGTCAAAACTCGTAAACATACGGATAGACTACATGTAAAAAGTATACTTTAATTTTACAATTAGGAAATAATTACATACAATGCCTTCTAAGAAGTGCAATTTGAAATTTTTAGAAAGAAAAGTATTTCTAAAGGTACAAAATTATGTAATAGTTTTTTTCATGTTTCTAATGTCTATGAAGAGATTGATGTTAATGATTCTCGGCGAATTTTTGGTACAGTATTAAGAGAAACACCTTTGCCACAAAAACATTTGTTACAAAGTGACAAATTATTGTTGTAATTCGATGAAATTAACAATGTTTTAATTATAACAACAGTTTTATGTGAACATTTTAAATGAATTGTGACATTATGATTGTAGAAGTGTGTATATGCTAGTAAATTTTACGTCTTAAATTATTAGTAAATAAATAAAAAATAAAATAATTGTTGTTTTGTTACAGTTTCGGGATAAATAAGATTTAAAAAATCTTAAGATACAAAAACGTTTATCTTTTTATTCGGAATAAATTATTTCAATTTTACGTTATTTCATAATCTGATTAATATTAAATTTTTAGGTTATTTATAAATTAAGGTTTTAAATTTACCTCAATTACAACATTATCTAGAGCACGGTAGTGCGCAAGGCCGAGATTTAAGGGAGACTTTCGGACTTTTCACTACAGTGTATATCTTATCGTTAATTTAGGCTCATTTTTTGGGTGCTGTTAATAATTAGTAGTATTTTTTGAGCTATTTTGGCCTGGCCTAAAAATATCTCATTGCACTTCTTGGAAGCTGCTCATCAATTTTTTCATTGGCATTGAATGTAATTATTTTCTTATAGTTAAAATTAAAGTTGACTTTTTACATGTATATCCGTAATTAAATTTGACTTTTCACATGTATATATTTTTACGAGTTTTGACAGAATCATAATTTTACATAAATAAACCATATTTTGACAAAATGGAAACCCGACTTCAAAAATCAAATATTCTATAACAAAAAATGCACTAAAAAGTAAAAAAATAATTGCATATTCTTGTGCCAATTTTAGTTCACCTAAGCAAAAATTGTTAAATATATATGTACAATTATTGTTAGTTTTGGAGGCGGTGTCCAAAAGTTATGTGAATTTCTCTATGCTGACACCGCCTCCAAAAATAACATTAATTTACATATATATTTAAAAATTTTTGCTTAGGTGAACTAAAATTGGCACAAGAATATGCGATTATTTTTTTACTTTTTAGTGCATTTTTTGTTATAGAGTATTTGATTTTTGAAGTCGGGTTTCCATTTTGTCAAAATATGGTTTATTTCTCGCTTTTTAGTGACTTTGAAGTTCTATAACTGATTTTATTTGTCTAAATATGGGTAGACCTACTAAACGACCTACTAATTTTTAGTGCATTTTTTTATAACAGATTTTTAGTTTTTTTTACATACATTTTGTTTTTTTTTGTAAAAAATTTTTTTTAAGTCGGTTTAAAAAAAATTTTCTTATTTTCCCATTATGAATGAGTATACCCTTTCTAAAAAAAAAAAATTTCGCAGAAATCGGTTATCACATATAAAATGAGGATTTTCCTGGATTTCCCGGGGATTCCCTCATGAGAATGCGATTTGGTGCCAATGGGACCAATGGGAAGCCAAATCCTTTAAAAAAAAAACAAAATTCAAAATCGGTTCATAAATGACGGAGTTCTGAGGTAACACACATAAAAAAAAAAAAATGAGAAGAAAAAATACAGACGAATTGAGAACTATCCACCTTTTTGAAGTCGGGTTAAAAACACGAGAGGTCACCCGCCAAAAATACTTTACTAGTGTATATAAAGGTATTAATGTCCATATAAAATTATTAATTGATACTGTTCTCTCTAAATTAAAAACAAATAAAACACCTCTCAATACATATAGTATATATATTGAAGTTTGTACATACAGATACAAATGTCTATATAGAATTATTAATTGATACGGTTCTCTGTAAATTGAAAACAAATATTACAAAAAAAACATTGATTTGTGAATAACGGATATCATATTGATTGATTTGTGTGCAAGTAAACATACAATAAGTACGCTTCCATCTAGTATAGGTCAATCAAGTTACACGCCAGCATTCTAATTGTTTGAAATTTCTCCGCAGAGAATGACGTATTTATTTTGAAAATTAAAAACTACTTTGCGTTTTTTTTATAGATTTATGAGATGTATCTCTTGTAAAATAAGAAAATTTTAAAATATACCCAAAGAATGGTCATCAGCATCCAATTCACAAGCAAAACGACAAGCTTAATTGTTGCAACTATCGAGGAATCTCTTTACTTCAATTGAAATATAACGTGCTAGCGAAGATAATAGCTAGAAGACTAATGATCAGAACAACTACCGGATGACAATCAATGTGGCTTCAGGAAGAATAGATCATATTTTTACGCGTAAAAACATCTGGGTGGGAATTAGATATCCATTTTATTTTTTTTTTTATAAATTAATTGTAAATCATTTTGCTACAGTTTCGGGAAATTACTCCATCATAAGAATATAAATCAGCAATTACAATAATCCAGCATGTATCTATTACTATAATTATTCAATTAATTGCAAACATGATAAGGTAAAATTTATTAAAAATTGTGAGATATTAAAATCCATTAAGAATGTTCCAACCACTTTTCGATAGATTTTGCTCATTTTTTTTTTCACAGGCTAAAAATAACGTTTTTAATAAATCCCGAAGTTTCAGAATTTTTGACCGTTTAGAACACGAGATAATTAATAGCCAAGTTATCATTCTCTCTCACTCTTTCTCATTAGAAACATGTAAAACTTCATGCCCGCCCAACTATTATCTTTTGTATTAAAAGAAAACTCGACAGAATTAGAAAAAAACTAGAATAGTAAAAGATCGCAAAAAAATCGCGTTTTACCGTTTTGTTTTCGAAATATAAAAGTTTAAAATAAATTTTTTTTTTCAAAATTATATTATTTTGTATATATGAATAGCGAATTTGTCTATGTGTTGTATATGTGTGTCTATGTATTTGTTCTATAATAAAATCAAATCGGTTTAAGTAACTAAAAATTATCTTTAAAATAAACATATCAGTTCAAGATTTAAAATAAAAAAATGTGAATTGGCATGCGGAAGTATTAGAGCGCTGGTGGCAATCCGAGTATTTGTATTATCACATGTTATCACAAAGTAGTGTTAAAATTTTTGTAGTTGATTTGTGTCAAGTTTTTTCCGGTTTCGCGGCAATGTTGTTTGTGTAAAAACAAAATTTACTTAACAAAAAGCATGTTAAAAACGAATGAATTCAACAGATACCCAATTGTAAAAATTTGAATCTTGTAATATCCGGTTTAATAAGTGGCGTTCACTTTTCATAATTTTATAAGAGATTTGTGCCAAATAAATTCATTTTTCCATCACGCAACATTTAGACAATTTTTAGTCAAAAATTAATTTTCTTCATTTTTTCCTTAATTTTGTTTAATTTTTAACCCGACTTCAAAAAGGAGGATGGTTCTCAATTCGTCTGTATTTTTTTTTTTTTTGTAATTTTGTAATCACATAGTGAACAATACATCAATAGTGAACAAACTTCGTGGTTTTCGAGATATTTGGAAAAATATTGACATTTACCGGCAGTTTTATTTCATTGGCTTCACGTCTTAGGAAGAATACAAAGGCCGCACCCTTCTAGCATGTATAAAAGTAAAGAAGGTATTTTTGAGAAGTTTTTCCCATTTTAGAGGGAGTTGCCTTGAGAAAATTAAAGTTTTCCGAATTTTCTCGTATGTTTGAAGTTATTTGGCGTCGAATGCAAATACCGCATCCTTCTAGCATGTCTAGTAGGATGCGGGTCACATGTTCAGTGAGTGAATCACATACACAAAGGGCTGTATACATTATAGGATACTAGCCGTGTGTTCGATGGGATTTCAACATCTCAGGAACTATCCGACTTTATCTCAAATGTTATATAACACCAACGTCCACAGTTCAAAACTTCAAAAATGACGCACTTCCCATAAAAACCGTCGCACCTTATTTTACTCCCTTAGGAGATGAATTTCCCAAAACGTTGATACAACTGACTTTTATTTCTAAACAGAAGACTAAACACTAATTTCCATATTGTTAACTTAAAAAATGACGAACTTCCATACAAACTTTCATCCCCTGTTTATCCCCCTTAGGAGATGAAAAACACTTTCTTAGTACTTACCAACGTGATGTAGGAAAATCCTGTGCAAAATTCCAAGTTTCTGGACCCACCCCCCAGGTTTAGGCTGTGTGTTATCTGTCAGTCAGTCAGTGTTCGATTTTTATTACAGTACCAATAATACCACTGCATTCATTGTATTTTGTTACAACAAGGGGCGTAGCGACGTTAAACACACCCAAACTGCGCCCCTTTTTTACACATACCTACACATTTTTTTAGTTATTATTTTTTCCCAGGACATCGTACAAATGATGACCTTTTCCCAAGATAAGGTAGCTCAAGAAGGCTTGCGTTAAGGGTACTGAGAAGGTTTTCTGCAGTTTCTTTCACGAACTCCAGATGAATATCGGCAAAGTTCCTATCATATTCGGCTGCAGCCGCATATCCTACCAATTCCTAGTCTACTCACAAATTCCTTCCACTCCACTCACATCCTCACATCCTAAGGCATCACTATGGACCTTATGGTCGAAGTGTAGCCCGTCCAGGGCAGCCTTTACAATCTACCTCTACCTTTACTAGACATAACACATCCACAGTCTGTTCTGAAAGAAATGTACCATAAGAATTAAATAATCCTCAAAAGACTTTTAATTCGCCATGTTTGCGAATTTGGATTGTATTTTTTTTAAATAGGTAGTTAATAAATTTCGTTTCTTTGTGCCCCCCCCCTGATGGCGCCCAGGGTACGTTCCCTGCCTGCTCCACCTTAGTTACGTCCCTGGTTACAAGTTCCTTGCGGTTGGCTCTTAAACCATTCAGAGGAGAAAAATTCGCGTGAGTAAAATAAAAAATTGAAATTATACAAGCGTGTGACTACACAAAACGAACAACTTATTAATTAACGTAATACGTTGTCTGATCTGTTATCAATATACAAAATTAAATCGAGCGTATATTACTAGTTGTACCAAAACAGATAATAATCTCTATTGTATATGATTTTACCGCTATTGAATACTGTTTGGCTTCACTAATTCTACGTTGTAGTGATTGGATAAAATCACAAGACGTTGTTGAAAAAAAAAAAAACAAAAAAACTGTTCATACAATAGGGAATATGCATGAAATTTTTTTTTCACTTGAATTGAAGCATGTTTACTTGACAAATATCAAGGTATAATTACTTTTTAAATAACTTTAAAAATAAGCGAGATATGAATGATTGAAATTCCCGATTAGACAAAGAGGGTGATAGCCCTCTTGATATGTTATGTAACGTCATATTACACTTTCACCATTTAAAATACACGTAAAACTCCGTTTTTAGTATTTTTGCAAGAAAGAGACAGATAATAACCTTTAAAAGCTTATAGCTTCCTTGATATTTGTCGGATTTTAATTTCGTTTTTAAATATTATTACAGTATTAACAGTATTTTCATATTCTGAAAATAAATGTGAAAAAAAATTTTCATGCATATTCCCTATTGTTTTAAAAATCTACACAAATATATTAAATTGAAGTGTCTGCCTGAGATTTCGAAATAAAGGCTTATTCTTAAGCTCATATGGTTATTTGCACATTTCCAAAACACGTGTTTCCGAAAGTTTTGTCTGACTGTCTGTTTGCTCGAGATAATCTCCGAAACGGCTGAACCGATTTTGACGGAACTTTCATTGGTACAGTTAGAGGAGTTTTCAGAGAGTAATCTAACCTAGGCTAGGTTAGGCTTTTTATCCCGAAATTATTTAGCGTTCCTAAAGGTAGGGGGTGAATCTATCTTGGAAACCGTTAGTGAATATCTAACTTTCAAGTCGCTCATTGTCCGTTAATAATACAAATAATCCAAACGTAAAAGGACATCTACCAAAAAAAATATATGGACTCAGAGATATGTTGCTTGTTGCTAATTTTCCGTGAGACACGCACCAAATTAGCAACAAGCATCATCTGTTAATACATATCCCAGAGATAGTTACGATTAGCTAATAGGGAATATGCATGAAAATTTTTTTTCACTTGAGTTGAACCATGTTTACTTGACAAATATCAAGGTAAAATTACTTTTTAAATAACTTTAAAAATAAGCGAGATATGAATGATTGAAATTCCCGATTAGACAAAGAGGGTGATAGCCCTCATGATATGTTATGTGACGTCATATTACACTTTCTCCATTTAAAGTACACGTAAAACTCCGTTTTTAGTATTTTTGCAAGAAAGACACAGATAATAATCTTTAAAAGCTTATAGCTTCCTTGATATTTGTCGGTTTTTAATTTCGTTTTTAAATATTATTACAGTACTAACAGTATTTTCATATTCTGAAAATAAATGTGAAAAAAAATTTTCATGCATATTCCCTATTCATACTGATGATGACTACATTGTAGTCGAAATACGTATTTATAAAATACAAACAAATGTTCTAGGAATAAGGGCAAAATTTGAAATGTAATTCCTCTTCAAGACATTAATGAATCCAGACATGGTATAAAAATATTCATTTTGTAATAATCTTGAATATTTCAGTTGAATATTTAATTCAGGTAAACATCTTTCCATTGTTTACCAAAGAGTACTAAAACTGATATCTGCACTCTGCATTCTCTCAGTTTCGTTTGAAGATTGAATGCAAGCAGTGATTACATTATTTGAGGCAAAAGATTCTGATCAATTTCCTGAAGTAGATTGAATACTAGTTATTGTATTGATATGAATATAGTTAAAAGTCAAGAGGGAAACAGATGCCCCGGCATGCTACTTTCTCCTGGCGCCTATGGTTATTACATACAGATAATTGTCATTCTCACTCGTTATTTTAATGAAGGCATAAATATGAAAATAAAATAGTTTTTTATTTGTTATTAAAAAATGTTGCATCATTGTTCATAATAAATAAAGTACATATAACTTATTTATTTTATGTATTAATGGTTTGCATGTTATTTATACGACACACAAAAAATGCATTAGCAACTTAAATTTTACAAAAAAAAAAATTCAAAGCGGTAATTACAAAATTCTTGCAACTATTATAATATTATATAACTATATAAACAAAGAAATAAATCCAATGTCATCCTTCGCTGAATTAACAACCAATCTACAAATATAGACAGTAATATGATTGTAAATTCTATTTTCATCGATGAATTGAAATTTTGACTTCAATATTCAGATCCTACATTAATATTAATAAATATCCTGCAATATTTCTCGGTCGAGCAACTTTTGGATCATTGTGTCTTCAAGAGTTTGTGTCAGATTTAGATTTAGAATGCGAATTTAGATGTCAACTTGTTTTACAGAGATACTTAATTTAGGTAGATGAATAAACGAAATAGATGGTAATATTTAATAAAGACTCACTGCCTTTTCAGGATCAAACCTGTTTCGCAGAGGTTCATTGATTAATTGATGGGTGCATTCATTTTAGATGATTTCTCAAAGACGTGACTGTACGGCCCGTGTGAGGGTATATTTTATTGCAGATTTTACATTGAGATTTATCTTGGACATGCTCATCTAGTTTAAAATAAGACCAAATCATACATTGCATCGGTGTTGGCATTATTGATTCACTTGTCAAATAGATTACCCAAGGCGAAACACTCAAACAATAATGTAAATTTGGTCTAAGATCCGACATTAAAAAAATCTTTCCTCATCTGTTAACTGAATGAAATAATGTTTAAAAGGCAGATAACAATATTATAAATGTATGAGTGCAATGTCTGCCACCGTAGTCCTGCTGGCTATTGAGATTAATTAATTAATTAACTAATATGATATAGTGTCTTTGTTTGTTGCTCGAACAAGAATAATTGTCTCTCTCTCTGCGTAGAGCACATTTTTTGAAAATAAACATAATAAAACTGAAGAACGTAATAAATTTTAAACATTATGACCTGAAAAACGTAATAAATCTTACACGACTACTCCATTCGTATATACAAAACTGTTATAATTTATTGTTTATTAAATTTTAAAATTACAGGGTATATTCTTTAGAATTTTAAAATACAGCACAGCATTGCCAAAAATAAATAACTGCGCATGAATTGTTTTTATTTTTCAATTTTAACTTTTCCACCTAATTAGTGTGACGCTTAAAATAAATGTTTAATAATTTATGTATGGGTAATTAAATTATTAATAAATGTAAATTTTTTTGTTTGTGATATGTGCTAATTTGTAAAAACAGTTTATTGATTTTTTTGAATGCTGTTAGAATGGAATTTGTTGTTACCATGGGCGTAGTTATAGCTTTTACATTGATGGGGTCAACAATGCATAATGGTAAACTAGTTTGTGCACGCAACTTCAGGCCATAAAAAAAGAACTCTAAACGCCATAAAAATCAATCAATTTCTACTGAAAATTGTTCACCGTGTACATTTTGTGGTACGGAAACAAAAGATGGCCATTCGGCTAAGAGAGGGCGGTCCGGAACCCTTGAGCCCCTCCCTTATATACGTCCGTGGTTGTGATACAATATGAACGTGGAAATAAAACTCATGATTTGTTACTGTTTTCGATAGTTTTATAACGTCAAATAAAAGTCTGATAATAAAATTGAATTTCAAATTTTGCCCCAATTCCTAGAACAATTATTTGTTTTTTTATAAATACGTATTTCGACTACAAAGTAGTCAATATCAGTATGAATTAGCTAATCGTAACTATCTCTGGGATATGGAGCTAGAGATATGTTGCTGGTTGCTAATTTGGTACGTGCCTCAAGGAATTGGGGTAAAATTTGAAATTTAATTTTAAAAAACCTAGAGTTCCCTTTGTTTGGTAATTAGCAATATCAAAAATTAGAGAATACATAGAATCGATCCTCGCATCAAAAGTATGCATGTAGTAGGCTATTTCTTAAGTAGTGTTTGGTCTTTTTGTCATACACATCACATAGAATCGTTGAATCTTTTTGTCTATCTAGACCAGGGGTTCCTAAACTGATGGAGAACTTCGGTAATTTAAGGGAATTTAGACGTCGGTATGTTTAACATTGAAATGTACTCGTATTTTAAAGTTGATTTTTAATCAAATTTAAGGGAAACATACCAGCAATCGTATAAGTTTTTTTTCAAAAGAACATTAACCGGAAGTAATGGTAATGTTATTGGTAATTAAGCATACGTTACAATATCTGGCGCCAACAGCGATCTTTTATGAAGTTTACGCTTTGTTATAAGCAGCATTTTTTCATGGAACACTTATTAATTTACCACGGAACACCGGTGCTCCGCAAGCAAGGATAGGGAAAAAAGAAAAAGATTTTCTAACCATGAATAATCCATCCATTCATTGTATTATTCAAAATAGGTTTGCACTTGTAGCTTTTCAAAAATAACATCTTTCGGGAGTGTTTCTTTTTAAATAAATAGCTAAATTCATAAATACACCAAACTCAAAATGTTTTCCGAGTTTTTCATAAATAACTCGAATTAATTAAAAGCTGTAGAATGGGCATTAATTTTATAGATAAATCTTACGAAACATTTTTTGATTCGGTAATTAGTTTGTGTAGTAAAGCGCGTCAAAGTTACGTCCGGAAATAATAATAATTCACGTAGAAAAAGTAGAATGATTTTTGAAGTTTAAAAATTGAAGTAATTTGTTAAGAATTTTTTTCAATGAATCATTAATTTAAAATAAATATAATTTCAAAATTCGTTGAAAAAAAAAAAATTATTTATTATTGAAAAAGAGACAAATTATCGTGGATTTAATCAATCCCATCACAGGAAAACTTTTGTCCATCATTTGGAATGTTGGGCAAAATTGATTTCAAACATTTTATCAATTTTTTTCTAAATCGAACCTGTTTTTGGTGGTCTCCACAGAATTGTTGATTTTTAATTGATGACTTTCCAAATCATAATCTTTCTCTAGTTTTTCAATTTGAAATGAATTATGTAATTTCAATTTAACCTTTGAGTTATTAATATAATTTACGTGATACAAATCATTTTCTTTTGTGAATTATTTTTAGATCTTCAAAAAGTATTTTGTTTCAAATTATATTTTTTTTTGTCAATACTAAACATTGCGTGTATAAATTTAAAAATACACAATATACATACAATATAACCATTACGAAATGTTTGTTCTATTATGTGAGGTATTGACAACCGGATGTGATATTTTAACGCAATTTTAAAATATTTTCTTGTACAACAGCCAATTGTTTATTGTAAAATTACATATATATATTGTACAAATAATAATAATAATTGTTTAAAGAATGCTTAAATTTTTGTTCAATCTCAAAATAGATTCTTTAACTTTCATAGGTTTCGAGCAACAAGCGCGATCCAGGGGGCTGGTCATGTGAGTCATAACCCCCCCCCCCAAATAAAAACCAAATATAATTTCTTTTTTAATTATAATTTTATTGCTTCTTACTCAAATCTAACATTGAGATAATTCAATGGTGGGAATGAAATCTAGAGTGTTGCGTAATTTATTACTACTGGGAAAAAATATTACTGTTTATCAATTCATGAGCAACAAATATTTTCCAATTCATGGTTATTGATAATCATGTTTGATTTGATATAAGTTTAATTAATTATTCAAAATAATTTTCAATGACATTTTTTTTTTTTTAACTTAAGAATAAAAATAATTGAATAAAAATATCTGAAGAAAATTAATTCAATTATCAATGGAATAAAATTATCTTTAGCAATTATTCGAATATTGATATCTTAAAGTTCTTTATAAACTTTTGTTTTCATTATATTTATTTACATTTTAAACTTTTATTTCCAGTTGTAAAAATTGACCATTCAAATATTAAATTTCCAAGATCAATACTCTTTTCTAGTGCTTTAGTATTTGAAATAATACGAATTTCGTAATCGAAATTTTTTTTTTATAGATAATTTATTACAATTTTAAAGGAAGTACGATTTTTTACTTATTCTAATTAATAATTTTTGTTTTTAGTCTGTGAACCACCCCCCCCCCCCCACTTAAACTTTAGATCCGCGCCTGATCTTTCTCTGGCCATCATGTATCATTTTTAGAAATTCTTGACCTTTATTTATTTTTTAATTTGGTATTTTGAACAATATTCTCTAGCTATTTTTAAACAAACTTTAACATTTAAGGACCACTGTGCAGGGGAAAAATGGAGTTTCCATTTGAAAAACAAAAGTTGGGGCATCTTGACCCCGTTCGAGGGCAGTCCCCCCACATAACAATTGATATCATATAAATATGAGTTCCTAAAAATAATTACATCCACAGATAATTACACCTGACATTCAAAGAGACCTAGCTCTTAAACTGAAGCATTTAGAGCTTTGTGTCCATGTTGACTTTTAATCAGGATGCCAAGGTTTACTGAATCCTACAATATAAGGAAATTTGATCAAAACCCAATTTCCATGAGATTAGTGCGGGATCCTTTAAAATATAAAAAAATTGACATTTCTGTCAAAATTTAGTCAGTTTAGTCAGTTCTCAATACGTTAGAGTTTTATAAATCATGTGATCAGGTTTCGAATATTAAGTGAGATAATCCATATTTTGCGTTTTCTATTTTATCTCCCTTTGTTCTGCAAGGGGGAAAAGCATATCAGATACGAAAGATAGCTTATATCAATTTTAATTCTTTTAAGGTGAAACGATTGTCAAATTTTCAGTTAGCAGGAGTCAAATGCGAATTTTACACACCAAAGTAAGATTCCACACGGATAGAAAATATGGCACTGGTTATAACGGGTGTTTTTTTTGGTATGATACAACTTCCGATATGGATAAATTTATTAAAATAGGAATAATTTTATTTAAATTGTTTTTTTATTCATTATAGATTGCCATTTCATCATGGAAAGACTCACGCCTCAACAACGCTTTGAAATTATTAAAGTTTACTTTGAAATTATTAAAGCTTACTTTGAAAATCAGTCTTCAATTCGTGAAATTCTGTTTAGTGATGAAGCTCATCTTTGGCTGAATGGTTTTGTTAACAAACAAAATTGTAGATTTTGGAGTGAGACAAATCCAAAACAGATATTGGAAACCAGATGCATCCAGAAAAAATCACTGTTTGGTGTGGATTGCATGCGGGCGGTATCATCGATCCTTATTTATTTAAAAATGATGCTGGAGCCAACGTTAAGGTCAATAGAGCACGTTATCGAACCATGATCAACGATTTTTTGTTTGAAAACATCGATCCAGACGAAATGTGGTTTCAACAGGATGGAGCTACAGCCCATACAGCACGTGAAACCATTGATTTGTTAGAAACAAAATTTAATGAAAACATTATCTCTTAATTTGGACCTGTTACCTGGCCTCCTAGATCATGTGATTTAACACCACTCGATTATTTTCTGTGGGGATATGTTAAGTCATTGGTGTACGCTAACAAACCAGCAACAATCGACGACCTGGAAGCCAACATTGAACGAGTTATAGCAGAAATAAGACCAGATTTGTTCGAAAAACTCGTTAAAAATTTGACTGACAGATTGCAGATCGTCAGGAGCAGCCGAGATGGACATATGTCCGAAATCATATTTAAACATTAAGAGCATATGAACTGAATTGATGCATATGAGCATGAACTTCTAAATAAAAAATATTGCATAAATGTTCTCACTCTCTTAAAAAAACACCCTGTATATAATTTATTTTACAGCTAGCTTCAATTTCTTCAGCAATACACACATATTTCTACACTGATATGATATTATTTGATTAATAATTCAAGAGAACGAACAATTATGATTAATAAAAATTTATGATAAGATAAATCTTTAGAAATATAATTTATGATAAACATTGAATAAAAAATTACCTACAAAATTGAAATGCAGGCCAAGGACAATTTTTTATAAAAAAAATTCATATTTAAAATATCAAAAAGCACGTGGTAGAAATATAAATGACTTAGTTTTGTCATCTTGTTACAGAATGACTATAATATCTGTGTTTGTACTAGACGAGACTATATGTATTCTTCTAGTGAATCTAGTGAATTAATTTTTTATTCATAATGTGATGCAAGATACGGACAAGAGGGGAATTCGCGTGATGTGCATATCCGAAATGTAAAATAGTGAAAAATTTGGCAAATGTTTGTATAGGAAAATTACACTATTAGATTTTAGATTTCTAAATCGAAATATCCAACAATATCATTAATTATGCTACAAGTTTACAAAATTGTTACGCTAATGAGGTCGGATCTGTTATTTCCTAAGGAAAGTCGTGCCAAGCTCCTAGTAAAATGATCTCTTAAGAACGTTCGAAAGAGTCATCTTGCGGGGAAAGACGTAATGGAGGTATCAAGCGACTGCGCATGCCTACAGCGTTACAGATTTAATGTATACGTTGAAACTAGATTTAAATAATCTATGTATTATCTGGTAAATAATACGCGTGAGTCGTGACTCGTACTGTTTCTTATATTTTAAATAAAAAAGTAAAATCCTGTGTTTTGCTTCTCTAAAATGATAAAATACTAGCATAATTCATTCATGTTCAAATGCATTTTGGAAAGTAAGCATTTGAACATACCTTCATCTTTGGCTCAAATAAATCCCAGTAGTTAAGGGCAGATGTATGGGAAAAAATCTAACTTTTGACATCAGGCCGCTTCAAAACGTACAGGTTGGAATATAACCTGGAGATATTACGTTGTAGTCTGTATACAGAGGTAATTATTAAAAAAAAGAAGCTGTAAGATTCCGAGACTACAGAATCAATATATCATTCATGCATTATTTATCTCCTCTGTTCTCTCTACTCACAAAAATTATTTAACATAAAAGAGAATGAACAAAACTACAAAATTTATTTATAGAATCTCGTAGAATGTCTGGAACGGACGAACAAACACAATACCAGGAACAAAAACGTAAGCTAAACGTGTTATTAACGTGACTATTCTTGTATGTGACAAATGACTGATGATTTTCTTAAAAATATTAATAATTTATTATTATAAATATTAAATAATAAGATAAATCCATCACATGATCCGTAACGCAATACATCACTACACCACACAACACTACCGGTCGGTATATATATTTTGTGCTTGTGATAAATAGTACTTACAACACACTTGTACAATACGCGTCAAAAGTTGATGTTAGTTTTCAAAATTTTATTATTGATTTGTGTCTTATTGATACGGTTTTCGAAAAAAAAAATGCTTCGGATAAAAGTTGTTCATTATAAATATTGTAACAACTTTTATTCGAAATTGTTTTTTCGTAAACCGAATGAATAGACACAAAATTTTAAAAAAAATTTTAAACTTTTGACGCATATTGTATGAACAAAATTAAAAATAGCCTTCCTATACGTTTGTTAGCTAAGCTTTCGTTTTTACACAGGTTGGTCCCATCGAAAATAAAACACAGATTTGGTTCTACAATTAAGGATACACAATGCCGCAAGGTCAACCTGGCTTATTGGCAAAACCCGGAAAGAAATAAACCTCCTGGTTCGGGTGCTTCCCGGTCACTGCAGACTTATAAAGAATCTATCCCTTACGATTTTAGAAGGCAGTGCGATTTGTCTGGATAGTAATGGGACGGAGGATACGCCCTTTCACCTTCTGGCAGAATGGGGCACGCATCTAGCCGTCTGCTTAGATGAGGGAAAATGAGGTAAAACAACTTATTAAGTGTAGCTCTGTCATGTCATTCGCAAAAATGATGAGTAGGTTCGACAACTAACACATTGCTAGAGAGAACGGGTTGAGGGAATGGATTCCTTAAGGGTCTAGAAAGGACGTTCTAAGGACGTTCATGCATGATAGTATAGATAAAAATTGTTTTTTTAGTAAATTGTATAGCTCAATTATGTAGTTATCCTCCTTCAAAAACTTTCAACACAGCGTCTTATAGAAAACAGAATTTTTTCGTTATTAAAATTATAATAACTATATTATTAAAGTAGCCACCATAATAAATAATGTTTATAAATATTCTTTGAAATATGCAGTTTATATAAATAATTGCATTAAAAAAGCGATATTGACGAACGTTTGAATTCATTATTTAATAAAATTAAAACTGTTTTGTTAGGTTTGATTTTGCCACCATATTTTGAAAAACTGGCGACAGCGCACAATAAAAAAATATACATACACATTGTGAATGTCATAACAAAACATAGTTTGGAGTCAGATCTGTCAAATCAAGTCAAATCAATTTTTAGTTTACTGATATTTTAAATACTTTTAAAAAATTTAGGACAAAAAAAAAATGTTATAAATCGTTGTAAGATTATTCATATACTTTACAACTTTTTTAAAATCCAAAATAAATTTGATTAAAGATAGTACTAATTTAACTCTAGCGTAACGCATGACCGTCATTAAGTTGATTTTAAAATGTGGGCCTTATCTTACGGTTGAAAAAAAAATGCATTATTGAAATTCGGAAGTAAACGGTATTTAAGATATTGTGCGTGTGGGTGACTTCCTGTACATATTTATATATTTCATTTTAATGTTCATCATCTTCCAACTAATAAATAGTATTCAATCAGACACACAAAAAAACAACGAAGCACATGCTATTCTTGATCAAATGCCAATGCTTGTCATGAGATTTAAGCCGCTCACATGCTTCACAATACGGCGCTGTGATTAGATATATATATATGTATATGATTCAAATACCTATCTATACCTATACATATAATATAAATACTAATGTTGTTACAATTACTAACTCATCTCATTGTAAAAAATATTTAAATATGTATTTTTAGATTATTATTTTTTAATTATGCATGAAGGAAACCATTCAGAGTTAAAGAAAAATATTATTATTAAAAAGCATGTGATTTTCTATTTTGTTGGAAAACAGTAGACATAAATTGTCAAATTTTTCAAAGACTATTTTATTTTATGACTCTACAGACAATAAAATCTACATTGACCATGCAACGATTATGTCTGGATATAAATCTATATAGCAAGTATCCGTAGGAATACTTTTTAACCCGACTTCAAAAAGGAGGATGGTCCTCAATTCGTCTGTATTTTTTTTTTTTTGTGTGTCACCTCAGAACTCCATTTATGAACCGATTTTGAATTTTTTGTTTTTGTTTTAAAGGGTTTGGTTTCCCATTGGTCCCATTGGCACCAAAACGCATTCTGATGAGGGGATCCCCGGGAAATCGAGGAAAATCTTCATTTTATATGTGATAACTGATTTCTGCGAATTTTTTTTTTTTTTGAAAGGGTATACTCATTTATAATGGGAAAATAAGAAAATTTTTTAAAAAACCGACTTCAAAAAAATTGTTTACAAAAAAAAACCGACCCCAAAAAAAAAACATTTTTACAAAAAAAAAAACAAAATGCATGTCAAAAAAACTGAAAATCTGTTATGAAAAAATGCACTAAAATTAAAAAAAAAAAAAAAACATTAAAAAATAATGTGTTATGAAGAAATTGCAAGGACCTACTAAAAGTTAGTAGGTCGTTTAGTGGGTCTGCCCATATTTAGACAAATAAAATAAGTTATCAAAATTAACTTCAAAGTCACTAAAAAGCGAGAATATAAAAATATTCTAATACAAAAAATGCACTAAAAAGTAAAAAAATAATTGCATATTCTTGTGCCAATTTTAGTTCACCTAAGCAAAAATTTTTAAATATATATGTACAATTATTGTTATTTTTGGAGGCGGTGTCCAAAAGTTATGTGAATTTCTCTATGCTGACACCGACTCCAAAAATAACAATAATTGTACATATATATTTAAAAATTTTTGCTTAGGTGAACTAAAATTGGCACAAGCATATGCAATTATTTTTTTACTTTTTAGTGCATTTTTTGTTTTAGAATATTTGAATTTTGAAGTCGGGTTTCCATTTTGTCAAAATAGGTTTTATTATATAATATAGTGATAGTCCTAACTATAAATTGTCTAATATACCACACTTATTCCCCTAAATATAAAACTGACGTAGATTTGCGTACTTTTCTCTAAGAAAACCCAAAAGAGCTATTATATTATCCCAATAAAATGTTTCTTCTCTCTGCGAATGTCGAATTTACCAGGTTTCTTCCAATTATCTACCTTCATTTTGCGACTAAAGCTCTTGGAGATCAATGTGATAATAAATAATAAATTTTAGTTTTAACTCCCGTAATAATTGTTTTCATCAGCTATTTTCTCTATTTCTATTTGTTTTCTTGTAATTTTTCTCGACTTCCTTGGAAATTAAGTGGCCAGTGTAAATAGTAAAGGTTTTTTTTGAATGATTCTATGTAAATTTTAACCAATGGGTATCTCGAATCCGGATGTCAGTCTGTACAAGTACCAGAAAGTCTGCATAAAATTGTAAAACGATAAGTCGCTCCTCCACTTTTCTGAAAATTTCACGAGAAATTAAGAAAAAGTTGAAACATGAGTTTTTATTTTTTTTAAATGTGCCATTTGAACTTTTTCTCTCACGGTTCTTTTACGGTTTACGAGATACATTTTATGGCGGATGCATAGACCTTCACAATCGCAAAATAACTTGTCTCTAGAAGATACAACATTTCTCATTTTATATTTTTCCTTTCATGTTGTCGAACATGCAGATAATCGGACATCCAGAAATGCATTAATTAGAACATTTCATGAACACCTGTGTCAAAATCAAAAGCTTGGGACTAAACTGATAACATAAAGGAAGTTCTTAGCCCTACATTTAAGTGCATTCAAGAACATCCCAAACATAATTAAAAGTATTTTGATACGTGTTTTGATTGGAAGTTGAACATCATATTCAAGACTAACTAGTATTATCTTCACTAAAGATTCACGGCGATACCCAACGTGGGAACCTCAGCAATTTGCAATTTAGGGCGGTTAGAACAATTTGGTTGTTCTAACCTCTTACTACGATTTAACTTGTACAACAATTCTCTTGAAGCTTTTTTGAGACGAAAAAAATGCAGACCATATGGAACTTTTACTAGAACCACCTTACTCACACTGAAGTAAGGTGTCTCTCGAAAGGGAACTGCTTGAAAATATTTACGAGCTATTTGATATTATTAGTTGTAATTATGCTTCATTTATAGGGCCTACAAACGAGGAACATTGTGCAGCAACATTATGCAGCAACCTATTATGTTGCAAATGTGTATAGTGGTTGCAGCAACAAAAAATATGCCCTTGAACGGTTGCTGTAAAAATCAAAATTATATGATATTTTATAGGGGAGTTTAAAGTCCCTGTAAAAATTTGACATATTATCTAATATTTTATGCTTTCCTAATATTTTATTATGTTTATATTTTATTATGTTTATTAGTAATAATATATACATATAGATATTATCCAACACTAATTTTATTCATATAAATAAACTAGATACATACATATAAATAAACTATACAAATTAAATGAGATAGATAGAGACAAGATGAGAAATGATTGAATTTTTATGTCTAGCGTCATAAAATAATAAAATAATAATTTTATGTTCCATAATTTTGGTTGCACGTCTGTACAGAAAATATTATGTAGGCGGAGTTCAATGTTGCTGCAACAATATTCTGCGTCTGTTCCATACTTTAGAGAAAAATTAAATTTTTAAGTATAAAAAAATATGTACACTCACGTTCATAAAAATTGAACCAGTAAGTTACATTCTAAGTGTGTATATTACTAAATATACGTTTAATATTACATACAGTAACACTTAGAATGTTACAACTGGTTCAATTTTTATGAACGGGAGTGTAAAGTTGAAAAACACTGCTCTAATCCACGGTTAAATATATTTAAAATGATTCTAAAAACTAACTTAGGGGATAGATATTTTTCGATGTAATATATAATATGCCTATATAATAAATAGATGTGCTTTCACAAAAGACGCCATAATGTCTGAAAGCACATTAAAGCTTATGTTGAACATAAAAATGAAATGGAAGAGGGAATATATATATATTATTACATTATTTAGTTGAAAAACAGCAAGTTGAAGAAACTGGAAAATATGCATTTTGTTGTCATTATGATATCAACACATTTATTTTATAATGTACTACACACATCACAATGTTTATACATACGTAATTGTATTTATTTAAAAAATAAACTATTAGATTTACATGTCATGGCCATAATATAATTAAATTGCCAGATTAAAATTCGACTAGCCAGATTATAAACTGTTTGGACATTTCAATCGTTCATTTTAAGTCATGATAACTATTTTGTATTTGATATATGTATTTACATACCTGGAAGTCTCATACATTATCTTTGATAATTATATAGATATTTTGGAACAAAGGCAGAAACATTCTTGAAAATTTGAAAAAACAAAATATGTGATTTGGCCATACTTTACTGTATCGCCTTAATAAGTTCATGTAGAACTATGTCTTACGTAACCTTAATGGAATTTGACATAAGTATTGTATTGTGACGCCTATTGTATTGTATACACACATAAGAATATATGATTAACTCTCTCTGCTCGCAAGGGACCCCCCGGGGCGACCTTTGGCCTTGGCTCCACGTCCTTGAAATAATGCAAAAAACCGCAACCTTCAAGCATAAATAGAAGTAAAATAAGGTAATTTTTTAGGGGTTTTACCATTTCCAGGGAGGTTGGGTTGGGAAAATTATAGTTTTCCGATCTTTCCTATAAGTTTGAAGCGATTCCACGGCGAATACGAAAAACCGCATCCTTTAGAAGCATGTTTAGAAGTGGGTAGAATTTGTATACGGCAGTGAGTCAGTGAGTTACACAAAGGGCTGTATATATTATAGGATAAGTTGATATTGACAACAAAGTAATACTGTCAATGATGTGAGAAGATTGAATCATACGTTAGAATCATCCGTGGTGTAATGGTAGCACATTGGGCTAGAAATCCGAGTTATTAATTCATATCAAATTAAAAATGCATGTAGAACATTCAATATCAATCATATAATATTTGATAGCGTGGTCAAATACAAAGTTTTACGTAACTGAACGCAATGTATTAAAACGATGGATTGATAATAATTTAGCTAAATTCTAATATGTCTAGTTGAACTTTAATTTGACTATATTCAATGTGGTTACTATATTATACAGTTTAAAATACAATCATTGTAAATTACAATGAAAATAAACACAAGTCACAATATATATTTTAATCTAACAAACCTATTATAACATTTTATTAATAACATCATAATAAAATGATGCTAAAATTATATTCAAATTGTGTAACGAACCGTGGATAAGTACAATCAAATTCAAAATAATCTGGAGTGGTCAGAAATAGAAAATCAAAGCTTAATCAAAAAATATGTTAAATAATAACATTAAAAAAAAACTACATTCAAATAACATAAAATGAAAAATTCATTTTAAGGACGTTCATGCACGAGGCTTGATAGATAAAAAATTTGTTTATATGAATTGAATAAGATCATCATTATGTAGTTATGCTCCCCCAAAAATTTAAAACCTATTGACGATCATTTCAAAGAGTAATTATTGATTAAAAATCAACCTTTTAACACAGCGTCATATGGAGAACAGAATTTTTTTTACTTAAAATTATAATAACTATATTATTAAAGTAGCCACCATAATAAATAATGTTTATAAATATTCTTTGAAATATACAGTTTATATAATGGTGTTGACGAATGTTTGATTTAATTATTTAATAAAACTAAAACTGTTTTGTTAGGTTTGTTTTTGCCACTATATTTTTAAAACTTGCAACAGCGCACAGTAAAAAAATATACACATACACACAAATATACAACATAGTTTATTGTCAGATCTGTCAAATCAATTTTTAATTTACTGATATTTTACAATAAATACTATACAAATACTATACAAATAAAAAAGGTTATAAATCGTTATTGATATGCATTACAACTTTTTTTTAAATACTAAATAAATTTTATTAAAGATAGTACTCATTTGTCTCTAGCGTAGTACATGAACATTCTTAGTAAAATTTAAAAGCTTTCAAGAATGTTTGTGAACCCTGAGAGCTCTCACCACAAAGCTATCCACATTCTGACATATACAAATCATACGGGCTATTTATGACCCACATAACATTTTAAAAGGGTGAAATAGTATGCTATAATGTGATTTTACAGGGGGGGGGGGAGGTTTGTTGATGCAACTTCAGGTTACGGAACTCTGATAATATCTACGAAAAAATTAATTAAGAAACGGACAATAAAATTGACGTGGTTCAAAGCATAACGAAATGTGATTGATTGTTAAACAGTTCTTGAACTGATTAGTAGTGTATTGGCTGGTTGGAACAAAACGATGGGGAAGAGACGTGTAACAACTTTTATTTCAGTAAGATCTAAAATTTTGTGATCGATACGTTAGTCTAAAAATAACGTTTTAACGGTTCTTGTTGCAGCCACAAATATGCCGTTTGATATTTGTCATATGTCAGATAAAAAAAACACATACCTTCAGTTAATTGAGAAATGTGCGCGTTGGCTAAATTTAGATTTATATGAATGCAACAAAAAACAAATGTCAGATTATGTTTTTACCCCACAAGATTTGTTGTTTCGTGTGACAAATCTATAAATATAAAAAAATTAAACTTAGTTTACTCTGTTAAAAGCGTTCAAAGTGTGGATAACTTTAGATTCTAATTTAATATGTCTAAACATTATTAAAAATAATGTGTTATATAGAGATGAGAAACTTTTTACGTAATCTAATTAAAGTTAATTATTTAAAACAATACAGTTTTTTAACATGTGTCTATTAAAATTAAAATGTTTTACCAAGTGTTATCTACTACGATAGAAAAATATTAAATGCTAGATAGTTAGTTGTATGTCCTCTGCCTGAGTGATAATTTAACATTATTTTTTTTAAACAATTTATTATATTTACTTTAAGTGTGGCGTAATTTCTACCGACAAGAATATACGTTTACATAATATAATGTGTAAACAGATATATTAACACAAAATTTAGTTTCGAGTACACGGCATAGTGATATCGGGGTTAATTTTAATTTTAATTAAACAACTACAATTTTTGTTATGAATTTAAGGATGTTAGGGAGATAAAACCGGAGGCAAAAAAAATTTCTTTTCCCGAACCGTTTTTTTTTATTGTCTAGATTTTTCTAAAAACAGTCTCGTTTGATGTATTGTAGCGGCATATAAATAAAACTGATAGTGCCTGAAAAACTGAATACATAAAGGAAGTATGAGTGGAAACTAAATTTTATGATGCTATTACAGTTATCTATCTATGTACGTATATATCACGTATATATAGTGATATATATAGTGATATAGTGATATATATAGTGATATACACATCTATCTATGTACGTACACTATATATCATGTATATATAGTGTCACATAATTCGCCATTTTAAAACGATATCAACAAAACACTTTTGAATCAAAATCTTCATAAATGAAAACTGCATGTCATGTATAATATTATCAATTTGAACTGATCATTTTAAAACTAATTGATGCGCCGCATAGTAGCATGATTGGAAACTAAACGAATGATGGTAATACAGTTATTTATCTATTTAGCTGTATACAAACGGATTTTAATTTCGTTTTTAAATATTATTACAGTATTAACAGTATTTTCATATTCTGAAAATAAATGTGAAAAAAAATTTTCATGCATATTCCCTATTCTACCGGAAAATTACTATTGTAAAAGATTTTGTAGTAGCCATACATATTAATAAAAAAGAATATAGATGCATATCTAATCAGAATTGTTTATATAATATGTCTTGTAGGTATAATACTATTGATTTTTCTAACCTTATTTTATTTTTTATTTTAAAGTAGTTTTAGTATCATCATACATGTGGAATATAAGAAAATGGTAAGGACAAGTGTTACGTTACAAGACTAAGAGTATATAAGGGTTCTGACCATCATCAAACACATACATACAATTTAACATTTTTTGTTTCGAAGTTGATCGTGCTAGGTTTTTGCCACACTCTCTGTGCCGTATACGGAAGAATTAACGGAATCGAAGAACCAACTATTTTATCTGCTCAAATGGACATGCTTACAAAGATTACATGGAGCTAAAATGCATAGTAACTATCAAGGATGAAGTAGTAACTATCCCCCACCAAAGATTTCGTCCATTTTCAATAATTGATATGGAAAAAAGATACAGCAAACTGTAGGCGAGCTAACGATCGAAGGTACGACCTAGCATTTGATGACGCAAGGACCATGAACGAAAACAATGAGCTACTCCACTTTTGGCACTATTTGAGTTGGCAAAAAGAACTTTAGACAGGTAAATGGGAAAATCTGCGTACGTTCGCAGAAAGAACGAGCTTTCACATTTCTCATCGAATACAAAACACGGGTCATAAAATACTTTACGGACGGTATAAATTAACTTCCGAGTAGGGACATTTACCCGGGAGGTAAAGTTACCTAGAAGTTGGAAAACCGTCAGTTAGGAGTTTACCCACCGAGTAGGCTACCCGACACTTTAACTAGAGGTTGGAACAACCCGAATTTAATCGTACAACTATAGAACCCTAAATACAATATATTAAAAGAATATATATATATATATATATATATATATATATATATATATATATATATATATATATATATATGAATAAATGTTTATTATGTTGATATATAAAAAGTTTCACTGGTTATAATATAAAATATGACGAGAAATTTTTCTTCAGGTGAGTTTTTTTTTATGAAAATTTGTTGTTTCATCTATTTTTCATCGCAGCAGGTAGACGTTGAATAATTGAGTGTATGTTGGTTTTTTTTTAATAAAAGAAAAAGTTTACTGTATAATAAATTCAATTTTGTGCTGTCTGTACTGATGATGATATTATGATTGCAAAAAAAAACTAACAATATCTTCTAGAATATAAATTCAATTTTAATGATTGATTTATTGAAAAGACAATATTATAGACTCTCTATTGGTCTTAAGATACTTCGAGAAAAGACAAGTTTATATAAACTTTTTTCGCATACAATTTTTTTAACATACTTTAAACAATGGCGCAGACAAAACTTGTTTTTTATTAAAAATTGTGAACTTTTTCAACAAAACTCAACCAACGGTGTTTAAAATGTTACGAATGAAATTTGGTTAAAAAATGAGTGTCCTTTTTTATTTAACTGTGCGCGGCAGGTACATAAATACGACGAACCGAAGGAATCAGTTCTTAAATTACTTTTTAAATTATCCCAGAATTTAAAAAAATATTTTATTGTTTTAAAGATCGGCATATTTTTCGCTTTCTGAGGAACTTTAAACACAACTTATGGGAAAACTATTGAGTTTATGGAAAAAAATTTCAAATAAAAGTTGTTTATTTTAAAGAGAACACAAAAACAAAATTTCAGTTCGATAACTCTTTTCGTTCTTGAGTTATCGTGTTCACAGACGGACGGACATTCGAAAATGGTCGAATTAGGCCATTTTATGAACACATATGTCAAACATTCATGCATACGATCATTATTTTCAAGCGTTACAAAGTCGAGACTAAACTTAATATATCTTGTATATTTACATATACTGGGTATAAAAAATTCATTTGATGTATAATCATCCTTTTCTTTCATGTAGTTAGTTATTGCATCACAAATTCCCTACAACTTTAGGTTACGACTTGAGTTATTGATCTATCTATACACTATCTCCGTCAACAGAGTTTAGTTTCAGTATTAACTCAGGCTACATGGTACTCGTATGCACTCACTAGTTTTATTATATCATAACTACCTTCTATGATGGTTTGATATACACCCATCATAATGGAACACGCAAGAGTGAAGCTTTTATTTTATTTTATACCGATTACTAATAGTTTCATAATCTTTTGGAACTATTTTTTTATTCTTTAATGTATAAACTCAGAATTTAACAGAATTTGTTTGTTTTGATATCTCGTAATTCGGTAATAATACAAACAATCTCAACTATGTCGCGAAATTTGTTCAACCATAATAGTTTCATCATTTCTATTTGTAAGTATTAAGCTCAAGTTCTACTATATATTTATGTGTAGTATCGACCCAGTTAGCTACTGGTGTTGTTGAGTTCACTATTTTATTTTTTACAGTGTAGAAGTAACGGTTTAACATTTCTAAAGTATCGCAAGAGGTATACTAATATCAATGCGGTTCTTTCTTCCACATCACTCTAATTAGTATGTTTAAATGAGTGCCAAAAAAACATTTAGTACAAAAATGCAAATACAAAAATAGGCTTTAGTCAAAAAATAACTGCTATAAATAAATAAATAAATATATATATATATATATATATATATATATATGTGTCAGTATAAACGTTCTAATCAAAAATAAAAAGAACTTGAATATTTAAGTTTCATAAAACAAGCTTTTGGACGGAAACACTCCAACAGAGGTGTTAGAATGTATTTTAAGTATTTTCTCGAAAACGGCTCCAATCGATTTTTTATTTTACATTTTTCTTCGATTAAAATAGGAAAACAAAAAATAATATTTTTGGTATCGTCAGGGAACCCGTTTATAAAGAGATAATATATTAAACTATTTATTGGGTACCTAATAAATATTATTATCTATTGGCTACTTGGACAATAAAAATTAGATGTTTGATTTTAAAATGGCTACCTGTCATTGTTTTGTCTGATGAAATTGAAAAACAATCAATGAAACGTTGCAATTTTCAAATCAAACATATAATTTTTTACTGTCCAAGTACCCAATAAAAAATATTTATATATATATATATATATATATATATATATATATATATATATATATATATATATATATATACATTAAGCCTAGCTCACACGATGCTGGTTCGGCTGCTGGATTGCTTGCTCGATTTTGTAGCTGGTTCCCAAGCTAGCTGTCATGCTTGGCATTGTGATGGCTTCTATGCGATATTCGCTTCACACGATGCATTGTTGGCATTCGGCCGGTAGATGGCTCCTATACGTGCAAAGTGATGGTTTGGAAAAATGGACGCGGTTATAGTAAAAGTGATTCATCGAAGACAGTTAGTAATGAGCATATTTTTAATTATTGATAAATTAAGACGACGAAATAGAAGTCAGAGTTAAAACCTAGGTTGTAGAGTCGTCCGTGGTTATTACGGCGTAACAACCAAGAAAGTGTTTTGAAAAAATTATTTGAAGAACAGATAGTCATTAAAATTCAAAAATAGAAATAACTGTTTACATTAATCGTATAATATTAATAATAAGATTAATGAAATGTGGACCTGTGGTCTATAAATTGATTGGTTTTATTTAAGTTCTTGATTTTTTTAAATTATTTATTATAAATTAGTTTAAAAAAATTTCAGTAATGATGAAATTAACTTTTTTTTTAAAATCAATTCAATAATAATATAAAAATCAGAAAAGAACGCTACGGATAAAACAAACCCATGTAACTAAATAAGACGTTCTAATTGGTTAACATGAAAAACTTGCAGAGGATAAAATGGACATGAACTATTGCCGAATTCTAGCAAGCGCCACGCAACAGAGCCAGCAGTGACCTCAATTTTCCATCACAACTTCTATCATAGCTGCTATCACAGCACCCCCGCAAGAAATCTAGCGAGCGAACCAGCATCGTGTGAGCCAGGCTTTACAGAGGTAATATATATTATATCATACAAAAGTGAAAATTCATGTCACGAGAATTTTATAAAACAGTTTTACTAATTATGAAACAGACAAATCATATGATACATACATACATACATACATACATTATATTATTGCATTCAGTAATAAAAAATAGTTTATATACCTACCACATGAAAATTTTTGTTCTACACATCGGCCTCAAAGTCCGATCATCGCGTGTATGAAACTTTCATTGAATAGTGACATATTTTTATAATTTTTAGTCTTATCAATTAATATATATAAATAAATACTTCAAATATCGAAACAATGCGGTTATGTTATTCCACATATTCCGTTTGCATGTTAGGTAGATGGGAAACCCAATAGTGTAACAAATAGCACACACAATTATAAATTTTAATTATTAAATTGATATGTTTTGTTTAACTTAAAAATGGTAAAAATTTGTAAAATGTGAATGTAAAGCCACCCAATACTGAGATATTTAAAAAAGAAAAAAGTCCAGAAAGTTTAGTGGTTTTTAGATCACAGAAAGTTGAGCCCGATGTATTGGAAAGCTATTGTTCTACCGGACTCAATTACATACATAAGTAGAAATAAAGAATAAACAATCGCATACAAGACCTTTTAAGGATGTCCAGCATTCAAGCAGTTTGCGACAGATTTTGCTCATTTTTTTTTCACAGCTAGGCTAAAAATAACGTTTTCTATTAAATCGCGAAATTTTTGACTGTTTAGAACGCGAGATAATTGATAGCAAAGTTATCATTCTCTCTCACTCTCTCTCATTAGAAGCATGTAAAACTTCATGCCCGCCAAACTATTATCTGTATTAAAAAAAATACTCGACAGAATTTTAAAAAAAAAACTAGAATAGTAAAGGTAAATATTTATTAAATAATTTTTTTTTAAATCGTATTTTACCGTCTTGTTTTCGAAATATAAAATTTAAAAAAAAAAGTTTTTATTTTATTTTTTTTTTTTTTCTTCAAAATTTCATTATTTTGTATATATGAATAGTGAATTTGTCTATGTGTTTTGTATGTGTGTATATGCATTTGTGCTATAATAAAACCAAAACGGTTTTTTTTCCTGATTTTATTACACAGTGCTGGAACGTCCTTAAGGGATATTATATGGTCATTTATTTCAGCCTAGCTATTGTGCTTAATATGTTGAATTTACCATAACGACGGCATAGAAAACTATATGTTTAACTACACAGAATTCTAAATGGCATGACTATTATTACTAGTACGGGTTAAAGTGATTAATGTCATGGGTCATAATCTTCAGCCTACTAGTTTGTAAAAACCGAGCAAAAAATAAAAAGCATATAAGGATATTTCGGTCAGTTGTATGACGGTCAGTTGTTTTTGTTTAGTATGTAAAGATTAGGCTTTAATATGTTACCATATTACTTTTTACTCAAGAGCGGAACGTTTAATGATGGACATTGTGTTAAATGTATAATTTTGACACTTGGTCAGATGATGAAGGATACTATAAATTATAATATAATTTTGTAATTAATTTAATTTAATATCCTTACATAGTATAAAATAAAGTCCCCCAGCCACGTCTGTCTGTCTGTTCGCGATTTACTCAAAAACTACTTCACCGATTTTCATGCTGTTTTCACCAATGGATAGAGTAGTTCTCGAGGAAGGTTTTAGTATATAATTTGTCAAGTTTTTGTATACATTAGCTAAAATATAATGATATTTGTTGAAGTTGTCGGAAAACATATTATAAAACAAATATGTTAAATATGCTATGCATAGATAGCGATGCATACAACAAATACATTTTAAAAATGTACCTATAGATGTCAGTATACACAACATGAGTACTTCAAAAATTTTGCTAATAGGTGGCAGTGCATACAACAAATGTATTAAAAAAATTAAACACAATTTATCAGTCCTTGACGGCAGAAAATATTATGTTACTTGGTTATAAGGGCGTTATAAAATTTTTGCGGGTTAAGCCGCGACGGATAATGCTAGTAATTTATTATTTATAGACCACTATAAATTATATTAGAGAAAAATTTACTAGTTTAACGATGGAATGTGTTACATACTTACCGATTTCAAACATTAGTAACTGCATATTTTTGGGTAAACGTGAGTGTATACATTTGCTTGCTTGCCATATTGAGTTAAGAATAATAGCCATATTGAGTTATAGCTGTTAGAAAACTATAGAAATAATATTTTTATCACACTGTATATTCGTTTGGTCTCATTCTGCTTGCGAGTAAATTGTCTTCAAGGTTCATTTCTTTTTAACAATATAAAAATATATATATAAGCATAATTTAACATGTTATAAATTTTATAATTTTTAGGTGGCATTTTTCAAATTCGCCTCACTACCTAGATTAGTTTTGTATTATAAATACGTATTTCGACTACAAAATAGTCATCATCAATATAAATTAGCTAGTCGTAATTTACTCTTTGACAATTAGAAATAGAAAATCGAAATCAATAGACAAAAATAAAAATAAATAAAAAATTAAACAAAATAAATTAAAATAAAATAAATTTTATTGAAATTACTCTTAAAATTGCTTTCATTCAATTTACTCTTGTTAACATCACTCTTATTAAAATTACTCTTATATTGTCTCAGAATATGTTATTCGTTGCTAATTTGGTGACAGTTTCATCAAAGATCCTGAGACAGTATTGAATGAAAGTAATTTTAACAAGAGTAATTTCAATAAAATTTATTATATTATAATATATTTTAATTTATTTTGTTTAATTTTTTATTTATTTTTATTTTTGTCTATTGATTGATTTTTGTCAAAGAGTAAATTACGACTAGCTAATTTATACTGATGATGACTACATTGTAGTCGAAATACGTATTTATAATACAAAAAACTGATCTAGGTATTGGGGCGAATTTGAAATTTTATTTTTTTAATGTTAACTAAACGTAAACCCTTAATTAACAAATTAATTTACTCAGTAACTATTGAGTCACAAACATAAAATTAAAATTCCATCGAACAGTTTAAATTGGTTTAGTGTTTATATAAATCGTTTAAAGTTTATATAAATCGTAAAAAATCGATTTATTTAATTTTATTTCAAAAACCTGGAGTTCTCATTAATTATCATTTGATAATATAATATTATTAAATAAAACAAATATTGGGGAAATAAAAAATGAAATGATCATCATTTCATTTTTTATTTCTGAAGAATGAACTGTGTTCCGAAACTAGTCAAATAAAGTGATTTTACGAAAATTTCAAATATTTGTTTTACTTAATAATTATAATGGATTTTCGTCAAGTAACGATCCCATTCAATACAAAAAAAAGCAATTATTACTTTTTAACCCTACTTCAAAAACGAGGATGGTTCTCAATTCGTCTTTATTTTTTATTTTTTTTTTAAATAGTAGTAAGATTTTTTTCGAATATATTTTTATCGCTTATAAATATCACACACAATTTAGTTTTATATATTGACTTAGGATTAAAGTCTATCAGAAATTTATCAAAAATTTTATACAAATACATTCAAGGTTTAACACAGATTACATACATTTTAAATTTATTTAGTAGTTGAATTTTGTATTGAGGAAATAAATATCCGAAAATATATTCGTGACCAAATTTTTTTATTCAATATTTACTCAATTTATCTGCGTTATTTAATCAATTAGAAAACTTCAACTAAATATATAAGTTATTTTTATTTATAATTCCGTACTAAAAAACCCACAAGGGATTTATAGAGAAGTAAAAAATTGTAATTATGAAATAATCATTAATATACGGTATAAGAAGCAATCCTGACAAGAGGGGAAGTATGTAGGGTTTATCCACCCCGGTTCGGTTTTATTGGTCATCTGAGATTGGCTGTATCGACACATCACATTACTAGGTAACTTAAACATCATTCAACTTTGACTAATTAGGTAGATTGCTTTTTCTGTACTGAAGTTTATTGGCCTGGATGAAAAAAAAAATGTCCACTGTCTTCAATAGTCGAGGTTTATTTTTTATACGCTTTTTATTAGTTTCACCTGTATGTATGTTTGTATGTATGTATGTATGTATGTATGTAACCGACCCTTTTGGGCTCGATTTTCTCCTACTTTGAACGATCAGATTTAATTCAAATTTTGCACACCTGTCAAAGACCGATGACAATGCAATAATTCGATTAAAATATCCGATTATCCTGATTATATTCGCCAGGATTCATCAATTTCTTTCCGTATCCTTTGCATGAGAGTAAGAGAGATAGAGCTAGTGCGCGAACTTCAACTAAAAAATGAAAAATAAATAATAGTTTAAAACAACACGCTTTTATAGAAAATACAACTAAAAAATAGAAAATAAAATTTAATAAATTTGGATTAAGAAAAGTGTAAATAAGAAACAAATGTATATTAATGGAATAACTATTGACACTATGCACCCCACGCTTTTTTCCATTAATATACATTTGTTTCTTATTTACACTTTTCTTAATCCAAATTTATTAAATATTATTTTCTATTTTTTAGTTGGATTTTCTATAAAAGCGTGTTTTTTTAGTTTTTTTAAACCATTATTTATTTTAAATATTTGGTGTCGATGGAATCGGTAATTATAAATTACATTCTTATGTCGTTTAGTCAATTATTCACGTCACATTTTTACCGTTATAGTACCAAGGACAACTCTGACTAACAATTCGGTGCAAGTTATAGTGTCATTTACAATTATAATAATCATTTGTAGATTTTATGATTTTATTTAAAACAAGTGAAAATAATAATTGACTGAGTTAATTACTTAAATACCTGATGTATGCTGAATTTAGAAAAGAAAGTTTCGAACAAAAGTTGTTTATTTTTTTTAAAAGAAACATTTTTTGTCCTTAAATTTTTATTCTATCTCTTGCGGTTTCAAAGATAGGCAGTTTGGCCCGTTTTACTCAAACATGGTCCAATTTTGTCCATTAACCTTACTTTTTAGCATTACATTTGCGGAAATGGACTAATAAGGTCATTTTATGAACACCTATACCAATAAATTATTTCTGCGACCAATAATTTCAACTGTTACAAAAATGGAACTAAAATTAATATAATAAGGTAGTTTTAATATCCTTATATAGTATAAAATAAAGTCCCCCAGCCGCATCTGTCTGTCTGTCTGTTCGCGATAAACTCAAAAACTACTGCACCGATTTTCATGCTGTTTTCACCAATGGATAGAGTGGTTCTCGAGGAAGGTTTTAGTATATAATTTGTCAAGTTTTTGTATACATTGATCCTTACATATTATAAAAATAATTCATGAGGAAGGTATAGTTGTATAATTTATTGATGTATAGGTGTATAATTTATCAGTCCTTGACGGGAGAAAATATTATGTTACTTGGTTATAAGGGCGTTAAAAAATTTTTGTGGGCAAAGCCGCGACGGGTAATGCTAGTTAATTATAAGTATTAGGATATTAAATTTTGAAATATTTTCTTTACATATTAAAAGTTACAGAAAGTCAGGTTTGATAACTAAAAATTATTTTCTATAACTTTACTTATATGATTTTTTTTTTTCAATATTATTTCTGATTTTGTCCATTAACGAACTTGACCTCGCAAATACAAAAAGCATGTCACATATCAATTTTCATTCTGATCAATCGCAATAGTTGTGTTTACTTAAGAAAGCCAAATTCATTAAAAAATAGTATTTCATAACTTTTGATTCTCACTTGATCAATTTTTATTCAATTCCATACATAAATTGGATATAATCATTTTGAATAAGTTTCTCTGTAAAGTATACATAGTGTGAAGTCCATAAATAATAATAATAATTGTAATATGTGATATCATTTTTTGATTGTACATATCAAGGATTTGTTGTTGATAATCTCTCTATTCTTGTCGTCATCATGACATATAAAATAAAAAATTTAGTTTCTTTGAAAATATAAGCATGTTCTATAAACTACTATTGGGTTATTTAATTAAATTAAATACTGATATGAAAAAATTAACTCGTCAACTAGGAATCGAACCTCGGGCCTCTGGATATCTAGTCCAGTATGCTTCCGCTACACCAAAGACGACTGTGACGTAATAGCCAACTTTTTCATATTATTCTATTTTTTATTTATTTAGACAGTATTACTTCTGTTGAAGTTATTTATTTATTTAATATTTATTTATTTGTGTATACTTAAGCGTCAACATCACGATGAGTTAGTTGATGTTGGGTTAGTTCACAAGATAGATAGATAGATACATCTTGGGGTCTAAACAGTATTGCACTTCAACCTTATGGTCCGTTGTGCTTCCCCTTCTACTTCAATCCGACGAGATTCGCTTCTTCCATATCTTGGCAATAGCCAGGAGCTTGCTTATCAGGTCGTCCTGAAGGTGCATATATTCGGGGTGAGATACACCGAATTTCCTGTATCCGCTGTAACCAAGAGGTTCGCAGTCAAAGATAATGTGGCTAGATGTTTCTTCCTCCTAGCCACACAATCTGCACATAATGGATCCGTTATGGAGTCCCATTGTGTGCAGATGCTTCCGCAGGGGATAATGCCCGGTAATGAATCCGGTAACCCTCCGTAGTTGCGTCCTGTTCAACCTCAGTGCATCGAGAGATAGCCCCTTGGTTGCACTCTGAAGCAGTACCTTCCCAAGCTCTTGCTGCGGTACTTTTCCCAGTGATCACGGTGTTTAGCATTTGACCACTCGTTGATCACCTGTTTACATGCAGTCCTTGGAATTCCTAAAATAGGCTCTGAGCCAATGAAGGGTATTCCGACTCTCTTCTTTGCTAAGATTTTTAGTTTCTTAGAAAATATAAACTACTATTGGGTTAGTTTCTAAACTTCAGTCTTTTAATTTTCGAAATATTCATTCAAAACTGACTATTAGAAAAGTACAAATTTTCATGAATGAATCATTTAACATGGAAGGAGTATATTCTGGTAAATTTCAAATTTATCAAATCCATTGATGAAATTGCGATATTTTCAATCCTGTGAATTTCGAAATGATTTTAGTTAAACTATACACCAATTTTGCTGATGATACATACTCAATCTATAAAATTTATCGGTATCTCACCAGAGAAAGGAACGACTTGGGGAATTGTAGTTTACCCTGAAAAAGTAAGAAAGCGTACTAGCCAGCCAATTTCTAGAAAAACTCACAAAAAAACTTAAAATTCAACACATCCCTTACGTTAAAAAATTTTACCACAAATTTCATCAAGTAAGAGTCGTATTGGGTAACGCGCTTGTCTATCAACCAAGAATTAAACAAGCTAGAAACGAATCTTTGTTCTTTGGTTCGTAATTAAGCGCACTATCCATTGCGCAACCAGTTGGCCAATGATATTGGTTATGGATTGTGAAAGCACACTAGCCAGGCTGTCACAAGCGACAGGCTCATCTCGATTACGGGGACTTTGCGCAGGGCATGCGACAAGCCAAGTTGTGCATAAGCACCGCTAGGCCATTCATTGTTCGGTTGAGGCTCAATAGAATGCAGTTGAGAAGGATGATGGGGCTCTTGACAGGACACTGTCGATTGAACTACCACCTTCATAACTTGGAGATCTCTGATAATCCCACTTGTAAGGCCTGTATGGAGGACGATAAGACCTCCATACATGTTATATGCACCTGCAGAAGCCTGTATGGTGTCAGATATAGAATGTTCGAAACTTTGGATCCATCAATCCTGGGAGAAATCCCGGCGGAGAAGTTGTGGGCCTTCTATATGGCGTCTGGCCTCGACAGAATCCTATAGCTTCATCTATACCTGTCAGCCTTCGGGTGGCAGGTTGTTCTCAAGGAGGGCACAGAGGACCCCTTGGTCTAGGTGCTAGGGACCCGTTTGCGGTACCCATCTTTCTAATTATTACTATCCTTATACCCTTGAAAAAGTTACCCTTGATAACCGGTTTCACGATAAATCTGTACACAATGTATAAAAATTTAACCCCAAGATTGTCATGAACAAGCCCATAAAATTATGACATGTAGTAAGTAATATTATTATGTTATTTTTAATAGAACAAAACATTGATGAAATGAACAAACACGATACACACAATACACAGAGACAGACTTCTTATGATTACTGTTATTAAACTGTTCAAATATCAAAAAAACAAAAAAAAACACACAAAATGAATAAGATAATTATTGTACATGACTTCTATGATATTGTTTGAATACAGTTAGACATAATTATTTTATTTATATGCATTGAAAAAAGATTTAGAGAAAACATAAGTCGTACTGTGACTTTATTTTGTTGTTTTAAATTGATGCAAAGGTATTGTCTTTTAGAAGACATTCATTATTATACAAAAAAATAATTATATTTACATTGTTTAGTATTTCATTGTATGGTATATGGCAGGGGTGGCCAACAAGTCGATCGCGATCGACCGGTCGATCGCGAGACCAATTTTGGTCGATCACTCGCAAGTTCGGGGTTTGCGAAAAGTATCTCATAAAAACTTTTAACTTAAAAAGTACAAATACTTTTTATTCAAATGTTTTCTGTGATTAGCTCATAGAAAGGATATAATTTTTATATTATCATTATTTTTATTAGTTTGTTTTGACATTTGAAATGGTTTTATTAAGTTCTTTTTCTTTGCACTTTTGCAATTCAGTTTTCTATTTAAAACTTTTGTCGGTAGATAACTTTTTTGCTGCTGCTACTTTTTGCTACCTATATAAAATTTATTTGAATTGGGATATTACAAAATCAGCATAATACTTCGGCTTATGATAAAAACTTATACAATACATATAAAAACGTATATAAATGATGTTTATTTAATAAATCTGAAATACAGTGCGTTTAAAATTGACTTGTATTTACACTTCTGAGAAATTTATGACTATTAAAATAATAACATTTGAATTGCATGCCATTAGGATTAATTCTTGGAATCTAATTTTGCAGAATATAGTGTTAAATTTTCATTCTGAAGTTAGTGTTTGTACGCTACAGTCAATTTCTCTTGCGGATTGTTTCATTTATAAGTATTAATGAAATATTAGTGTTCTTTAAATTAATTGGGCAAGTATATAAGAGATATATTTTAAATAAAATTATTTGAATCTTAATTAAATATTTATAAGCATTATTTAAAATAATAATTTAATTATTCGCAACTATTAAGTATGATTAGCTATTTCGTTTTATCGGCTAAACCTACACCAGGTATTAATTGTAATTTATATTGTTACTGTTTAATAAAAAGTTTGAATGAATAAATGTTATTAATAAGTGCTCATGTTGTTTTAATTCCTCTGGACATAAGTTTTTTAACCCATTAAATAAATACTCATGTATGTAGATTATTTACCCCTTAATCATGGAGCTCGCCAAAGTGCACGTCGGTATAAAAGCACATTGCAAAAACATCCCCTTCTTACCTAAAAAATAGGTCGATCGCGACACAATTTTAAAATAAAAAGTAGATCTTATGTGCACCAAAGTTGGCCACACCTGGTATATGGTATATGATCAGCGTCGGACTGGCCATATAGTCGAGGTGGCGTTTGCCAGCCGGGCCTGGCTTGCGGGGTTTTCCACAAGCTCACCGGGAGGTAAGTTTTGGGGCCCGCGTAGCCTAGGGCCCGGCTCTTGCGACCTACATGTAAAATAGATGGTTCATACATACTTAGAAATGAAACAGAAAAATTAAAACTTGTTTTGGAAATTTCTGAACGGCGATTACTTTTGAACGAATCAACCGATTTTGACGTGTATCATAATACACGACAGTTGACATTGTTTAAGAGATGCATTTATAAAATTATTTATGTTTTCCTCACTCAGATTCTCAAAGTGTAGAAAAAGACGACGAAGATGTCTTAGACCAAACTGCAAAGGACGCCATGTGTTTTTCCCGAAGCGGTTCGGACGTCTGCCAAAGTTGCATACCATGTGCATGTAAACTTTTATCACAATATAACATGCACATCAGCACGTACACCACCTTATATGTTGCATATTGTGTAATTCTCACAATTTCGTTCACGCAAGTGACTTGTGAGAGACGATTTTCAGCGCTGAAGCGCATTAAAACGAGACTTCGCTCTCTATTGGGGCAAGAACTGTTGGTTTCGTTGATTATATTAAACAAAGAATCAGATCTTATCAAGGATGACGAGAATAGCAGCTTTTACGATCGAGTTATTGACAGCTTAGCTAAAACTTCTCCTCTTTTAAAAAATAGTTGATTGGCTAGCTTCCGATTTGTTATATTATAAGTAATTGGAACTATATTTACCTAATAATATATATAGTTGATAATTAATAATTTGTATATTTCATTATTTTCCGATAGTGTCCCTTCTACCATAATCCCGTTCTGGGCCCCGGGCTTGTGAGGAGCCACCCGGGCCCTTTCGGCCCAGTCCGACCCTGTATGATAACGCCACTTTCAAAACTCACAAACTAAATATTTGTGGTACGTGTGCTTGAATTTTGTTATAATTTCCCTGGCGATTTAATTTGGCCTGCAATGTGTTGCGCACGCAATGAATGCTAACCAGTGAATATTATAAATCGTTCTTAGAACATTAATATCGTGAATATTTCTGTAAATATTTGACTTACAGCCAAAATAGTGAGAAGATAAGTTTTTTTCCTTTGACGAATGGTAAGAAATTTTAAATCTGTGTTTCCCCTAACCACGCCCCGTCTCCCCTTCCCCGTCATATTTTTTACAAATACTCTAAGCACACCACCATATACCAAGTTTAACTCCTATCGGACTATAATTGTTACTAATCTTTTGGTAGCTAGGGAAGCATATTTATGGTAAATTTCCAATATATGATAAATTCTCTGTTTTGATTAATATCTCCAGAGTCCATCGACACATTTCCATCAAATATACACTGCAGAACCAAGTAACTAGTATTATACCAGTCCAAGTGGCCGAGCTATCTGGAAACTGGGAGGTTATGTGTTCGAATCCCGACATCAGCAGTTTGTCAATTATTAAGAAGAAAAAAAGGAGTCGTTAATTGACCAAACCGTCGGCGTATGGACAAGAACGAAGTAACCGGCTATGCTTGAGAAGGTTTTCTGCAGTTTCCTTCACGAACTCCAGATGAATATCGGAATAGTTCCAATTATAGTCGGCTGCAGCCGCATATCCTACCAATTCCTAGTCTATACACAAAAATTCCTAGTCTATACACAATGGACCTTATGGTCGAAATGTAGCCCGTCCAGAGCAGCCTCTACAATCTATCTATCTAACTAGTATTCCCATTCTTTAAAAAATCGTTTAAACGGTGAATTTATATAACAAAAAGAAGTTTTGTAACAAATCTTAGCATTTACATTTTCGTTTTTGAGTATCTTAGAAGTTTCGCAAAATTAAGGTGAGTTTTACTATTGACTTTGTTTCTATTATATACGAGCCCTTCTACCCGAATATTTCGAATCTTAAGAAAAAATGAAATGTCAAATAATTTAGTTTTGAAATAACAAAATTCTGGGAAATTATTATATTCAGGGACACTTTAAGAATATTAGATTCTGTTAGAGGTAACTATAAAATATTACATTTATTTAAAGAACGTCGAACAAACATAAATAATAAAGTGTGACCTTTTTGATTCAATATTATAAAAATAAATATCGAATAAACACATTTCTTAAAACAATATACAGAAATTATGAAACGAATTTTGAAATATACAGTTTTTAAAAATTTTTTTAATCAATTTCAATTGTCAACTTCATTTAAATGCATCTATTTCGCAGATAGATTCTTCAGGACTGTTTAGGAATGTCTAAATAAACTTAACAATTTGTAAAGTGATCCATGACGTTTGTTAAAAACATAACTCTTTTGATGCTAAAGAGAAATTTTATCGCAGAGTTCAAGAAATAGATTTGATTGAAGGAGATAAGGATAATGCACATTTATCAGAGCAAAAAACCATTACGGTTGCTAACGTTTCACACACTGTTTTATAATTTAAGATGGGGAAAAACTAGTTATATCTGAAAAATGAGAAAGATTGCAGACTGTTGAAATTGAATATCAACAAAGGGCAATTCATGATAATTATCATGTTCAACATAAATATTATATTATCAAATGATAATTAATGAGAACTCGAAATAAAATTAAATTCGCCCCTTTACCTAGAAACCGGTCTAGATTCATAATATTTCTTTTGAATTTCTGAATGTATATGCTTTCGTAGCGAGGGATTTCGTGAGGGATCTCTCAGAACTGGATGCATACGAAAGCATATACATTCAGAAATTCAAAAGAAATATTATGAATCTAGACCGGTTTCTAGGTAAAGGGGCGAATTTAATTTTATTTCGAGTTCTCATTAATTATCATTTGATAATATAATATTTATGTTGAACATGATAATTATCATGAATTGCCCTTTGTTGATATTCAATTTCAACAGTCTGCAATCTTTCTCATTTTTCAGATATAACTAGTTTTTCCCCATCTTAAATTATAAAACAGTGTGTGAAACGTTAGCAACCGTAATGGTTTTTTGCTCTGATAAATGTGCATTATCCTTATCTCCTTCAATCAAATCTATTTCTTGAACTCTGCGATAAAATTTCTCTTTAGCATCAAAAGAGTTATGTTTTTAACAAACGTCATGGATCACTTTACAAATTGTTAAGTTTATTTAGACATTCCTAAACAGTCCTGAAGAATCTATCTGCGAAATAGATGCATTTAAATGAAGTTGACAATTGAAATTGATTAAAAAAATTTTTAAAAACTGTATATTTCAAAATTCGTTTCATAATTTCTGTATATTGTTTTAAGAAATGTGTTTATTCGATATTTATTTTTATAATATTGAATCAAAAAGGTCACACTTTATTATTTATGTTTGTTCGACGTTCTTTAAATAAATGTAATATTTTATAGTTACCTCTAACAGAATCTAATATTCTTAAAGTGTCCCTGAATATAATAATTTCCCAGAATTTTGTTATTTCAAAACTAAATTATTTGACATTTCATTTTTTCTTAAGATTCGAAATATTCGGGTAGAAGGGCTCGTATATAATAGAAACAAAGTCAATAGTAAAACTCACCTTAATTTTGCGAAACTTCTAAGATACTCAAAAACGAAAATGTAAATGCTAAGATTTGTTACAAAACTTCTTTTTGTTATATAAATTCACCGTTTAAACGATTTTTTAAAGAATGGGAATACTAGTTAGATAGATAGATTGTAGAGGCTGCTCTGGACGGGCTACATTTCGACCATAAGGTCCATTGTGTATAGACTAGGAATTTTTGTGTATAGACTAGGAATTGGTAGGATATGCGGCTGCAGCCGACTATAATTGGAACTATTCCGATATTCATCTGGAGTTCGTGAAGGAAACTGCAGAAAACCTTCTCAAGCATAGCCGGTTACTTCGTTCTTGTCCATACGCCGACGGTTTGGTCAATTAACGACTCCTTTTTTTCTTCTTAATAATTGACAAACTGCTGATGTCGGGATTCGAACACATAACCTCCCAGTTTCCAGATAGCTCGGCCACTTGGACTGGTATAATACTAGTTACTTGGTTCTGCAGTGTATATTTGATGGAAATGTGTCGATGGACTCTGGAGATATTAATCAAAACAGAGAATTTATCATATATTGGAAATTTACCATAAATATGCTTCCCTAGCTACCAAAAGATTAGTAACAATTATAGTCCGATAGGAGTTAAACTTGGTATATGGTGGTGTGCTTAGAGTATTTGTAAAAAATATGACGGGGAAGGGGAGACGGGGCGTGGTTAGGGGAAACACAGATTTAAAATTTCTTACCATTCGTCAAAGGAAAAAAACTTATCTTCTCACTATTTTGGCTGTAAGTCAAATATTTACAGAAATATTCACGATATTAATGTTCTAAGAACGATTTATAATATTCACTGGTTAGCATTCATTGCGTGCGCAACACATTGCAGGCCAAATTAAATCGCCAGGGAAATTATAACAAAATTCAAGCACACGTACCACAAATATTTAGTTTGTGAGTTTTGAAAGTGGCGTTATCATACAGGGTCGGACTGGGCCGAAAGGGCCCGGGTGGCTCCTCACAAGCCCGGGGCCCAGAACGGGATTATGGTAGAAGGGACACTATCGGAAAATAATGAAATATACAAATTATTAATTATCAACTATATATATTATTAGGTAAATATAGTTCCAATTACTTATAATATAACAAATCGGAAGCTAGCCAATCAACTATTTTTTAAAAGAGGAGAAGTTTTAGCTAAGCTGTCAATAACTCGATCGTAAAAGCTGCTATTCTCGTCATCCTTGATAAGATCTGATTCTTTGTTTAATATAATCAACGAAACCAACAGTTCTTGCCCCAATAGAGAGCGAAGTCTCGTTTTAATGCGCTTCAGCGCTGAAAATCGTCTCTCACAAGTCACTTGCGTGAACGAAATTGTGAGAATTACACAATATGCAACATATAAGGTGGTGTACGTGCTGATGTGCATGTTATATTGTGATAAAAGTTTACATGCACATGGTATGCAACTTTGGCAGACGTCCGAACCGCTTCGGGAAAAACACATGGCGTCCTTTGCAGTTTGGTCTAAGACATCTTCGTCGTCTTTTTCTACACTTTGAGAATCTGAGTGAGGAAAACATAAATAATTTTATAAATGCATCTCTTAAACAATGTCAACTGTCGTGTATTATGATACACGTCAAAATCGGTTGATTCGTTCAAAAGTAATCGCCGTTCAGAAATTTCCAAAACAAGTTTTAATTTTTCTGTTTCATTTCTAAGTATGTATGAACCATCTATTTTACATGTAGGTCGCAAGAGCCGGGCCCTAGGCTACGCGGGCCCCAAAACTTACCTCCCGGTGAGCTTGTGGAAAACCCCGCAAGCCAGGCCCGGCTGGCAAACGCCACCTCGACTATATGGCCAGTCCGACGCTGATCATATACCATATACCAGGTGTGGCCAACTTTGGTGCACATAAGATCTACTTTTTATTTTAAAATTGTGTCGCGATCGACCTATTTTTTAGGTAAGAAGCATTTTATGCATCCAGTTCTGAGAGATCCCTCACGAAATCCCTCGCTACGAAAGCATATACATTCAGAAATTCAAAAGAAATATTATGAATCTAGACAATGGACCAGTTCCAAATTCAAATTTAATCAAAATTTTACGGTAATATTAATCGTCAATATGTCCGTCTCTCTTTTTCTAAAAATGTCAAAATACAAAAACCTATTTACTGCGCAACGCATTACTCAGCACCAATCAGGTACGATCTTAAAATAGTATCAAAGGTCGACCTAACATATATAAGCAGGATAAAACCAAGCAACATTGTGAAACTGTCACCAAGTTAGCAACGAGTAACATATCCTGAGCCAATATAAGAGTAATTTTAACAAGAGTAATTTCAAACAAATTTATTATATTTTAAAATTTATTATATTTTTATTTATTTTAGTTAATTTTCTATTTATTTTGTCTATTGATCTCGACTTTCTATCTATTTCTAATTGTCGAAGAATAAATTACGACTTGCTAATTTATACTGATGATGATTACTTTGTAGTCGAAATACGTATTTATAATACCAAAAAACTGATCTAGGTAAAGGGGCGAATTTGAAATTTTATGTTCAACATAATAAAATCGATATATATGTTCCATTCGTCGCTATTAACAAAGAAAGAGAAAACCTTATCCCTTATATCCACTCCAAACTCTATTCCAAAAGTAAAGGAACTGTATTTAATGCCGCTTGGCCTCTTGTAGTCTTCAAGTGAGAAAACACAAAAGAGATTTATTTAGGACACATATCGATTAACATTGAAAAGCAGGGCCGCTATTAGGTTCAGTAGACTCTGTAGCCTAGGATGGCAAAGTTTCGAGGACGACAAATTTTTTAATTTTACTTTCTTGTTGCGTAAGTTTGCCGTTATTTGTTCTGTTTTGATTCTGAGAATCTGAAGTAGTGTTTCTGATTTGTTATCTGGCTGAAGTAGCTATATTACATGCGTACTAGCTATATTACAAGAATTAGAATAATGAAGAATAGCTTTAAAAATAAAAAGAACAGAATCGAAAACATTTCGTTCAAGGACAAGCAAATAATGAAGCCTTGCTCGAGAAAACTCCCAAGTTAACTGCATTTTTTCAGCTAACTGTAGAGAACAATACCAGAACCGAATTACGAAGTATGATTGACGGACGGAAAAAATTAAGCGGTGCAGCTAATAGAGAACATGTCATTCAAGAACATTAAAATAATCATGCGTGGCTCGCTAAAATTACCGTACCATAAAAATGTAGTCATAATTCATTTAATTGCCTATAATTTTTTTTGCGTTTATTTTAAATATGCACTGATTTACAATAACATGGCGGAAAATTGGATTTTAGTAACATTGGCGAAAGTTTACTGGAAAGTTAAGCAAACACGTTTAAATTGTGAGGGGCGCAATAAATGAACAGTCTAAGACCTCTCGTTTCTTAGATTCTACTTCTCAAAAATATAGATATACCATGTAAAAGACTTTCCAAGATATAGAAATATCCTATATAAAGGGCGAAAAGATTGTCTTGTAATTTTGATGAAAAACAATATATAACACAATTTCCTCGAATCAATTCTAATCTAGTGTAATAGCGGTCTAACACAACAGATGTGTTTTCACTTTCAAAAAATACGTAGTCATGAAAACAGTAGTGGAAAATCACAACCAAATATAAAAATATAACTGAATTTCTTTTACAAGGAAAATGTTAAAGTTCAATAAACTCAATATATACATTTAGGGAAAAACAAAAGTTAGATAAATTTTATTAGCTCATTTCATTCATGTTTGTAACTGGTAGTTCTTTCCATTTCCATTTCCCATTTTGAAATTTATAATAAATTTAAATTTATAGTATCAGAAGAGATATAAATATGTTTCGAGAGGGTCGGGTGGTATATATGTTGGCTTGTACGTATGTTATGTAGTCATAATACCTAATCGGTTTTATTCCTTTCCAAGTGTAACCATAGAAACAACATAACACCCTTACTTGCACAACCGTTCAATAAAGTTTCTTTACCATAAAGAATATACTCTAGTAACAACAACTAAATTTAAAATTTTATTATAACTTTTAGTTTAAATTAAACTGTTTATTGAATGGCTTAGTATGTAATATTTGTATTACAAGGGAAAGACCCGACTTGGGAAATTTACTTCGGGGTAGGACTTTACAGGATTGTAGTACTTCCCATTGAATGGAGCACGTCGATTCGGGAACGGTGACAAGCGGTGTCGACGTTGTGGCTATGTCAAGGAGACACTGCCACACGTACTGAACCATTGTACCGTCCACTCAGCAGCGTTTCAACGTCGTCACAACGACGTCCAAGATCGTCTGTCTCGCGCAGCGCGTTTACCCCCGGGTGCTGTCTTAAACACCAATAGACAGGTGCCCGGCGTACACAGTACACTTCATCCTGACCTGGTGGTTCTGGATGAAACTAGCAAGATTATCAGGATCATCGACATATGCATTTCTTTTGAGGGTGCCCCAGATGCTTTAGAGGTGGCTCGGCAGCAAAAACTTGAAAAATATAACCCACTTGCTGCCGAGTTATCCTCGAAGGGCTATAGGGTCTATCTGGATGCATTTGTCGTTGGTTCGCTCGGAGCTTGGCTGGGGCAGAACAACCGGGTCGCAAGATCTTTGGGCATAGACCAAAAATATACACAGACCATGGCTCGTTTGATGGTATCCGACACGATCCGCTGGTCACGTGACATTTACATCGAACATTTAACCGGACAGCGGCAGTATCATGAACAGCCTCGGTGACCAAGCACACTGGTACTGGATGGCCCGAACATCTGAGCCATCCACCCCCGTTATTCCTTGTGTTAACTTGAGTGATAATCTGTGATATTGACACTATTTATTTTTTTAACTGTCTGACCTGATTTTTAACCATTGTTTTTTAATGTGTAGTGCTTTTTTAAATTATTTGTTTTAACTTTTTAATCTGTTTTTTATTATATATATTTTATTACTTTACTACACTTGATACGATTATTTTTTAAGTTGTACATATTTTTATCTTTGTATTTTTTATATTATAAAAATAAGTACTTCCTAAGGACCATCGATTTTGAAAGTAAGACAGCGTATTGGCTAGTCAATTCCGTGAAAAAAGCTCTTAAATTTTTCAGCGCAGCATAAGTATTAAAAATTTTACCATGAAATTCAACGAGTCGATAGATAGCAAGGGACCCAGGGTTCACTTCTTGCTTGGGTAATTGTTTTTTAAATTATATTGTGAATTGACCTGAGGGTGGAGCTTAAAAAACAGGGCTGTTTGTTGTGTGCAATCGAAAGAGTAATCCGTTATATGTGTTTTTATTTATGTCAAATAATTATTTTTCCTAAATTTGGCAGTTTTAAGTCAATTTTTGTAATATTTTAAATTTATTGACAAATAATTTATTTCCAAATTTTTTTTATGTAAAGGGGGATAATACTGCGCACTAAATTAGGATTCCTTTCGAAACATTGCAGGCAAAACATTGTAAGTTTTTACATTGATTATTGATCAAATAAAATATTTTTAGTTTCACATTTTAAAAAAAATTCCTTACGCAGGAGCTGCTTCAACTCAGCGAATTTCCTTAGAATACATAAATCACTTTCTAGTATTATGATTTTAGTATTTGCAAGGCCAATTTTATTAATAAATGGCCTACGTCAAACTGAATGGGGGGCATAAAGAGAGAAGAAAACACAAAATATAAAATATCTCTCTTAATATTAGAACAATCGAAAAATACGTAAGGAATAAAGTTGTTGAAAGTCAAATTTGCTACAATTCATCACCTTACTATTTTTGCTCAAACTCTAATGTGTACAGAGATATTAAGGAATTTAATTTTCAATCTTAAACCGTCAATATTTCTGTAAATATTAGTGTAACAGAAAAAATGATTAGAAAGAAAATTACAGTAAAACTTAATACCTACAACTTTACTTCTTATAAATTTTTAGATTTTTCAAATATTAAGGCAGATATGTCAAATTTTGTGTTTCCCCCTCCCTTTAAACCCCCCTTTCCCCTTGTCCGATTTTATCCATTAACGAACTTGACCTTTTGAATACCAAAAGCGCCTCAAATACCAAATTTCATTCCAATAAAATGAAAACTGTGACTGCTAGAGTGATTACAGACATATATATATATATATATATATATATATATATATATATATATATATATATATATATATATATATATATATATATATTTATATATATGTATATATATATATATATATATGTCCATAAATATATATATATAAATTTTACAGATGGTGTTTTTTGACATCTACTAGGTAGGATCGATGGACATTTGAAGAAATTTTTGCAAAATTTTGAAGTCGGTACGAGACCAATAGCTCTATTTCCTTTCAGGAAATTCGCTAAAAACTGTCGATTATCTTTTTTAGTTCAAAATGTATATATTTCAAAAATCCAAAAGGAGCATTTATTGTTCTTAAATTTTTTTTCTATCTCTTACGGTTTCAAAGATAGACATTTCCCCCCTTCCCCCCCCCCGTTTGAGTACAATTTATGAGACTTCTTTTTTTATCAAAAAAATATTCAAAAATTCTAAAAAAACAAAATTTTTTTTCTATCTTATAGGGTTTCTCAGATAGATACCCCCCCCCCCCTTCGAGAATGCACAGTCCGATTTTCCCCTTTCACGAACTTTACTTTTTTTAGCTTTAAAACACACATAAAATTTCAGCTGGTTATCTCGTTTCGTTTTGAGTTGTGTTGATTGATAGACAGACAGCCGTTTACAAAGTCGGAACTAAACTTAATATACCCTGATATAAACCAATTATATAAACCAAGAAATACGCAAAAGATTTACATACCAATATGTCTATTACAACACAACCATCGTCAGTTTAGGAAAATTCCGTATAACACATTATAGAAATAAAATTAAGCCTTGCTAAAAAAACAAATAAACACATCAAAGTAAAAGCGACTTGTGTTAAAATTAAACCATCATAAGAGTAATGTAAAGCAACCAATATAAAGCGTCCCACGCTTTTAAAATTTCTTCAGTTTTTACTTTTTAGTGCGTTGTCTATAAATAAATGCATGTATTTGAGTTTTTTGAAAATATAAATTTCTTAACAAACAAATAGATAAACGACTTTTTTTTTTTTAATGATAAAACCACAAACATTTTATTTGATCGATCATTAATGTTCTACATTTGAAAAGATAAACATTTCAATATTTTTTTATTAAAATCACAACAACAGTGGCAGTTGTTTTTGATCAGAATAGTCGAATAGAACATGAAAAAGCATTAATATCATAGAATTCTACTACAATGTGTGTAATGGTGTTTATTAATTCATATGTCAAAATATTTCAAATACATTGATTGAACAACTATGTTATTTTAATTTGTGGATTATTGTCAAAGTCTGTCTTTATTAATATCAAATGTTATACATGTGAATACAGGGATGTTAATTATTCAAAGTAATTTATTGATTATTTTAAAACTCGGCCTTTCGCACTACCGTGCTCTAGATAGACCTTTTAGAAAGGAATAATTGCGTTTAAGAGTTTTATTACTTTCAATGTTTGTGAGGCACCTAAAAATTGGTGTTTTTGAGAACGGGGTTATACTGGCCACTTTTCAATGTGTTAAATATATCTCGAAAACGAATCGGAATTGGACATTTTTACAAAGGTAATTTTTTGTTGAAAATTAAATTTTCTGTCAAAATGAATATTTTGAAAAACCATATATATATATATATATATATATATATATTTATTTAAACACAGAATACGGTAAAACCATGTCAATTCGGTTCAATACATTTCAAAATTAAAACGATTGTTAATTTGTCAGATGATAATCAAACACAAATAACCCGGTTGAAAATTAAAAGGTTATTAAAAGGTTAACAGCTACTCGTAACTTAGTTGATTGTTTAGGTATGCGTGTACACTTGCTACAAAAGTTGATGTAATTTTTTTAAATTTTATAGTTGATTTGTGCCTATTCAAGTGGTTTTCGAAAAAATACTTCGGTTAAAATTTGTTCATAAAATATACTAACTTTTATTCGAAACATTTTCTGGAAAATCGAATGAATAAGGCACATCAATTATGAATTTAGAAAAGTGAGCGATAATTTTCCAGCCGATGATTGTATATTAGTGAGTGTATACTGTTTATCTTACTTCTACACACGCATAGATGTATACAACCATGACTTGTTTTTCATATATCAAAGGACTGAATATGTATTAATGTACGAGTATTATGTACATTTATGTATATGTTTTTGTTCATATGGGGAAAAATTTCAAAAAAAAGCTTATAATTTACGGGGAAAAAATAGCTTATAATTTTCGGGGGAAAAAAACCAATTTACATAAATTTTAGAAAAATTAATTTTATTTCGAGGGTTTTTACGAGGAAATAAACTTTTAACACTGGATATTACCTCTTCTTGCTCTAATGGGTGCCTCAAGCCTTCTAGGTATAATTTTAATAAAGTTTGCTACGATATCTTGAGTGATACCTCTCATTCATATACTAAAGTTATTATGAGCTAGTATGAGGTACCAGAAGGGTCAATTCATCGTCTTATACGCTGAACAAGTTTATCCCAGAGATGTTCTGTTGGATTTCACTCTGGGCTACGTGGTGGCCATCTTCTAATCTAAATTTTGATAGTTTTACTTTAATGTACATCCTTCGGATTCGTTTTTAATTGCTTCTGAGACTGCCCAAAGGCTCTGTATGGATCCTAATATTGAAAATTTATTGAACCGAATTGAAATGGTTTTACCGTATTCTGTGTTTACATTTCTAACTCACCATTAGAAATTAATAATAATCATTCAACAGATTACAGATTTAGAAAATGTAATATTAGCTTTTATTTAAGCATTGTCCAAGATATGCTAATATCAAATTATTATTTTGTTTCATTTTGTTTTTTTTTAAACTATAACTTTAAAGTTATTTTTAAGGTATTAGTGATGCAATAGGCTTAAATATATACAGGGCGTAATATTATAGTCCTTTCGATGTTCTTTAAAATGGTTTTAGTTTAAAATCAATATCTTCAGAAATACAGATACTCGAGTATCACGTAACACGTTTTTCGTGCATTGTTTAATCCCACCTTATCATCTAAGATTATATAAATATTTAGATCACCCCTCCCCGCCCTACTGGTTTAATATTACGTAGCTTTTTAAATGAATAACAATAGCTAAACGATAAAAAGAAGTTCTGTTTAACAGAGCAGTGTTTCTAATAGCAACGTATATGTCTAACACTCCACTACTCATTCCTCTCAAAAAACTTTTGTTACCCATCAACGTGCTACTAGTCAGCTCATGAAATATTTAACAAACAATCACATTTCGTCAGGCTTTGAACTACTTCAGTTTGATTATCTGCTTCTTTATTAATTTTTCATAGATATATTATCCGCCTTACGTAACACAGAGTTTCATCTACCCCCCCCTTCATGTAACATCACATAACATAATAACATACCAATCCAGCCCGTAAAATTTTTACTTGGTTTATAGATAGCAAATAATTACAAAAATCCAACTCATCACTACTATCGATTAGCCCAGTTTTGCGAATCATACAATTTGCTCATAACGAATTTTACAATTAGATATTTTTTGCAGGTTATAGAGTTAAATCTCAACAATTACTGTGCACTTCAATTAATAATTTAATTATAGATTTCTTTTTCGTCAATTCAATGCAACGGTATAAGAAATATCTATGAAAATATTTGAAATTGTTACTACACGGCACTAATTTTATTTTTATTTCAGTACCAAGGGAACAGACGAAATTATCTCGATCTGATATGTGTGTGAACTTAGCACCGTCATTTTGAAAAACCAAAAAATAATCATTGTGCTACGTTGTGTCGCAAGCCGATCTTAGAAATTTTGAAAAATGAAGCAAAAATTCGAAATAAACGTTTTTAAGGGTCCAACACCGCCATTTTGTCGGAATGAAAAAAAAATTGTTGTGCTCGATTGTGCTAAGCTCGAGCCAGCTTAAATACAAAATATAATTTAAAATAGACATCTATCCATATCATTACACGAAACGACATTTTTGATATGTTAATAGGTATAAATCTTTTTCAAAAATATTCCAAGTACAGAAACTTTTTACTAAGTACAGACTTGTTTCAATAGCGATTTTTCACGAAACTAATTGCAATATTAAAACGCAGTTTGCGGCACATGGTAGCACAATCCTAGCACAATCTAGCACAACTATTTTATTCATTCCGACGGAATGGCCGTGTTGGGTCTTAAAAACGATTTTATCGAATTTACGCTTTATTTTTCAAAATTTCAAAGTGCGGCTTACGGCACAACGTAGCACATTCCTGGCACAAACTAGCACAATGATTTTTTTTTTGTTATTTCAAAAATGGAGGTGGATTTTTTTTCAATCGCGATTTTCTACAAAACTAATTGCGGTATCGGAATACGGTTAGCAGCACAAGCCTAGCACAATCGAGTACAACCATTTATTTTTCATTCCAACAAAATGGCGGTGTTTTCAAAATTTCTAAGTTCGGCTTGCGGCACAACGTAGCACATTTCTAGCACAATGATTTTTTTTTCTTCAAAATGGCGGTGCTAACTTCACACACGTCGATCTGATTACTAATATAGAAACACTTGTATACAAAGTATGCAAATGAATTACAATACGAATAGGTTTTTTTTTCCGTTGTGATATTTTTAATTCATGCATTTACAATTTAATTCTTTCGAGAAAGTACTATACAAATTACGAAAAAAAAACGAGAATATATTAGAACATAGTCACGACTTACTTCATCCTTTACTAAATAACGGCTGACCTATTTTATAACTAGAACGATGTCATCTCTTTATTTTTCAGTAGAATTATGATGTATAACTTTCATCATTATACGACATATCATAATTGTACAAATGCCATCAAAAGTCAAGCTGTCATTTAAAAATTTTATAATTGATTCTGACCTTATTTATTTGGTTTTCGATAAAATGTTTCAGATAAAAGTTGTTCATTATAAATATAATAACAAATTCGAAACATTTTCGCGAAATCCGAATAAATAAGACATAAATAAAATATAAAATTTTGAAATGATAGCTCGACTTTTGACGCCATTTGTACATATAGTACTAAAATTGTATAACAAATGTCAGATAATCGAAAACTAGCCGAATTTCATAGCTAGCCTGAACTTATATCGGGAGACCAAAAGGTTTTTTCAGGGTGATGAACATCAAGCTGGTACTTTGTAAGTAGCTTTGTTTTGACAAGACGCCCAACTTTTTTAATTATAAAATTTTGGAAAACGGTATAGAAATTTTCTAGAAACCGTTTAACATTGAGGATGGGAGACTCGGAGTCCATTCCAATGAATTTGTAAGACGACAATTTTTCCTCGTTCTTCAATTGATTATCTTAAAATTAAACATAAAAATAACTCGAAATTTTCTGGAAGCCGTTGAACATGTCGATTTGACCATCCAAAGTTCTCGAGCATCAAGTTATTTTTAAGTTTAATTGTAAGATAATCAATTTTCGTCCTACAAATTCAAGGTAATGGACTCCAAGTCTCTCATCGTCAATGTTCAACGGCTTTCAGAAAATTTCAATACCGTTTTCCAAAATTTTATAATTAAAAAAGTTGACAATCTTGTCAAAACGAAGCTACTTACAAAGTACCAGCTTGATGCTCATCATCCTGAAAAAATCCTTTGGTGTCCCGGACACCATATACCCTGGTATACATTTATATACCGGGTATAAAGATATTTAACTCACTGTATGTAGATATAGATAGGATTGTACTTTTAGTTTTCGACAATGGAGATTGTAATGTTTGTAAATAACATAACATAACATAAAATATTATTATTTATATAAATCACCATCGATGATAATAATACCAATGAATTAATTTATTAAGTCAAGTCAGCCAGAATATTATTATAAATGAATTTAATTAAAATTGAAAACATTCGAAACAATTTTAAATGAATTGATTAATGTTTTAATTAATAATAATAAATGTTTCTAATAATAATATAAATATTATATCAAATCACTTTAGTTGAATGGCCTGTAGACAAAAAATAAGACCATTCCAACTTTTTAAAATTAATGCTACTCATAAATTCGGTACAAGTAGTATTTTATCATTAATTTAATTTTAAGGTTGTTGTGAAGAAAATTCAATTTAATGACAGGTTCTTCAAAATTTTACAGCTTATTATTTCAATAAAAAAGAATACCCTGTCAAAATTTTAAGTTGATCCTGTTTTTAGTTTTTGAGTAAAAAAATGTTAAAGTTACGAATTTAAGATTTAAGTCGGTAAAAACATGAATACAAAAATATATATCTCTACAACCAGATACGCCAGTGTTACGAAAAACTGTCATAATAATTATTAAAGTCTTATAAATACCTGGACCAAATTTCAAATTAATCTTGTTTTTGGTTTCTGAGATAATTAAATTTGTAGATCGAAAAATGTCTACATCTAGTTTTATTTTTAGTTTTATTTATTTTTATCTAGTTTTATTTTTAGTTATATTTATTTTTATCTAGTTTTATCACCATGCAACTTTTTGAAATACATAAAAACATATTTTTAATTATTAAAACTCTTCGAAAAAATAAAATTTAGGATTTAAGTTTTAAACAATATATGTTTTTTTTTTACAAATATATGTTTTTTACAAAAATTAAATTATTTGAAACGATTTAATTGAAAATTTTTAAATTATTTAAAGTTGGAAATGGATGAGATATCAATGCATTTAGTATAGGACAACCTCACCACCCTTACTTTCCCTCACCAGTTTCACAACAATCTTAATTGTTAGATAATAGCCCTACACTCCGATATAGAAATCGAATGAGGAGTAGTTTACATCAGTTTCTCACACTTTATTCTTTCTGCATCGAATGGGATACCTAAGGTGGCAAAATATCTATCTCTATGTATATTGTGAATAATTAAAAACTTTCACTTTTATTCATGTCGTTGCAACTTTTAATGTAATCAAATATTACGATAAAACAAAGTTTAAAGATATTGAAACAACAAAGTAATATAAAATACAATGTATATTTTTATTGATTTTTTCTAAGAAATATATAGTAAGGGTATAAAAGGGTGTTATATAAATATTCATTTTGGGACGAACAATATTACGATTCAAACAATATAATAAGTGAATATTAATTCCTTTTTCCTGTCTATATTATTATTCTATATATTTTTAAGGACAAATATAAATTATAAACCCTATTTTATTGAGAAACTTTGGAATATTTCAATTCGTTATCTTTTCGTTCTAGAGTTATCGTGTTCACAGACAGGCGGACATGCGGAAATGGACTAATTAGATAATTTTATGAACACCTATAACAAAAAATTTTTTCTGCGATCAATATTTTCAAGCGTTACACAGTCGGAACTAAACTTAATATACCTTGTATATTTAAAATATACTGGGTATAATAATACTGCGCATGCTCAGTAAAACAATCGATTGAAGACTCATAAATTTTTCTTATTAACTTCCTACAGAGATATACGATGGAATCTTAAGACTTTTATTATATATAGGTTAATAAAAATGTATTTTAATAAAATATAAGAAAATGGAAAAACGTATTGCAATGAAGTTATATACTAACGATGAGAAGATATATATAAAAATAATGATATTTTATTAACATTTATGACTTTAGGGATGATTCATAACGCTTTCAAAACATTGATCATACAAATATGTATAATGATAATCTATCATCGTCAGTTATACACAGAAGAAATGTTATTACTTGAACTCTTAAACGCGACATGTCATAAATTTTTCACATAAATGAAACACATTTTAATCTTAATTAATCATATTTTCTAAGGTAATAAAATGTCGAACTATTGAATTATAATTTTTCGAATAAATATTTTTAAAAATTTGTGTAGAGGATGCGCTGAACGGGCTACACTTCGACCATAAGGTCCATTGTGATGCCTAAGGATGTGAGTGAAGTGGAAGGAATTTTTGTGTATAGACTAGGAATTAGTAGGATATGCGGCTGCAGGCGACTATGATAGGAACTATGCCGATATTCATCTGGAGTTCGTGAAGGAAACTGCAGAAAACCTTCTCAAGCATAGCCGGTTACTTCGTTCTTGTCCATACACCAACAGTTTAGTCAATCAACCACCCCTTTTTTTTTATAATTGACAAACTGCCGATGTCGGGATTCGAACCCATAACCTCCCAGTTTCCAAGTGCTGCATACTGCGCAGACATGACGCCTTAGACCGCTCGGCTACTTGACTGGTTAGCATACCATATACCATACAGTCAATATAGATATACAATATACAGTCATACGTTAGTCAATTAACCACCCCCTTTTTTTCTCTTAATAATTGACAAACTGCCGATGTCGGGATTCGAACCCATAACCTCCAAGTTTCCAAGTAGGCATACTGCGCAGACATAACGCCTTAACCGCTGGGCCACTTGGACTGGTTAATAATTTGTGTACTTAATAAATAAATTTATGGTTTAAAATATCATACATATGTTCAGCTTAACTAGATTCGCCGATTAGATCATTATTTTACTGTGGAAATCCAGTCGATCCTAAGCCATTTCACAATATAGAACGAAATGGCATCGACAGCTTCAATTGTAACAAAAATATATCGGGGCTTAAAAACATGGCAGTAATCATAATATTTATGTCAAATTAATTTTTTCTAAATTTTGACAGTTGCAAACGTCAATTTTTATATATTTAAATTTATTGGCAAATAATTGATTTCCAAAATTTTGTTAATGCAGGTATTTCTATAGATACTATAAACTTTAGTACAGATCTGGACCAGCTATAATTTATACTGCACACTAAAGCTGTTTTTTTTTTGGGGGGGCCATTCGATTTTGTAACCGAAGTTGTCAGTTATCAATAGTTTAGAATAAAGCTATTTAATGCTTACACTAATTGGAGATAGTGAGAACTAAATAATTTGAAACAACGCTATGTATAAAAAGACTAATTTTGTGAGTAATTTTAAAATACTTCAACAAATAGATTAATTTATTTTATTAATGAGAATAACTTAATCATCTGTAAAATTTGTATCATAAGTTTTAAGATAAATGTAGTTTTGAAGTTTGATCTGTAACAAATAAAAATGTTTTTTTCTATTGTTACATCAAGTATTTAAGAAAAACTTAACTTGGGATTAATCGATGCCCTAATTTTTACTAATCCATAATTTTAATTAAATATCCCAAAAAGTGTAAATAGTTTATAATTAAAGTAAATTTTCTTTTTTTAAATATTATAAATATTTAAGAATTCACATATTTTTAAATTGTTTTTTTTTTAAACTAGCGTCTATTTATTACCATTGTTAGTATGGTTGCCTTTCGGTTATATTATACCAACGGAAGCGACTAGCATTTACTTTATTTGACATTTAAGTAATATGTCTGAACATTGATACCATTTTTTGATATCAAATGCTTGATATGAAAAATCATACACATCTCGAGATGGGGGATCGAACTCACGACCTCTGACATTCTAGACCAATGCTCTACCAACTGAGCTAATTTATTATTATAAATAATAATAAATTTTCTTATTATTAATCGTAAATAATAAATTTAAAACGCCCTCTAGCGAGAGAACAAAGCACTTTTAAGAAAAAGTTTTCCTGTAAAAGATACGTATTTTTTTCCGTAGAATACAGATATTCAATAAAAAAATATGGGTTTCCATTTAAAATTTCAAAGTTAGACCCTGCATCGGCCTTATGGGTCCATCGGACCCGAAATCTGATAAGCGCATTCGATTCCTCGGGAAAAATTACTAGGGGTTATTGTTTGAAATTTTTTGGTTAGAACCACCTTAAATAATTTATTATGCCTTGTCCAAACTTTTTGGACACGATATATAATCGATATATAATTTCCACAATAGACAACCATTATACATTATAAAATGAATTTAGATTAAAAGATAAACTAAGTTTTCAGCTGTATAATCAATATATTGGCATTGCGTGCGTTTCTCTTATTTGAAGTTTACAAAATATACCCTACACTTTAAATTTATATTATATACATCTGAAAACCCCTCACAAATACTTTTTGGAAATCGATTTAGTGCGAAAAGCTATGAAATTTAATAACGTCAATTTTTGCCAATGGCTGGCTCTTGGAGTAAATCGTGAAAGTAAAAGTAAATAAAATTTATAAATCTTCAAAATTATTTTAGATAAATTCAGAGATACAAATATATGTATATCAATCTTGATCTTTACATAGTATAGAACAAAGTCCTCCAGCCACGTCTGTCTGTCTGTTCGCGATAAACTCAAAAACTATTGCACCGATTTTCATGCTGTTTTCACCAAAGGATAGAGTGGTTGTCAAGAAATTGGCTAAAATATAATGATATTTGTTGGAGGTGTCGGAAAACATATTATAAAACAAATATGTTAAATATGCTATGCATAGATAGCGATGCATACAACAAATACGTTTTAAAAATTTACCTATATATGGCAGTATACACAACATGAGTACTTCAAAAATTTTGCCAATAGGTGGCAGTGCATACAACAAATGTATTTCAAAAATAAAAGCAATTTATCAGTCCTTGACGGGAGAAAATATAAGGGCGTTACAAAATTTTGCGGGCGAAGCCGCGACGGGTAATGCTAGTTTAATTATAAAATATAAAATTCGTCATGCAGGAGCTACGTAGCTTAAACAAATTTTCTTAAAGAAAGGAATTAAAATTAATTACAGATCACCATAATGACGGTTAATATTATTAAAAGTATAAGAATTTTAAAATTACAAAAGTTTCTAGCAGAGTTAGAGAAAATATGAATATAAATTGTAGTAAAACTAATCTTCAACAACTTTACCAAATTTTTGCGAATTTTCTTATAAAAAATGTAAAGGTGATTGTTGCCATACAGCAAAGGAAATATTTAATATCAAAATTTAAATCTATACTGACATGAAGTTTTTGAGATATTAATCTTTATTAAACAATTTTAATCATACAGTTAAACGGATTATAGCCCAATCCTTTTAGGCGTAGAAAATAAGGAATCTCTAAATAAATACTGGTGAGAATTTTAGTTATTAGAAAAATTGTTTACTAGAAAAATTATATATGCAAGGTTACATGCATATTTTACAAATGAGTGCATCACCAAGGGCGTAGCCAATGTTGGGCATCTGCCCCACCCTAGCTTTACTTGTTACTAAATTCTTGTCAACCGACCAGTAATAATTATTATTTTTACTTAAGCACAAAAACCATTTTTGGATCTTATTCGTTTACAAAGCTATTACGCTCATCTTATTAGTTACTTATTTTAATTAATAACTAATTACCTGTACGTCAGGTTAAAAAATGGTAGAGGACTTTTCGTCTCAGAATTTTATTCTCTATATACCCTATCAATCCCCTGCGGTACTTTCTGGGCCACCCTGTATATATTATATATACAGATATAAAACCAAAATTATGCCATGTAATATTTTAGTAGTTTAATATTAGTAATGTGCCAAAAATTTCCAAACTTTTGTTATTGTATTATAATTTGATTATTCAATTATATTTATGCATTATAAAATGAGTTTTTTGTAATGTAATTTTAAAAGAAAATAAAGAATTATGATAATATTAATTTATAATTAATATAAATATTTTAAATTATTTTTCTATTATTTTATGGAACCTTTGATACCTATTATACTAACTGTAGATAATAAAATAATAAAATAGATAAAATAACTAATAATATTAAAATATATTAAAAATTCAAACTATTAATAAATTACAACCTTGCTATAAATTTCCGAAGTTAAAAATATTAAGTACACTCAAATTCAATATATTTGTACATTTCACATCTATAAGCGTAAATATTACCGAATATATGTAACTTGGCCTGACACACTTCCGTGCTACAGATAAATGCATTTATTTTTAGTTAAAAAGAAAATTACAAAAGTTAAAAATATGTAACAACAGAAGATAATCGTATCAAGTGTAGAATTACATACAGTAACTCTTAGAATGTTTCAACTGGTTCAATTTTTTTGTACGGGAGTGAACGTTCATCAACAACATCTTTCAGGATTTAAAAGATTACTTTTTTAAGGTAGGTTATTCATTTTTCTTAAACATTTAAGTTGGTATATATAACATTAATCGATTGTGAAGCGAGATAATCGGAAGCGGTATAAGGCGAGGGCAATGTGGATCAGTGCCTACGGCTTGGCGCCTATTTAATAGCCATGATCGTAAGTAAGAATTTTATTCATCATAAAACGATAACCTATTACATACGTTCTTTTTAAAATCTAGATTAGCAACATTTGCTAGCGTTGCGGTGATTGAAATTATGGCAATCTGTACAAGTCCATTTAAGCATTGCTCTTGGACACTTTCCAACGTTTTGTGACTTGATAAAAGAATATCCACAAACTGGGTTCGAACAGTGTTTGCCTGACTCTCGTCAATTTATTGAGAAAAGCAGTTATGATCTTCCAAAAGATTTAAGAGGATATTCGATTATTCGAAACAGCGATGAACCTAAGGGTACAGTCTCCAAAAGGCCGGTACGAAACAGATTTTTTTTAAAAACATAATTAATTTCATAGTGAGCAATATGGACTCAAGCAAGTTGAGAGCAATATGGACTCAAGCAAAACTGTCAAGATTTACGAACAGTCCTGTAAGTGGCTGGTGATAGCAGTGACTTCCAACCTTACGAATTATATGACGAATTGCAAACAATGATGCCAAATTTACCCGACTTCATTAAATATGTGAAATAGCTGCTCCAATACATAGCAGACAATTACTTAAACGAAATTTACCCAAATATTTATATTGTCATGAATAAAAATTTTAGTTTCAAAATTTTTTTCTATATTAAATCCACATTCTTGTGCCAACAACAGAGGCCCTTGCAAAAATATCTTACACACATCAAATTTAGGTCTTACTCCGCCACTGGAGATAAGCGCAATCAAAATTTTTAATTTTAAATTTACGCTATACGTAAATGGTCCTATTATTTGCATGCCTATTATTTTTTATAAAACCTTTCTGTACATTGTTTTCGAATAAACAAAAAAAACCACATAACACAAAATCTTATTCGAAAAAAAAAACCTACATTTCCAACATACTTTTTCAAACTGTCAGCTTAGGGGGTTATGGTTTAATTTAGGGGCTTTTGAAGTCACAAAAACAAACCTTCTTTGCAACATTCTCTTGCTTGAAAAACAGCTGATGCCAAACTCATGCTTACACGTATTTATAATGCCTAAAATGAACGGCATTTTCAAGAATAACGGAAACGTTTATAAGCCAATACAAACATTAATAAATTTCGCTTATAAGCGTGAGCGCTGGAAACATGTAAACGCCCAAAACGAATACACCCTATATCATTAATGTTAAAATACTATAAATATATACTAGATATGTTCAATTGGCATAGCTATCAAGAGTAAGTAACAAAAGTAAACTACCTTCAATTCAGAATTGTCAATCATGCTCATCTACTTAAAAAAAATTGATAGAGGAAGTGAATATTATGACAACAATTATAATTTCTTATCCAATATTGTTTTAAATCAAAATAACCTTGCATTTGTATAATAATTTATGAATTGAAATTAGAAATGTTCTAATTGCAACTGAACCGTTAACATATTTTAATTAATCATAATAAACAATGTAATATGCTTTGTAAATTTCATGTTTTTTTTTTAACAATTTTAAAATGTTCTAAATTTAATGATACACTAATACTCTAACTACCCGAATCAATCAATCCGAATAATCAAATATCCGGATCATTCGATAAACCATGAAAACAAGTCATGTCTCAAAAAATGCTCAATTTATGATTTTCACGGCTAAATGTATTGCTTAAATACGGTTTTTTTTATCGAGAAAACAATCGGATAATTAAAATTCTCCTATAGGAAACACTTAATTTATTAAGAATTTTTGTTGAAATTTTAATATTAGAAAAATAAAATTTTTTAAAAACTTACCACCAATGGAGAGGGTACGCCATCTAGTCTTACGCTTAGTCGTTTTTTTACCCATGTGGTGTTAATCGTTAACAATTGTAATCAAGAAGATACTTCTATGTAAAACCCGTCTCACTCTTACACATTGAACACCCAATATTTCAGTCACTGTTGCACTCATAGATTGCAATATAATTGTGATTTTGTTAAATAATTTACTACATTGCAACACATAATTTTCATCGTATTGAATTTCATAATTTTACGTTACTTTTGATTTTATTTTAGTTTTTTTTTTTATGTTAAATTTCGAATGGCCGCTTTAGAGTCGAAAACTTTTATTTATTATATTGAAGATATTCTTCTTATCACTCAGATTAAATTTTTTTAAATAACATTTTATCCCTAGAATCAAAAAGAAAAAATTACTTGAATATTGTACAACAATTGAAACTTATTACAAAAAACATGGCTGATATGTGTGTGTGTGTGTGTGTTTTAAATTAACTTCCTAGTTTGAAAGATAGGCAGCTCTCAGTGTCAATAGTTCGTTCCTTTCGCGGTTATTGTATTGATTTTAGTATTGCCGGCTGATCGTTATTACCCAATTTATTTTACTACCGGTTATAATATATATATTCTTACATAACAATTCCCTTTTTTTTATCTTTAAGAAAAAAAATTAAAATATTTTACATTAAAAAATTAAGATAAAATATTTTAAATGAATTTTAAAATTATTCCAAAAATTTGATTGTTGGGTTAAAAATAAAAATGGTTTGAAACTGGGATAAAAAAAATTATGAACCGCTCCCACAAAAAAAGCATTCTATTTAAAATAAACGTTTTTGAAAATAATCACTTACATAATAATATAAATGTAGATTGAATTTTTCCAAACACGATCATTTATTAACAGGAAACAAATATTTATAAAATTTCCAACAATTTTATATATATTTTGATTTTTAACACGTTATGTAATATTATATCATCAATGTTTTATAAAAAAAAAAAACTATTTTCTCTTTTATATTTAATTTGATTTAGAATTTATTTTAAAGTTTCAATTTCGAAAATAATTTTATAATCTTTAATTATATACATGAATATATATATATATATATATATATATAGGTATATATTATTTTTGTGTTTCCTTCTTTTTATTTTTGAGTTAATGTTTGTGCGGCGGTAGTAGAGTCGTAAATTTCATGGAAACGTACATCTTAACGGAATCAACGGTTTACACACACTGAGTATTCGAAAATAACCATAAAATGTTAAAGGCCAACTCTGGTGTAAGTAAGTAAGCACTTGCGTTTAAAACATTGTCGGATATATCTGACGACTGGCTATACTATTTCATAGCATCAAACAAACAGAAACACACATGAGTGCAATTTATACGGAGAATATATTTTATATTTTAAACACATGCGTAGTATTGCATTGGATTGTTTAATGCCGTATCATTGAGCTCTGAAAATAATTCTACATATAGAATTCCAATCATTAATTATTATTTTTGTGATTTCAAATTTTGGCGTTATTTTTTTTCGTTCCTAATTTAAAATTGAACTTTATGTTTTTTCCCACTTTTGTTATAAATAACTCTTCTCTGGATTATAAATAATCCAGTCATTGTATGCCCGAATGTTTGGTGAAAATTATGAAAATCAGTAATAGTTGCAGATTTTGAGGTGCTTTTTTTTGAGCTTTCAATTTTCTTTTATTTAACGATTGATTTTTTATAAATACTTATTCACAAAATTAAAGTAAATTAACATATATACTAACAAGTGTAAATAACAACTGACTAATTGATTTAATTGCTAAAATACCCGGTATATACTGAACTTATGAAAAAATAGTTTCAAACAAAAGTTGTTTACTTTTAAAGGAGGGACATTTTTTGTTTTTAAAATTATTTCTATCTGTTACAGTTCTAAAAATGGATATTTTCTCCCTTGGCGAAGAGGAAGGATTTTGCCCATTCACAAACTTGACCTTATTTTTCAGCTCCAGAACACACATACAAAATTTCAGCACTGTCTCTTCAGACAGACAGGCAGACATGTGTTATTTTATGAACACCTATGCGAAAAATTTATTCTGCGATCAATATTTTCAACCGGTACAAAGTCAGAACTAAACTTATAATACACTTCTAGTATATATTATACCGGGTATAAAAATAAAACTGTGGGCGAGGTTCTCCCAATCTGTCGACTTGGGCCGAATCCATTTTGTTTCGAAAAAATGTTTCAGTTGATCGTTATAAAAATACTAACAAGCTTTGTACTAAACATTTTTTCGAAAGTCGAATGGATTTAATTCAAAAATCAACTGTAAAATTTAAAGAAAATCTTTAAATAAATTTTTCTCAAAAAAACAAACATTTTGTTTGCAACATTCTACTATGCACCCAACCCATAATTTGTCGCTCAAATGCTAGTTAGAAATAAAATAGTTTATTTTTTTTGACAAATCAACGGTTATGCAGATATAGAGTGATAGTACATTTTATAGTTTTATACAGCATAGCATGTCGAATTCGGCTTTTTCATACTTCTTAGGTCTATAACTGACTGAGATATTGCGTTCAAAATTTTTGGGAATAATTATGAAAATAATTCGAATCCGTTCAATATAACTGAATTTTATAGAGTACAATAAAACTGAATGAGATATTGCATTCGGAATTTTAGAGAGAATCGTTAACCCATTATGAAGCCAATTACCCCATTCCACCCCTAAATTTTATTTGGTCTTATAAATGAAACAACAAAATTATCCAAATTCGTTCTATTTCATATAAATTAGTTTGTACTTTACTGTTTTTTTCTTAAATATTTCCTAATGATTTCTTCCTAAAATCTTAACCTTGTACCCTGAACAAGTTGTAATTAGGCTTCATTTAGGGAATAATTCAATTTTTTAATATCAAAAAAATGTATATGTTACATTTAGGCGTCCGAATTTTAGAAAAATTGAAGAGAGGGAGGCATGATAAAAAAAAGGTTAAAAACATTGCTTTAGACCAAATAAAGTATGGCATTCACAATGTGTCTCCAATATTGTGTTTAATCCTCTATATGCATTTAAGTATCGAAAACGATTCTCAAGACTTTTCCCTTCAAGCAGAAACCCGCCTTAATATATTGCACAACAATCAGCTACAAATCTCTTTGAAGTAAAAACTTTTGACATGAAAATAATGCTTTTTTAAATTACACCATTGACAATTTAGTACATTTTAAATTGAACTCTGTGAAACTATTACGAATAATACCATTTCGTATATACTCGGAATTCGATTCTGTACATTGTCGATATAAATCGTTGTAACTATGCTCAATTCGTAAAGAATAGAATTTTCTAGAGGAATTTACACATGCGGAACGTGAACTTTGGAGAAAATGTAGTGTTTTTTTTGCTTTGCGAACAATGTAACAAGGAAATGTAATTTTAAATTTCTATTTTTATCTAGAATTCTATACAATTTATGAAATAAAACAAGTAATATGATTTTTAATTATCTTTTTGTCTGAGAATTCATACCTTTCAAGTCAAAATCAAATCAAAATATATATAAAGATATCAATTGGTTCTTTATCATTTATTTGATTATCCGCGCTTATAATTTTATCTATAAGTAAAATATACTGGTCAGAGGAAAAACAAAATTCTTCCATTCATGTAATTTTGATTATAAGCTCATTTTAGTATGGATATCAAAAATTCTATTAAAATTCAACACTCACAAAAATTTTGAACTCGATATCTGACCTTGTTTCAGAAATAAAAATCTAGTCAAATAGTACTTTTACCTCTTAAAACATCCAAGTGGAGATTTTTCCATCAGAATTATCTTCATTCTGGCAATATAAAAACATAGCGAAGGATTCATAACGAAATCGCGCTTGTAATAAAAGTTATTGAAGGTCTAAGGTCGCAAAAATCATTTTTTCTCAAAAACCTCGTAAACTATTGGTTTTACATTAACAAAGATCATTATTTATCTTAACTTAATTTATTCCTTAGCTAATACTACACAATATAAAGGTATAAGGACCAATAGTTCTCCAGATATACGGCTGAGAAAACTTGAGCGGAATGATGCATTAAATTGTTAAACTGAGTTTTAAAAGGAGCAAAATGTGTCGTCTAATGCATTCAGGTTTATATCGACCCGTAAGATAACAATTTATTGATAAATATTAAAAAGATCCCTTTCAAAATTCACGTAGGACTAATAGTTCTCCAGATATACGACTACGAAAAATAACGATGCATTAATAAACGGTTAAACTGAGTTTTAAAAGGTATAGATGAATATTGTTTAAAAAGATTATTTCAACGAATTAGAAACATTATGTTAATTAAAAAATATGTTTTCACAATGGCTTGCCAGTTTTTGATTAGGTGTCGTAAGTCTGGGGCACATCTTAATAATTATAAACAATTAATAATCTCAATCGATAATTATAAAAATTTCACTGAGACATTCACATAGTTGGCGATAAAAGTTAAATTTTTATAAATACTTACTTCGGTATTATTTTTTGTTTAATAATTCTTCTCGTAATTTGAGTATTTTTTCACAATTAAATTGAAGATGTACCAAGTTTAAATTCGTTTTTGTTGAATTGTACTCGTTAAAAACCAATCCGCACTTCAAATTCAAATTCCGAAGAGAAATATTAAATGCAAAACAATTCCGGTAATCAAAGCATATTATAACATTTATATGTCAAAAATTCATAACAACTAAACAAAAATGTGTGCCGCCACAAATATAATATAATTGTGAATTTACGAGTTCAATTAGTAAGATTTGAAAATAAATACAAAAAAATTTTTTATTAAAAATATTAAATTCTTAAACATAAATGTTTTTTTAATAAAACAAAAATAAATAATACTTTTTTCAAAATTATTCTGTTTCAATTATTTTTCAGAAATATTGTTTTACTCTTGAAAATTCAAATTTCGATGTTCCAGCATGAAACCACTTTTCGACAGATTTTGCTCATTTTTTTTTTCACAGGCTAAAAATAACGTTTTCTAATAAATCCCGAAGTTTCAGAATTTTTGACCGTTTAGAACGCGAGATTACTTTTAGCCAAAACGTGGTACTGGAAATGCACAAGCTACACTAATTAGTCTGCCAACAAAAAAACTCGACACAATCCGTTATTCACCCCCCCCCCCCCCAAGACAGCCGTTTATCTAAAGATAAAACACGTAACTCTTACTTCTTTTTCTCGTAATAAAATAATAGCATTTGAACCGCTTAGGCTATTAATGCTACTTCATTAATTACATCAAGTCTATATAAAAAATCTTACATATTACATAACATGTGCATCTAATTAATTTTGTTTCTAAAATTTTTTAATATTAATACTATTTATACTGATTTGACTTGTTTTGAAATGGAAGGTTTTTTCTCAAATATTTTATTTGGCTTAGAATGATAAAAAATCTATAAAAAAAGCCAAAAAGTACGTTTGAGTAAACATATGCTTGGTTTTTGCATGAGCCCTCCTCAAATAGACACAGCATGTACTATGACCCACACAAGTTTGTCAGTTTATTAAATTTTATAATTGATTTGTGCCTTTTTGATTAGATTTTTGAGAAAATGCTTCGGATAAAAGTTGTTCATTATAAATATAGTAACAACTTTAATTCGAAATTTTTTTTCGAAAAGTGAATGAATTAGGCACAAGACAATTATAAAATTTTAAAAACTGACATTAACTTTTGTTGCCAAGTATACAGAGTAGGTACAGACTATTAAGGATCTCAACAGCACTCTTAGGCTTGATCTATAGACATTTTTTCATACACGCACATTCCTCTAAACGTGTGACGTAATACGTGGACGACCCCTTATTCCTTAAGCGAATTCTTACTGTTTATATTTATTGGTAATTTCTAACAAATTGACTTAATAGAAAAAAAATTCTTTGGCGATTGGAGATCCAAGGCAGATTCAATGTGAAAAAATTGTATACCAAATTTGAATAATTAAAAATAAATAAATAATTAAATAAATAATATATAGTGCGAGTACCTTACTTGTAAAAATTCTATGAAAAAATACTTACAGATAATTTTTTGAAATAAAACCATCAATTATTTGAGATAAAAATATGACGAAATTCCAATTAAATGTAGATACAAGCTTTGAATAGACATGGAATTTCTTCAAAACCACGGCTAGTTTTATTCAAAATTTTATTTTATATGAAAAAACAGAATTTGTGTGCGTCCTCTATATTTTTTTTGTTAAAATGGCCATAAATTGGTTAGAGAAAGATACTCAACAAAATCCCAACGTCCTTGATAATATGAAAATAGGTATTTCAATCCTGCAAGGCATTATGAGAATTGTATCAAGTTGTGTCGGCATCACGAGTGTAGCAAGAAAACCAAACTTATTATTAACCAAATTCATTAACAAATTAATGATATATCAATTTGATTATTAATTAATAAATAATTTTAATTTGAATGATATCCTCATTTAAAAAGGAATCTATTTAATTTATTTACTTCGAGAAATAAGTAGCTACAAATAATATAACGTTATTAGCGAATGTTCAAAGAAAATGTGGCTATTGGTTTCGTACCGATGAAAAAATTTCAGAAAAATTTCTTCAAATGTGCATCGATCCTACATGGGTGATGACGAAAATAACCATCATTGAAAATTTACATGTATATGTGTTTGTACGCGCTCTTTAGTCTGATCGGAATGAAATTTGGTATGTGATGTGCTTTCTGTATTTAAAAGGCCAAGTTCATTAATGGACAAAATCGATCATGAGGAAAGAGGAGCTCAGAGGTAAGGGCAAACAAAAAAATGTGTAATATCTCTTCTAATATTAGTTAAATAGAAACATTTATGATAAGTAAAATTGTAGAAAATACATCCCGTTAATAAAAATTGAACCAGTTGAAATATTCCAAGTCCTACTGTATGTAATATTATACATTTATTTAGTAATATACGCTTAGAACGTGACTTGGTGGTTCAATTTTTATGAGCAGGAGTGTACATATTACGCCAATCTATGTTCTGGTCATATTTTCTGCAACTTAACAGAAATATTTACAACTTAACTGTTTTAATACATATAATTATTATAAGAAGTGTGGCCATGGTTATTTATTTCTTTATGATTCTTTTCCTCTGAGAAAATTCGCTTAGTCTACGAAGGCTCCTACGTAACGAATTTTTTTTTTTAATTTGTTAATGATTTTGACTAGGTTTATTTTTCCTGCACACTCTTGACGTCACTAAAAGTTGACATAAATTCCATGATGCCTTGCAGGATTAGAATATCTATTTTTATACAATACTAACGGCTTTGCTCATGTTTCAGTTCAAATTAATAAACGTTTTATGTATTTAAAGACTTTCTCTATCTCATACCGTTTGAAAGATAGGTTTTTAGGCACATGTGCAACATAGAAGAAAATACATTGAACAAAAACCCCATCAAAATCTGTTTAGTCGATTTAACGTGATGAATCTGTTATCATTGTGTTAACCTAATTTTGTAATATTTTGAAAATATTCTCCATGTATTGAACTGAGTGTCTACAGTTTTAAGTATAGATTAATTACCCTTAAGATAAAACTATCCACTGTAAATATATTTGATTAAATTATTATAATAATTGTAAATAAAACACTTTTTCAAACTTTCATTTTTTTTCTTCATTAAAATACCGCTTTTATTGATACATCCTGTAGAATTACAATTTTGTAATCCCACGCTTAAGATGTACGTAAAATATTTTAATAAACTTCTATAATCCATTTCAAATAATTGGTAATTAAAATTTAAAAAGAAAAAACATTCAGAACTAAATTACTTCTGAAATCATTTATTACACAAGAACAGAATAACATAAATATATTTACAGATTTTATACATACCCTAATTATTTTTATGAAAAAGTGCACATATTTAGGTAGAAAATAAAAATAGAGGTAAAAAATTGTGGTGCATGTTCATAAATTTGATCACATCATTATGATAGTTAATAAAAGTCCTAAATATTTAGCAAGATTCGATGTGATTTCAAATATAATAATAAGCAAACATGAATTAGTTCATGGGTTTATTACTCTATTCTTAAAATTCTGAACATATTTTGTAGAAAATTATTAAAAGCATTCAATAGTGGCATCAAAAATTAGCCAGCCAGTGCCCACGCAAAACAAATAAGTCGGTGAAAACCTTATTATGATACAAACATGTTGAATAGAGGCTATGGCCGCAGCGTAACTAAGTACTATCAACTGATAATATTTTTATTTTCTCATTAAAAAAAGGCAGCGAACAAAAAAAACGTTCCTAAAAAGGATAGCTATTATAGTTCAAATAAATCTACGATAATAGTGCAAGTTATTTTGCGATAAAATCTAGACGACGCTGAGTAAAGAGTGAAGAACTGTAATAAACCCGATGAAAAAATTCCCGTACTTAAAATGAAATACAGTTTTTTAACTTTAATCTATTTCAAATTACAGAATAATTTCTGACGTACTTTCATTTAAGGTGTTACGTGCACTTGGAATTTTCCAAAATTGAATTTTTTGTTGCATTTTCTTAAAGTGCAATATTTTAAAAATATACTGTAAAGTTTTCAAGTTGATCCGATGAATATTTTTAAAGATAATGACGGTGTTAATAAGAGTGCATCAGCTAAAATAATTTAAATTACAAGCAGGCAATGCTGTTGTACCAGAAGATAGAAGTAAATAGTTCCGAATTTTGAACTTTCTATGATATCGGTAATTTTACTTTCGTAGCCCACCATTTTGTTTAAAAAAAACCATCGATTAAACACTAGATATACAAAATAATTCTATTTTGTATTAATGGTCATCACGAGGCACTAATTGTAAGTGTGGGGTCAACAATCGAGCTGATAATTTGATTTAGAATTAAAATTTTTATTTGAAATTGTCGTGAAGGTTCCTTCAAATATAGTGTAAAGTCTTGGTATTATGTCTTAAATAAAAAATATCACACTGCAGTCCAGAAAAGATTTTTGAAAATGTCTATTTTCTTATACCTTCCAAGTGCTCGCAACCCCTTAATGCACTTATGAGTAGAAGTACTTTTTTTGCATAAAATATTAAGATAATAAAAATTGAAATAATAATTAATAAAAATACTGATTGATAATATTATTGATTAATAAACGTGATCTCACATTTTTCAAACATCAAAATTATTTCACATACACTTTTTTTTGCTCGAGTAATCAAAAATATTTCTAATTTTTTATTTATTTTTATTAATGTTTATTTTTATAAAATTATTGTTATTTCTTTATTAAAATCAGAATATTTTTTTCATATTTAGAATATATTATTTCTTTTTTTAATGCTTTTTTATTCCATAGGTTTGTGTATTAACTAAAAAATGTATTACATATTATGTCATATCTGTTCAAAGCCTTCATCAACTCTGTAGCTTTGTTTTTAGATTAAATATTTAACAATTATAACACCGTAAATAAAATCATATTTACTTTATGATTTTAACTAAATTTTTAAGACACTAATTGTTTAGATTAATAACATACGAACTCAAAATAGGAGAGTTTTTCCGGTTAAAATAGCCGAAATATGTAAACATTCCGAAAGATTATTATTAATACACCCAATATGTCCTACCTTGCGTTGTTTATGAAAATCATTTAGTAATATTTTCCATGTATATAACTGACCGTCTACATCATGCTTCCTAACTCTTGTGAAGGGTCACCCATAATAATTTCACTAAATACAAAATTATTTAAATTAAGATTAATAAAAAAACAACCGAACAGTTGATGATAAGTAGCCCATTATTAAGATATCTAGATCCGATAGCAAGCTGGTTGCGCAGCTTGCCTACCAATTTCAGCAAAAAATGAAAATCTGCGTAAGCAGCAAAATAAATTAGAAATGTAATCTATTAATTTTACAAATGAATAAGTTTTTAATTTTAACAATAATAGATATAATTTCAGTTTAATATTATAACGGTACAGTTTGGAACATACAGATGAAAAAACACTTCCATGTAAAAAAAAGTAGATGACATAAAATAAACAAATATTTTATGTGTTTTATGAAGTGAAATTTAAACTATGTTTATCGTTGTAGAATTTCATAAACAATATTTGAAAATAATTTTCGTACATAACACAATTTTAATTAATACACCCAATAGAACATTTAGTACATTTATATATCTAATTTTATAGATATTTATTTATTACAAAGATTTCTTCCGTAAATGTGTTAATCCTAAAATGAGGATTTTTAGAACATATTAAAAGAAAAATAAAAAAAAAGTATAATAATATATTATATGTTATATGTATGGTATATATTTTTGTTTTGAAAACTATACTATCACAGACGACAAAATGAAAAAACAATAAACATTCAATTTTGAAATATACATATACATTTTTTTTTAAATTTAAAGTACGTTAAGCCAAACTTTTGTACACATAATATATAGACAGGTCTTGCTTGAAAACGTTTATTGTTGTCATATTCTTTAATTCTGTTGTACTAACTTTGCTGTAGTTGATTCATTTATGTAAATCGTTTGTGTGAAAAGGCTCTGAGAATTAATTACTTTGAAAATATGTATAAACTAATGCCATTCAGGAATTATTTTATTAAAATGAAAAATATAACATGCCTATTATTGATTGTTGATAAACAGTAAAACGTGAATTTAGTTAACATTCGGAAGTAAATAAAATAAAAAAGCATAAGTTTATAAAGGGTTTCAAGGAATGGCCATTTTTAATAACTTGTTTTCAAGATTTTGAATTCAATATTTATTCTTTCTATACCATTTGACAGAACACGGCGTTGTTAAACCTTATTGGTTTAGAACCACAAATGCCTGAACTAAACCTAAAATTCGAGAGATCTTTAAATTAAAGATGACGAGACAGTCACCCATTTATAAGACGTGCATACACTCCTACATGTATGTAAAATCTCTATATCAATTATATGAGGGATTATTTAGTTATCTCTATCGCATTTACAGCGAGCCATCAACCCACATCCAGAAGCGCGGTTGTATTATTCTTCACTAAAGAATCGATCGCTATTGTATTCCTTACTTCCTTGTTTATATGTACTTTCAATAAACGATTTATTCATGCCAATATTATGGTCAAGGCCTGTTTACATGATAGTGATTTGTTATTTAAATTTATTGTTAAAGGAAAACAAAGATAAATTACATCATTTATAAAAATATTTGAAGTCTTTATTTACGGTGAATCGGGGAGAATGCATCAAACTCCAAGAGTATATTCTAAACATAAAAATAATCTAGAAAGCACAATGTTGTTAATCGAATTGTAGTTGTTTTTCTACTATGCCAATAAGAACGTCATTTATATATTTTCCTTATCGCTACCATCTCTATGGATGAAATAAAGTATTGTTAATATCGACAAATTAAGCATTGGCAAAATTAAAATGCAACTTAAACTATTGAAATTCAAATTACATTAGAATTATTAATTAATAGAATGGTATGATCCGAGTTTTCTCGTATGCGATTATAGTTAAAAAATTTAAAATATGCGGCTCAAGATCAACAGAAGTTTTTATGACATCAGAGTAGTTTTTAATGACATAGGAAAACAAACAAAAATTGGATGACACCTTTTGAAATTATTTTTATATGTAGAATAAACTTCAAAAATTTAGCGTGATTTTCCCACTCACCGTTTATTATATTTATACCTTGAAACAAAGGGAGCCAATGTCAACACAACATATCACAATGAGCTACATTATTTGAAAATCTAAATTTTGAACTTTTCACCACTTAAATGACACATTTTGCTAATTTCATTATATTCAGTGTTAATGTCAAAAAATTATCAAAATGTATTATTTAAGGACGTTCGAAAGACAAAAAAAAATGTAGAGAAGTTCCTTTAAATTAAATATGTTATGAAAAAAGTCAATATGAATTCATTGGTATGCTTCAAAATCTTAGTTCAAATGCATTTTATCGATATTGAAAATCATACTTTTAACTTTGGGTCTTATGGAGAAACTACAAATTTAATCTTTATAATCGAATAAAACATAGTTTAAAATTCAGAAAAGTTTTTATAAAGCTATGTAAATTGTTGTTAAATAAACAAGGATTTATTTGAACCAAAGATGAAGATATGTTCAAACGCATTTTGGAAAGTAATAATGAATTATATGAGTAATTTTATCATTTTAGAGAAGCAAAACACAACATTTTACTTTTTTATTTAAAATAAAACAAACATTACGAGTCACGAGTATTATTATTTACCAAATAACCATAGGATATTTAAATCTAGTTTCAACGTATATATTAAATCTGTAACGCTGCGGGCATGCTCAGTCGCTTGATACCCCCCCCCTTACATGGTAAGTAATTCAAAATCTTAACTTTCAAACCATGGAAAATCATTATGATATGGTGTATTGGTATTGGCCCTTTTTATTCCAAGGTATAGATAGATATATATAGAAACTGTAAATATATTATATTTACAGTTTTTGTGTGCAAAAAGTAACAAGTCCTATATATAAGTTTAAGGACTTGTTACATTTTATACCGAATCGTCTATATGTGAACGCTATAATTATGGTTGATTGTGTGTAAATGGTTAATTATTGGCTCGGCTTAGCTCATCATCAGCTCTGTTACAAAGAGTTAAAAACCTTGGCAGCACACGCTCTTACGTGTATTCCAATAAAAGCATGGAAAATATTTTTATTACAAAAAAATTATTCAAAAATTGGAGTATTTACATTTGTTGAGAAAAATATTTTTTTCAAAATCGTTTGATATTAAATCGGGAATAAAAATTGCAAAACATTTGAATACACAATATTGTTTATTGTGGGTTATACATAATTTTATTCATTTGAATCTTATTCTCCCAAAATTTTGACTTGTTTTCCAAGTTTAACCAATTTTCAATATTTTACAAGTCGACTCTATTCGTCGATTAATTTCAAGAGATGCTTTTTTAGGGTAACATAGTTAGTTGGTAAATCTATTTAGCGTTACATACTCACAATCATTTTATCCAAAATAAATAGGCTCTCTGCCCAAAAACCCAATCTAAAATTGTTACAAAAAATAAAACGGAAAATTAAAAGCCTGTTTTTTTTTTAATATCTTAATTTTAAGTATAACATGTTATGCCTACATTCAACGGAAAATCTAAAAAATAATAAATAAAAGATCATCCAGTGATTATAAGTAACATTGGACAAACAAGCAAAAAAGTCTCTATGAACAATTTTCAAAATTGAACTATTTGATTGTATTTATAAAGGTTAAAAAGATATACTTGGAGATCTTGCTGTACACTCGCCAACAGTTACTCGATGCATTGCCATTTCCGTAATACCATGGTAATGTACAAAAGCTGCGGCTATTACCAAAATGTGGAATATTTGATGACTTTGGAACTAATTAAAGAAAAATTAATATTTAAATTTAGTAAATTAGTGAAATTTACTGACAAATTTATTTCTCAATTGTTATCCTTTATGACTGGTACGCATCAATTTGATTAAAAAAGGAGTTAATTATTTTGATACAATAACTCCAAAGATTATGGATAACAATAATCATAAAGTGTGTCAGTTTTGAAAATGATATCATATTTCACTAAACGTTAAAAAAATTAAAATATTTTCGAAAAAAATAAATAAATAAATCCTTACCCATATATCACATTTGCCAGGGAAAAATCTTTCTGGTACACGTAACGCATAGAACATTGCACCCAGAATGTATAACAACCCTATAAAATTTCATATATTATCTTGAGAAATTCGTCATAAACATTAACGAGAATACAGAGTGGAAAGTTCACATACAACATGCATATTCTTCCTGCTGCTGAGCCACAGCAAAAAATAAATAGTCATATTTATTTCGAGCATTATGATTTTATATCATGAAATTTAAAATAGTTAAAAAATGTTTTACCAAGTTTAAGGATGTATGGTGTCCAAGTTTAAGGATGTAATTTATCTATCTCAGTCCAAATTACTCATTATAAATTTTTTTCGTATCTATACAGTGTGTAAATGTTTCAGGCATAAGTTTTAAGGTTTCTAGGAAGTCAAATAACAGTCACCTTGCCATTAGCCTTGAAACCAATTTTCAAGGGCAAATCGATATCAACTTTGATATATTATATGGAAAACTATATTTTTTATTGCAGATTTGTATTTTACGATTTATATTTTAGTAAAACTACTTTTGTTTTATTTGAAAATTTTTTTTCTAGGGCTTAAATTTACTAAGGATAAAATTTCATAACTCTGCCAAAGATATTAACTCAATATCTTCAGAAACCTACAGGGTTATCAGGTATAGAATGTTTGGGTCCAAAACCTTGGATCCATCAATCCTGGGAGCAACCGGCGGAGAAGTTGTGGGCCTTCTGTGCGACGTCTGGCCTCAACAGAATCCTATAGCTTCATCTGCTTACAATAGCACCTCTGACCCGGAGACGTCTCACCTTCACGTGAAAGGTTGTTTTCAAGGAGGGCACAGAGGACCTTTTGGTCTAGGTGCTAGGGACACATTTGCGATACCCCTCTTTCTAATTATTATTATTAACCCAATATGCACCACGAAGGGGTTGCCGATCGGTTTTGCACATCATAGCCTTAAAAAGAGCTGTTTGAAAAAAATTTGTTCATCAGAGTTGATTTAATATGATAAAAAAATCATTATAAATCGATTATTATTAAGTTTAAAGCCATAGTATCCTTAATCAATTTAAGTCCTAAAAAAAATTTTTCAAAGAAAGTATTTTTTCCCATAAAATACAAATCTGCAATAAAAAAATATAGGTTTCCATTTAAAATATTAATTAATGTTGACCTCGATTCTGTAGACCTTGAAAATTTTGGTCAAAGGCAATGTCACAGTTATTTGACCCTCTAGAAATCTTTAAACTTGTTTCTGAAAAAAGTATCACTATCTTACCTAGTGCTCGAGATATTGAGTATTTTCAATTATTACACACTGTATATGCATAACTATCTAGGTGCTGAAAATTCATTAAAAATGTCGTAAAACCTTTCAATAAAAGGTTTGTTACCGTTGGGCAATTTCAACCAAAAGCTTAAAACCCATCTTTAAACTGTATATAGTTCACAACCTCTATACACAAACTTAAGTCTAAGTATATATAGAGATTGTATGGACTTCGTATCAGTTTTCAGCAAAAAAATAATTGTATAATTAACTGTTTTGCCTAACATGAACAATGCTTGTAATTCAATATTGCATTTCAATATTACCTTCCACTCCTTATTTTCTATGTGCGAATATAAAACGAATCATACCCATTAATATTAACCATCCTAAACTTGCGTGACTGATTGCATTGAACCATCCTTCAACAATTCCATAATGAATGGCTGGTATTACTCCACTTAGACCAAAGAACATAAAAACGCCTAAAAACAAATAAAAAATAATATATTGATGTGTTATTTATTCGAATACACCAACTCATTAGTACATACCTGCACGTAAAGGTCTAAATGCGGGTTCTGAAAAACGGTCCCATAATGATACGACAATACTACTTATACCTAACACAATAACAACTGACAAATAGATAATTTTCGGTTGATAGTCACAATAAAAACCGTAATACAACCATGGAACAAATGACCCCATGATTAGTAAAGCTATTCCACAGTAATCTAGCCTAAAATTGTAATAATTGCAATTAGATTTTAAATTTTTTTTAAATTATAACATCTTAGTTATAGAAAAAAATGGGAATTAGTGGTACCTTATCGGAATGGGTCTAGGGCGGCAACAAACCTAAATCCGCCACTGCTGCTATACTCATTTCTTGATTTACTCTATTTATCTAGACCAGGGGTGATGAACCTTAAGAGTCACGTACCAATGAACATGTCTAGAATTTCAAAACATTTCGCGTGCCAAAGGCCACAATAATAATAAAATAAAAACAAAATTTGCTAAAACATTTTTTCAGAAAATTATTTTGACGATTTTTATGTCGTTTATATTATGATGGGGCGTACCACGGGTGCCATAGGTTCGTCATACCTGATCTAGACGATTTTACTCAAATCAAATACTTTGTTATGTTTCTTGGATCATGGAACGTGGACATTTGTACATTTCTACATGGACAATTGAAGTACTTACTTGGAGAATAATTTTCCAACAAATTCAGAATGACAACTTAATGTATGAAAAGCAAAGGAAAATCCTAAACACACAATGGCTCCAATGAAAAATGAGCTAAATATAAGTTTTTCTTGTAATTGAATTTCGCCAGATGGTCGTGTCAAGAAATATGTTGCAACTCCAATAAATGCTACACATCCTAAAAATTGAAAAAAATATATTTTCGAAGAGTGTTCTAGTATAAAACATTATGTTAACATCGTTTAACTGATTACCAATTCGTATACAGAGTTCTACAAAAAAGGAAATTTTTATGCATCTTTCAACTATTAATGTATTTGTCGTGAGAAACGCATTGTCGACAAATTTCGCTGAATTTTTTATAAATTGTTAAAATATAAGTATATCTAACTTCGTTTAAAATTTCAAAATTATTTACTGTTTAGTTTTAAGAAAAATACAGAAATATACAAAAGTAATAATTTCACCACACTTTTAATTTTGTCTAAAAAAACACGTCGAGCGATTTGGACTAGGACAATGTAAAATGATGTTATATTTATATTTTGAAAAAAATTAACTCTTAAGTAATAGATTAACGAAACGATTGCTTTTTTTATATAATCCAAGCGAACAAGTATACGAGATGCATTCAAGTAAAAATGCATAGTATACTCACTCTATTCATATAATGATATGATGTGTTTAATCTGAAACTTTCAGTAATACGATTCTTGACTGTATACGAGGTACATTCAAGTCAAAGAAGTATAGTATACAAACTCAGTTTATTCATATAATTGATGTGAGTTCTGAGCTGAAACTTTTAAGACGATTATTGCAAAACTTAGATAAATCGTCTTATGTAGTTTCCATTAAAAAATTTTCTAATTCACAATAATCTTTACCTATTCAAAATGTAATTAAAAGTTTTCAAAATAAATCTATTTACCTAATAAATGTGTCCAAATGTTTCCAGTTTCTGTATGTAGACGAAATATTGATTTAAAACAGGCAGAAAAACTTGGTAATGGCGGTCTATGTCCCATATGTAAATAATCATTATCTTGAAGCCATCTTGGTAAGCTTCTAAAATGACAAACTTTCCAACTCGCTTCCCACACCTTTTAAAATAGGATTTAAGTTAAAAAAATAAAACAAAAATTAAATATTTCCACTTCACTCATTAAAACAAACATTGCAATAAATACATTTAAACTTTAACTTCAAAATTCAATAGAGTACTAAAACTCAATTTTTAGAAAGAAAGAAGTAAGAGTGTTTAATTATACGCACTTTTCGAACAAATTCCTCGGCCTGCTCGGCAGCAGTATGTGCCAATGCCCCTAAATCGATTTCATCACTGAGGACACCAGCTTTTAAAACCTCGACCATCTATAAATTAAAAAACAAATGTATATGTATAACCAATGAAATTACCATCACATTTTTCGATCCCTTCTTCCATACCTCCGAATCCAACATATTTTCATCTTCTGGTGTAGAAGGTAATGGGCAACCACCACCGTCTTCTTCTTCACCCAAGTCAGCTACATCATCTAGTAAATCCTATTGATAACAGTAACAATTTATCCAATCAGAAAATTGTTACAAATCTTTTAGTCTGATAAGATAACAAATATTTGATATTGACTATAGAATATTATACCTTAATTTCGGAGGCAATACTTTCATTATCGGAATCCCAAACTGGTTGACGCTTTCGAACACCTAAAGCTAAGTCATCTATCGAGTCTTCTGCATCGGAGTAATGAGACATTTTTTTTAAAATAATTTTATTTTTTTATATGTTGTAAAAAATCTAAAAGCGGTAACAGAAAATTTAAAAAATGGTTGAAACAAATGATGAGTACGTATTAAAAAATATAAATACGTAGGCCACCTTTTGAATAAATTTTTAATAGTAGTCTTATAAATTCGTTATGATTATTTGTAAAAATGGTAATTACCTTTATTCAACTTATTCTAAATTATTAAAAATATTAAAATTGAGAATTAATAAAATCTATACAACATATAATAAAAATTTATTTTATTTCTGACATTTAATTCTTTGTACAGCTGTTAGCTGTTATCTCCACAAAAGATTAAGAGTAGTTATTATTCACTACAGTGACATTTCTGTCACCGAAAGGGTGCGTTCAAAGTTAAATTTAGAAATTCAGTTTATGGTAGATATCATAGACATTAGATACCCAATTATATAGATCAATCAGTTATATGTTCCTGAGTATATGGTCTAAGATCCGGCATTAGAAAAATCTTCCACCGTAGTCCTGCTAGGTATAAAGATTAATTAATTAATATGATATAGTGTCTTTGGTTATTGCTCGAACAAATATAATTGTCTCCCTCTCTGTGTAGAACACATTTTTTAAAAATTGTATTACAAGTAACAAAAGGGTATACAAAACGAGTATACAAAACGACTGATCATATCGTAATCGAAATATTTTGAAAAATTGGATGATATAAGAGTGGATGATGTAAATTCAAAGTTTTCAAATATCTTATGCGCTAGTTTTAAAGTTAACCGTGGAGAGTATTATTTTGTAGAATTCCTTTATATGATAAAAGAGAAAAATAAATTTTCAAAAACTTTACTTTGCTATTCCACTATTTTATTTATGTTTATATTATTAGGCTAGTCCTATGATTGAATGGCGAGATCTATTCTCCAGTTTTGTAGATCCGGTTTTGTATATCGTCCTCGTCTATATAGAAAAATTTTATAAGCTTCTCTCCTGAAAGTTTTATTTTTCAATTGTATTGCAGTTAGTGAAAACAAATTCAAAAAAATTTGCAGTGATTGGAATTCAAACATTTCGTATGTACAGATTATTATGATATAAACAGAATACGAGTCGATACTTTTTTAATACAACGATGGGAGTCGTTATTCACTTGATATGCCTCAATTCAAAATAAAAATATCACAACTCTTTTATATAACCTTTGTAAAATATTATCAATTAATTTAATATATATTCAGTTTACAGATTGTATTTTAAAATAGACCCAATCTGGAAACAACAAATTGTGTATCTATCGCTGTCTATATGTAGTGTATTATGATATGGCTTACTTTGTTCTGCATTAAAATCAGAGGCAGGTTTGATTCGTTCTCACCACAGACATTTGTCATTTGATCAGTCTTTGGTGGGAACGTCTACCTGTAGAGTAGTAGAGTATCATAGTATAATGTGCATAGACAGTGATAGATGCACTATAAATTGTTTCTAGATTGGGTCTATTTTAAAATACATAGTGTATACTAAAGTAACTTTGACCTACTTCCGGTTGACCTATATAGATAAAACCTGTTAAACTTTACTTTTAGAGCCCTCAAATTTATAATATAAATAGAACTAATCAGGGATATAGTAAACAAAAAACAAAAAATATTTGTGACATTTAAAGCTCATATTTAATTTACATTACGGAATCCATAATCGTTAAATAATAGACTTTAATATAGACCTTTTCATTTTAAATTACGATTCCATTTTGTTTCAGTCTGAATGTCAAAAACTCAACGTGAAGAAATGAGTAAGCTATATGTAAATCCCCTAGATTTTCTACTAGGCTTTATTTAATCCACTAAATTTATAGAAGTATCTGTCAAATTGACAGATACTAATCAACTTAGATTTTGACGCATAAGTGATGACGAATAAGTGATGGAAGAATGGGGTTTTTTCTATAAATTTAGTGGATTTAATAAAGCTTAGTATAAAATCTTGGTAATTTATTCTTAGGATTGTCATATTTTTAAATTGTGTTAAAAAATAGTCCTATCAAAGACGTAAATTGTGACATTCAAAGTTCTTATTAAATTTAAATGAACGAATCCATAATCTTTAAATAATAAACTTCAAGGACTAACAAAATTAATTTTTGTAAATAAAAACAAGAATTCTTACTAATAATATTTGATATAATTATAAAAATGAATCTATTTACATGAATTCTTATTATTTACATTTACAATAATATTTAAAATAAATTTACTTACCAAACACTAAATAAAATAATATTAAGACAACAATTAATAGACACCGTTTCAGTTAACTAACAATTTAAAATTGAGCAAAGTACATAAACATTTATCTTTAATTGACCTTTGAATTCATCAAAAAAATTATAACTACGCGGGGTTTTTTATCGGTTACATTTTTTATCGGTTGATAAAACTGTTTTTATCAAAATAAGTACTTATCGAACTGGCTATAAATATTGAACATCACGTTTTATAATTATTATGTTTATTAAAAGAAATTTGTATCGACATAACATAATTATTATCTACATTATTCAACAAAATTATATTTTTAATGATCGAGTCTGATCATTTGTTGTGTTTATTATATCATTAAAAAATTCGTTACGCAGGAGCTGCGTCAACTTATCGAATTTCCTTAGAATACATAAATTACTCTAATATTTGCAAGGTCAATTTTATTAATAAATGGCTTAGGTCAAGGAGAAAGGGTTTAGAGAAAGAAGAAAATATAAAATATCTCTGTTAATATTAGAGGAATCGAAAAAATTGGGCTCGATGGATAGATAGACTTAAAAAAGCTAAGGAAAAAAACCAATTCAATATATGAAATAGGATTTATAATAAGAATAAGAAAGAGAAGTACAGTAGAGCGTCGATTATCCGAACCACCCCTGACAACATTAGTTCGGATAATCGACGCTCTACTGTACTTCTCTTTCTTATTCTTATAGCCGTTTATCTAGATATCTCGCTTCTAAAGAAAACTTTCACAAGCATAGCCGGTTACTTCGTTCTTGTCCATACGCCGACAGTTTAGTCAATTAACCGCCTCTTTTTTTTTCTTAATAATTGGTAAACTGCCGATGTCGAGATTCGAACCCATAACCTCCCAGTTCCAATTAGACATAACGCCTTAGACCGCTCGGCTACTTGGACGGTTAGGATATGATCATAATGATAAGCGTCAGAAATTTTTCAAGATAATTATAATTTATTTCAATACTTTTTTTTTCTGTAGGTATATTATTCCAACATAGGGCTGAAATTATTTAAAAATACTCTTCATATGTCTAAACTTACCTATAAAAGAAACTTTAATTTTTTACGACCTATTAAAGTGTTTTTAAGTTGACACTATTAATATGCCGATAAACAAACACCATTAAAACTCACAAAATATAGGTTTCAATTAAAAAAAAAAAAGGTGTTCTTAATAGTTCAGCTCCCTTTTCTCATTGACGAGAATGGCGATCAACTTCGAAATTTTAAATTAAAACTTTTCACTTGTATGTCGAAGAAATATAATTCAGATAACAAAATGAAAAAATGTAATTTCAGTTATTTGAAAGCTTTTTCTTGGTGTTATAGTTACACCTCTCTACCTGAAAACCATTTTGACGGGTAACAGTAAGGATATGAAATTTGCGATTTTTTGCAGCTGCGTCACATTGTGAAACCAAACTTATAGATAGGGAAATATGAAGTTTGCGATTTTTTGTGGCTGCGTCACCTTGTGAAGATAAATACTTATAGATAGATAGAATATACTATTATAAGATTTATACTTATAGATAGGGAAAAACTTTGAATACAAAAATATTTTAAGTAAGAGAGTTAGTTTTTGCTTGAATCATGTCAAGCTAAAGTTTTCGTATACCCAATAAATTTGGTATACTTGGATTTCAAACTTACTAGGCTATTATTGGTTTTATATATTTATATTGGCATTTGTATGTACAGTATGGGCCAAAAGTCATAAAGTTTTAATAATTTTTTTTTCACTTTGTTGGTAAGATTCTATAAAGTGCATCTTGGAAATTCATCATGGAAAAATTCACAACTTACACAGAACATAAATTGTGAAATTTTATCATCAAAATCAAGGGTTGATTGTTTGTTCTAACACAAGCCTACCGTCTTCATTATGGAATCAGTGATTCTCCAAGTGAATCCATGATAAGAATGTTGATTGATCGAAGACAGGTGAAAATTCAAATGTGCTTCGTATGGCATTTTCAATTTATGAATAAATTTGGAATCACTCCTTGCAATGTCTTGAAACCTGATAGTATATTGCAATTTGCAATCTTTGAACAAAATAAGGTGAATTCTACTGGTACTAATAGAAGTTATGTAAAAATTTCGGAGAGTTGTACAGGTAAATTCCCGTGGTAGAAGCCACGGACTCGTGCGAGTATTTTAATATATTAAATTATAACTTTTATTATTTTCTAAAATATATACAAATCACACATCTTTAAAATAACATAATTATTAAAAAAATTTATTCAATTATTTTTTGTTGTTATACACTTTGATTCTTCACCTAATTGCTTACAAATTTCTTGTAATCTAGCTTGTTGATTCGGTAAACTAGATAATTCATTTTCTAATTTCTCTTTTTCTTCTTTCAATGATAATCGTTGATTTGAATCTAAACTTTTTAATGTCCAGCCACCTTCACCGTCAAATTGTAATACATGTGTATGGAATTTCCTAGAAACATTTTTTAAATTTCAATTTTATATAGCATATTAATACAAACAGGATGTCTTAAAATTAACTAAATAATAAATATTTGATTAATAATAAGCAGGCAAAAACTTTTTAAATTGCTTTTGTATATAACTTGCATATAACCACCCACTGTTTGTATAATTGTCTATACGGTTATGTTATACTAACATAAGTGACTATCGTTTACATTGACGTTAAAGGAGGTTCGAAAGAGAAAAAAAATGCCGAGTTCCTGTAAGTTAAATATATTATAAAAAAAGTCAATACGAAAGCATTTTCTTGTTTTTCTCGATATTGAAAATCATACTTTTAACATTGGGTCTTATGGAGAAACTACAAATTTAATCTTTATAATCGAATAAAACATAGTTTAAAATGCCGAGAAGTATTTATAAAACTATGTAAATTGTTGTTAAACAAGGATTTATTTGAGCCAAAGATGAAGGTATGTTCAAATGCATTTTGGAAAGTAATAATGAATTATGTAAGTAATTTTATCATTTTAGAGAAGCAAAACACAACATTTTACTTTTTTATTTAAAATAAAACTAACATTATGAGTCACGATTCACGAATATTATTATTTACCAAATAACCATAGAATATTTAAATCTAGTTTCAACGTATATATTAAATCTGTAACGCTGCGTGCATGCGCAGTCGCTTGATACCCCCCCCCCCCTTACGTCTTTCCCCCGCAAAATGACTCTTTCAAACGTCCTTAAGTAATATGTCTGAACATTTGTAATATTCTTTGAGATCAAATACATGATATGAAAAATCATACACATCTTGGATGAGGATCAAACCCACGACCTATGGCTTGCCGGACAACTGCTGTACTATGGGCCACAGATAATTTTTCAAAATTGTATAATTGATTTATGTCTTATTGATTCAGTTTTCGAAAAAATGCTTCGGGAAAAAGATGTTCATTATAAATGTAGTAATAACTTTTATTCGAAAAACTTTTTCGAACATCGAATGAATAAAATTTTGAAAAATAACCACCACTTCTGTGGTTCATAGTACCTCTAAGCCACCAGATGCTATGTAGGTGGAATGCATATAATTATTCACTATTTTGATATCGATGTATTATTTCTTTAATTTTGACTATTTACAATTTAACTTCCAGAAGCACTGATTCGGGAATCCAGAAATCGTGGGTTCGATCCTCATGCGTACGTGAAAGTAATAAAATTGAAACGTCCTAATTATGTGATTCCTTCAATGTCGTTATATCCGGTTTCGACTGTATAATAAAATTATTCTCTCAAAAAAATTAAACCGGAAAGTACCCCACGCTTTTACAATTACAAGCAAAAATTTTTATAATTAGATCTATAACTCCTTAAACTTAGGATAGATAGGTCTTCTGTAGACTAGTTAATTACCATAATGTAGGTCTATGAGTTATTGTCAATAATGTGATGCCTAAATCTTTTGCTGATTGGTACATTTCACTCTCAACATCAATTGATACAGCCGATGTGCACTCATCTAAAAGTGCATATTTTGCTCTGAAAATGTAAATAATGTTTATTAATATTTGCAAAAGAATTAAAACAAATTATGTCTAGACATAATATCTTTTTTCTTTAATTACTTATGATAAAATAAACGAGCCATTGCTAAACGCTGTTTCTCCCCACCAGAAAGTGTATCTTTCCAATCTCGTGCTTGATCAAAACCATGTCTATCTAAAATATGTTCTAAATACACCATTTTTAATATATTCCTTAAATTGTCTTCTGTTACTTGTTTATTTATCATATCAACATATGTATCTGGATAAATAATTTGATCCCGAAGACATCCAATTACCATATAAGGCCTATTTTGAGACAAAATTTAATGTAGATATAAAAAAAAATTCAAAATATCTAAATGACACTGAGTACTAGTAATTTTGACTCCAAACATTTTTCAATCTAATTTTTTCAAATTTTATTCCGTGTTGATCCAAACCATTTTTCATATATTATTTTCATAAGGATCATTTAAGGGTTAAATTGATATGAAATTGATAATATCTTAATTTTCATTTTTGTCAATAGGATAAGTATTGAGAAATAAACAAAGTATTGTGTTAATTTTATTGAGAATTAATTTGGGGAAATTTATGATGAATTTTAATGAGAATTTGCAACTATTTTAGACTTTGAAGAAAATTGGTTTAAAGAAATATCAGTGAAATGTATTATATAAAAAAGAATAATACGATCAATTTGAGAACAGACACTCAAAATTTAAATTGCATTTATAATGAAGTTCTGTAGTAAAAATAATGTAGTAAAGTAAGTACAGGTGGTGGCACTGCAATGCTATGATATCTGTACTATTATTTTAGTTAAGATTGATTAGTATTGTAGAATCACATGAACTATTAGAAAATATTTATGTTTACAAACTATGTTATAAGTGTTTATATTGTTGAAGATGTTATTGGTTGTATTTTTGATAAATGTGATATTATGTGTCATAATACATAGCGGACAATAGAACCACAGGATCAAGGTAGTAAAAAATTATTGATTTTGTGTTTTATGAGTTCGCTTGATATTAAAAGTTTATATTTGTAATTTATATATTTTTTAGTTGCTGAGGAAGTTCCAATAAGGGGACGAAACGACCAACATATGATCAATAAATGATTATAGTTTTTGTTACTGCCCACATCTCTGTGAATACATTCAAGGTATTTTTTTGAAAATGCTGTTTAAGCTAAAAGATTCGTGAATTTTAAATAAAATAATATTTTTAAAGGGTGTATTCGTTCTGGGTACTTTCATGCTTCCAGCACTCATGCTTATAAGCGCAATTTATTGGTGTACGTATTGGCTTATTAACACTTTCACTGTGCACATAAGAGATAAATAAACAAAAGCTTATACAGTATTCGATTATGGAGCTAGTATAATTTCGATGGATAAAGTGTCTGTGAGCGTTGGTGTCTATCGTTTGAACTCAACCATTAGCGCGCTTTGTCAGCATACACAGGGTCAAGTTGAAATCTAAAATCACAGATTGATGGCGTTGAAAGCGTGAAAGCGCCCACAACGAATCCACCCAATGTAAATAGTGGTTGTATTAAATAATGATTTTTTCCTAAAATTAAAGTATCGTGTATTTAAAAGATATTACAAACCTTTGGGGTATATAAAACATAGCTGTTTTTGGTACATACAATTCACCACTATAAATAGGCCATAAACCACTTAGTATTCTAAATAATGACGACTTCCCACAACCATTTGGTCCAGTTATTAATAAATGCATACCTGGTTCAATATGTAAATTGATACTGGGGCATACAATATCACAATTTGGCGTTATTATTGGTACATTTACTAATTTGATTTCATTATTTACAGTATATATAATTTTTCCTAAAAGAAAAAATGTTATTTCAAATATTACTTTGAATATGTAGATTTTTTTGTAGAATGCAAAAATAATCTTTCACATTTTTAGAAATCGATTTTACATATCAAAAGAAATAAACCATTTTAAAATATCAAAAACTAAATTCCACTTTTATTATTTAGTGTTTGTTTGAATTTTATTTTCCGATCTCGAGGTTTACTGTTCAATTAAAAATTGAAATCTTGAGAGGAACGGTTATTTTGAGATAGCCGGTATATAATTTTCAAACTTTACCTTTAATTACAGGTTGCCCATCTTTAAATTCTAATGTAAAACCATTTTTACAATTACTTTTCATAACATTTTCAACGACTGCCTTTTTATAAATTCCTCTTGATGTCTCGTCAAAAACTTCGAACATTGTGTGAACTCGGGATGTATACCCAGCGAGTTCAACAATTTCTTTGTAACTGGACATTAAACGTTCAACAGCATCAGCGCCAGATGATAGTAAATTTCTGGCAGTTGTGAAATATTGTGTTCTTTCACTAACCCCACCATCACCTTGTCGATCTACGAAAAGAAGACAAAATAGATATAAAACTTGCCATATGAAAACATTTTGAAGTTAATTTTTTATTACCATTATGTTTACTTCTGGATCCAACTTTAGCTAGCAAAATTGGTAACGATACAACAAACATTCCAGTACCAGACCAAACATATTTCATTAAAAATTGTTCTAACATAATAAACCATAATTTTTTGCCTAATATTATATTCATTTGTTCTACCAAACGTGCATAAGCATGCCGTAAATGTTGCAATTCAACTTTGTGGCCTTTATAAAAGGCAATTTCTTCGGCATTTGTTACTAAACGTGAATGTACATGACGTAAATAGCCACGGCGATCAGCTTCTTCAGCTACTAATGCACCGAATTTAGGTGATACCACACGTAATATGTAGCCAGTGACTATCATTACACATGCTGCTAATACTGGACCTAGAATTAAAAATTTGTTTATGAATTATTATGTTTTGAAATAATGTACATAGAAATAACAGTTTTCATTAACACAACTTAAAATTTAAGTATTCTTTTATTAAAAATAAGTGTCCGTTTGAACATTTTATCTACAAACTTTAACTTTAAAAGTGAATAACTTAATTTAAAAGTGAAGACAATTGAAGTTTGCAGAAATGGAAACGATTCAGAATACTAAAGCGTTTTATATTAGCGTAATTGCAATTTATCTTTCATATTGCAAAAGATGAAACAAATCAATAGTTACTAAAAAATTCCTCACCAAAGTTTTACTGTGTTTTTCCCAATACTCAATTCGTTTAATTAGTTAAATTAGTGATTTTATTTCCCGATCTCGAGGTTTACTGTTCAATTAAAAATTGAAATCTTGAGAGGAACGGTTATTTTGAGATAGCCGGTATATAATTTTCAAACTTTACCTTTAATTACAGGTTGCCCATCTTTAAATTCTAATGTAAAACCATTTTTACAATTCGTTTAATTAGTTAGAGGATTCGTTTAATTAGTGATTTTGGGTTTTTAAATTCTATTGATTATTATGTTCTAATAATAAACATTTGCAGTCGAGTTAGAAATAAATTTTAACATCCCTCAAAATTTACAATTTTTTCTTTCAAAGGACATGAAATTCGAAAATTGAATAAAACAATTTCAATTGTCGTTGTTTTGGAATAAATCGTTTGGTTCGTTAAAATACTGGGCCCCCTAAACAACAACAAAAATTCGCGTCCTTCCCAAAATGCAAGTTTCATATAACATTCCAATGTATCATTGCTAAATACTTCTAGATTTCTTTAGCACTGGTTATGACTTGTTCTTCTATAAGACACGAATAATGATACTAAGTTTACACGGTAGACTTAAGTTGACTAGAGAGGAAGCTGATCTCTATTTCTGTCCTTTGATATATTGACATCAGCTGCCACACAAACGATGGGTCGATTTAATATAAGTCTATGGTTAAAACTATTTTATATTTTAAAATAAATCAATATCTTTAAAATAAAAATTTTGTGTAAAATTTAATAAACAATTCAGTTAGAAGGATGAGTCAAATAACGTAGTATTATTAAGAGAGAAAAAAAGAAAACAAATTACCTGGAATAGCTGCACCCATACTTTTTGTGGTCCTTGTTAATGCTAATGCAACCAGTAATAAATCAAAACATGGTTTTGTAATTTGACTATAAAGGCGTGCAACTGAACTTGATAATGTATCAATATCGTCAGTTAAACGATGCTCAGGATTTTCAATTCGACCATCTAAATTACAAACTCGATAGTAGCTTGAATTTTTAAAGTACAAATCGTAACTATGTTCAACTAAACGTGATCTGTAATAAAAGAAAAAATTGTAGTTTAAAAAATGGTTTTCTTTTTTAAATAAAATTATCTTGGTTTATTTAGGTTCTTTAGGTAAAATTGTCTATAATTTGACGGTTTTCATTGGACATAAAATATTGTTCCTTTTCTGCTCTGTAAAATGGTTTGGATTTGAAAATAAAAAAGCTGAAGCAAACTTCTGTACTTAATGCTCAAAATTAGCAAAAAAATCCATACTATAAAAAAAAAACCGAACATCTTAAAACGTATAAAGATTATTAAAATAATCAAAGAGAACTCTAGGTTTTTTGAAACCTATCTTATTTTAAAACGTACCTAATAAAAAATTCTAAAAGCTGAAATACGAACTACTTTGACTTGCTCAAACCATCAAGACTTGTTTTTCAAAATGATAAACCTTTTTTGTAATCGCCGTAGGTGTATTTAAGCTACTTCACGAATTTGTAGAATACAGCTTCTATACTACTAGTTACATTAGTCTAGTCAACAAGTTAAAAAACGTGTTAATTCTTGCTACTCCGAATTAAAATACGTTCGATAGCTCGTTGAACTCGTTTTGACGTCTAGAAAAATGTGCAAAAATTTCAAACCTGCACATAAAAAATTTCAAAAGTTATAAAAAATTTAAGATTCCAAAGAATAGGGGTCTACTTTTTGAACATTACTCAAAAACTATTGGTGCTAGAGGAATTTTACAAACAGATTCTTAAAGAGGAGGAAATTTCCGAAAAATATGTTGAAACCCAGAATTTGACCTCTATTGTTAATACTTTGAATTTAATGTTGAAAATAGGGTTCCGCGCGGCTTTTTTTGTTTAAATCATAATCTTGCTCAACAAACTATATGAAAAAAAAAATTTTTTCACAACCTATTTTCAACATTAAATAAAAAGTATTAACAATAGACTAATAGAGGTACTTAAAATAACTCTTGGGCTATATATTACATTTAGAGAAACTATAAATTTACAATAATTATATTCATTTTCATTAAAAAAAATTATATAAATTAATAAATTCCAGAATTAAATATTACTATAGTTTTAATTCAAACAGTTTTTAGGAGACGAGTGTATATGTTACGAGAAAAGCCCAATATTGGCTAAAGCTAAGTGTAGCCGGCTAAACTATAAAAACAGCTAGATAAAGTTGACAAAAATGATGAATTTCGGGCTTTAGCCGGCTAATAGTAGCATTTGCCACACCGCTTAATAAAGTTGAGATTTGTCGATTAGAAAATATAAACAATGACTCATACTTTCCAGCGGTTAATATTATACATCGGTCATACCCCGAGCTGGTCGGGTTTGCGTGTTTTTGGGCCGGCACTAAAAGGCCTTCTATATATTTGAGACATAGTATCAAAAATTATTGAAATTAAGATTACTAAAACTCCAGCTTTATCCAGAGAGATTTGGATAATGCTAAGTTTAGACGGATAAAGCCCGAAATTAATCATATTTTATGTTTCAAATCAACTTTATCCAAAAACGTTGATACATCTAGCTTTATCCGGCTAAACTTAGCATTATCCAGAATTCGGTCTTTACCCGTAATATATATATACACAAACTAATTATTAAAAACGATGTATGTAATCCAAACGATCTCTATATACAGAATAGAATGCTAAAATAATAACTAGAGAGTATTTGACAGCAGCAAGATTCGAACCTAAAACATAGAACGGCATTTTTCAAAAAGTTACTTAGAGAGTTTAGAAAATATTGATCTCTAAAATTTATAATTTATATTTTAGAACCTCAAAATAACTAATGTGTTTTTATTATTAACGCACTAAAAAGCCAAAAATAATTTATTATACCCAATTGTAAAAACGTGGGACGCTTTGAGTTGAAATTAAACATTTATACACTTCCCGAAGAAATATAACCAGAAACCGATCTACAATTTTATAATTAGATATTTAATTACAAATTTTCGTGGGATATTTTCGACTTTCTAATGGAATCAGTTCGATGGTAACATATATACTGTGTGTGTTGGACAGTTTTTCCTATAGAGAATCAATGTTAAATATTATTTATTACTGCCTGGCCGTGTGGTACTGTAGGAACGTTCAACGTATATATTAAATCTGTAACGTTGCGGGCGTGCGCAGTCGCTTGATACCCCCCTTACGCCTTTCCCCCCAAAATGAATCTTTCGAACGTCCTTAATTCAACATTACTGGTAAGATTTCAATAACATTACTGGTCTACTACATTCTATATATAGAGGTAAAATTAATTATTATTATTATCAAGATATTGTGTAAAAACTGTGCAAACAATTATTGTAACCACAATAATTTTAAATGAAATTAATCAAATAAAAAAAATTTAAATAATAACTTACAATAATTAATGTTCATTAACTAATTAATTACATAATTTGGTGGGTAAATAACATAATTCACGTAAAAATAATATAAATTTTTATTTAAATATTTTTTTGCAATATTTACGTTAATATTTGAAATTTGTTTTTAATCAAGGTAAACACCATATAGCTGCTCAGTTGACTGGGTTCAAATGTATGGTCTTACCGCGCAAAATAGTCTAGGAGTAATCGCCGCATGCTTTTAAAATATGCAAAATTTTATAGAAATGTAGTTTGCCATGGAACATTGTGGTCCCAATTTTTTAAACGAATTTTTTTTGTTTGCTAACTCGAATGACCGAATATTTTGATCCAAATAGAGAATAAATAAAGAAATACATGCTTTAGCGTTTTTGGAAAATCAACCTCGAATAAGGGAGTGACATATGCGATGAAAATTTGTTTTGGTGTCCCGTTTTTTTTTTAAGTTAGAAACATGACAATTGATATTTAGGATATTCATAGCAAATAAAAAATACTTAGAGGCTGATAGGCTTTGTGTAGAGTTGTGTTTTTATGAATGAATATGGGATCGATCAAGTTTCTACAAAATAATTTGTACACACGTGGTTTGGTCCCATAGAAGACGAAGGATCACCGTTTTTTTCCTATTTATTACCGCCATTTTTCAATGTTTGAATCCTTTTGCACGACCGCAGGTTATTAGGACTCAAGCTGTGCATAACAAATAATGGAGTCGCGATTTCATGCGTTTGAATAATGAATGATTCATCAGATACATCTAATGTTTAGTTATGAAGAAAATTCAATTTAATGACAGGTTCTTCATTTGACAGCTTATTATTTCAATAATAAAGAACATCCTGTCAAAGTTTGAACTTGATCCTGTTTTTAGTTTTTGAGTAAACAAATGTTAAAGTTACGATTTTTAAGAAATTTTTACATAGCTTAAATGGACTCGGCGGTAAAAACATTAATACAAAAATCTATATCTCGACCACCAGAAATTTCAGGTTTATGGAAAACTGTCATAATTATTATCGAAGTCTTATAAATAACTGGACCAAATTTCAAAGCAATCCTGTTTTTGGTTTCTGAGATAATTAAATTTATAGATCGAAAAATGGTACTAAAGTTACTTTTATTTTAGACTGTCACAGTAGGTTTGGCAACATCAGTGTAATTAAGATAAAAAATAATTAAATTATTATTAAAATAATTTTATTTCATTTTTAATATAATATTTTATTATTATTATTTTTTTATTTGATAATAATTTTATTAATAATTAATTTAAAAAATCGTCTAGCATGGTTAGAATTCGTGTATTTTGAGTTACACGACCTTTACCATTAATCTTTCATAACAACCTTAAAGTCGTTTGATACTAAGTCTCGCATAGTTGAATGTTACGCTTATAGATGCAATTTAAATATGTAATATCGGTAAATGATTCAAGCGATCGATATAATTAGTCAATATAACTGTCGCACTCTGTGAACATCTAGATCGACTAATCAAGTTAAAAAAATTTAATATGTATGCGAGGATATGGTATGTGTTTGGGAAATCAAACCATCTATTTTGTTATCAGGTTAATTATAATCACAATTTAATTAAAAAAGTTTGTGTGTACTTATGTAATATTAAATAACGTCAACACTACTATTAAGACATAAAAGTTTAATAAAATGATATAGTAGTGAAAAACTACAATAGAAAAATTGATTCTACATTTTATCATGGTAGAACAGAACCAGCGTCACTTGTTCCGTTAAAATTAGAGTTTGAAAGACTAGCAATACATCATTATTTACATTGGTATCAGAGTTAGTGACATTTATCAAGACCAGGTCACGTTTATCAATATACACATTTAATATACAAAGTTTACGACACCATAAAAATGATATCATTGAGAATGTGGCTCGTAATTTTAATATTCTTCTTTTATCAGAAACATGGAGTAATAATGATGAAGACATTCCTGTACCTAATTTCAACTATATAGTAACGATCATTCGTCTTTCTATATTGTATAATATTATCTTGTCTTACAATATACAAAAAATATATCACGTCTGTCTGTCACACGGCTTATGTGACAGACAGACAGACACTTGCCTGTTTTACTTAAGCATATATTGTATGTATACATAAATTTGGCTATATACTGAATAACACACATTCTTTACTAAATATCTTTCAAACACCGTGCAGGAGAGAAATCAGTGTTGCATCGATCGAGCGAGTGTTACATCAGTATATCTGCGATTCGTTACATGCTGAAAATACACTCTGATCGGATTCTAATAACGGATTCTATAACTCGTATAACTTCTAAAAAATATTTTCAATAGTTTTCTGACTTTATCAAATTCGTAAAGGTACTCCTAACTCACACCCCCTCACCCCTCGCAACAATACTGATAATGACTACTTTATACACGAAATCAATATATATATATATATATATATATATATATATATATATATATATATAGTAGTCTCACTAATCCGGCACTTCAGTAGTTCGACACGTCCAATAATCCGACACGCTCCGCCCGTGCCTCCCTCACCGCTCCATGCATTTATTTATTTTATTTTGATTTTATTTATTATTAATTTTTCTATACAATCCAGTAATCCGAACATTCCAATAATCCGGCACCCTCTAGTTTTTAATAGTGCCGGATTAATGAGACTCTACTGTATATATTATATATTAGTGATTTAGGAATTGGGACAAATTTATGAATACTCTTTGATTAACTTCTCGTGCAGACCGTCACCAAATTAGCAACAAGTAACATCTCCTCGGAGAATAATTACAATTAGCTAATTCATATTGATGATGACTACTTTGTAGTCGAAATACGTATTTATAAAATACAAAAAAATTTGATCTAGAAAATTGGGGCAAAAATCGAAATTTATTTCGAAAAATCCTAGAGTTCTCTTTAATATTATTGAAATTATTAATTTGTTAAAAAAAGAGAATGCGTTTACTCACGCAAGCGAGCATTGAACTTACCTAAATGCAATAGTTAATTTATTTTCTAGATATCGTATTAACGAATTAACTGCTGTAGCTGGTATTGCTATAGCAAACCATTTTAACAGCATCAAAAAGAAATTATTGATATCACGCCGTACCATATATTTAACAATAGCACCCTCCATTGTGGCAACATATATACTTAAAAAGGTCCGTATTATTAAACAGACTGTATGTACACTTAACAATCCAGTTTCATGGCATACTAAACTTGGTATCATAATTTTAATTAATGTTAAAAATTGTTTCACAAATTTCTCATCTAATCCAGGTAAACGTCGTCGTAATTTTGATAATTCAACTTCCGTTGCACTATTCAGAATATTATGTTCATCGTTATCAGTACTTGACTGTTGTGTACCCTTACCATTAATCCCATTTTTTGCATAATTATTATTTTCAATTTTTGTTTTTTCATTATTCTGACAGTATAAATGTTTTTCAATTAATGGATACGTTATTTTCACACCATACAAGAATAATGTTGTCCCTACAATGGTTGTTGTAACGACATTTTTTGGTAAATTTAATTCTTTATAGATTTCACTTGATTTATCAAGTAATTTTGATACGACTGTTGGCATTGTGGATGCTTTTGGTTTTGGTATGGAGGATTCTTGTGTTACGTATATTTGTTTGTTGATTTTGTTAATTGTTATTAATCATAACAAAAAATTTTTTATCACAGATTTTGTTCACTTTGTTAATCACGGACATATGTTCAGGCACACTGGATGTTTATTGAATCTGGAATCATAAAAAAAAAATATACGTTATCAAAAGGAACAATAAAATGTTAATCAATTATAAAATCTTATTTTAATTGTTTAATTAATTGTATAATAATAAATATTATTTTAATAAACTTTTGTAATAAAAAATAAACTACCCTTAAAATTTGAACTTTCATGTTTCAAAAGATTTAGCTTCTAAATTCTATTAAAAAACAAAGTGTGTGTGTGTACTTATGTACGCACGTAAGAAGTTATACTTCTTTTTAAAGAATTTATTAAAATAATATTAAATAACGTCAATATTACTACAGTTTATGAAAAAAGATTTCGAATAAAAGTTGTTTATTTTTAACTGAGTATCATTGTTTAAAAATTTTTCTTCTATCTCTTACGGTTTCTAAGATATATATTTTCCCCCTGGGCGGAAGGACTGATTTGTCCCCTCAAAAAAGTTGCCTGTTTTCATGAGATAATCATTTTTCGTGATTAAAGATTTTCCCTGTCTTGCATCGTTTAAAAGATAAGATATACCACGTGGCACGGATGCATGAAAAAAATATATAATTATTGCATTATATTTCCCCAATTAAAATGTACAGCTTTTTGAAATTTTTTTTCTAAATTGCATATTGTAAAAAATATTTAGGTGTTTTTTTAACTTTTCAAATGAACACACGGTATATATGTAGGGTATAAAAAACACTTTTAGTTTAACCGGTTAGGAGATATTTTTGGAGCCGATTAAATAAATGGTGGAATTTTCCATGACTTTACGTGGTGACAAAGTAAAAATAAAACAACGAATTTCCGAAACCTACATTCAACTTTACAAATCTCTACCTGGACAGCAAATGATTGAAGTGTTTTAACTGAAAATATAATTTTTTTGTGACAAAATTTGTACCTAAATTTACTTTGATATTTGAATTATATCCCGATGAGACATTACCCTATTTAGTCATCATTTATTTAGTCAAATGCTTAAATTATTTAGTCATCATTTAGTCATTTATAAGAAGACGTTTTCTTAACAATAAAAAAACAGGTACCTGTTAAGAAGCTGTTTTCTTAGTAATTAAAAAACGAGCACTTAAATAACTAAATTTTTGTTTGTTTGTTTTGTTTTCTTTTTTTCTATTATCAGTTCTAAAAAGAACTATAAATAGGTCTACTGGCTAAAAATGGCTTGAACAGTGATTTACCCACTGGTAGTCACTTAAAAAAAACTATATATAGTAAGCTATATACTATTTTACGTAAATATAAATCTTAGGTCTAACACATTTTGTGTATTCCCTCTGTTACTATTGTCTAAAAGATTTATCACTTCAGTATTTGGATGCCGTTCCAGACGCGGCCTGTATCTGTCACTGAATCGCGAAAGACCCCGTAAAACTGCATATGGAAAATGGCTTTCGGTCAAATGTCTCCAAACTTTGAGAAAATATTCTTCTTGACATTCTGAACAAATGTCTTCATGGGCACAAACCTCGCCAACGTGCCGTTTCCGAGATATTCCATGTCAAAGTTCCCGATTTTCATTGAATTTCAAGAGGTGTTAAATCCTATGTACTCGCATAATTTACGCCTGAAACCATGACAGGAATGAATCAGCTTCTGCCAAGGTATCAGATTAAGTTACCCAACATTCGCAGAGTATCTCTGAATTTCTTCGATTTTTTTGGAGCTTCCGGTTTTAAGTTAGTATAAATTAGTTTTGAATGTATTAATTATTCAAAAAGAATTAGAAAAAAGATTACTTTGTTCTTGAAACACCTCAATTAGATAAAACTTTTAAATATACATTTTTTAATATATTTTAAAATTTCTAAAAGAAAACTATGATAATATTGATGTTCAATAAATTTAATAAAAAAGAGAAGAGTTATTGAGCATGCGCAAAGCACCTACTAAAGCACAAAAATACTTATAAAATCCAAGCAAAATAACTGCAAACGATAATAATTTCGTTGGTATCTACGGTAAAATATATGTTCCCATAAGGTTCCATGTTAAACGTCGTATTTTAAACACACAACTATTTAAATTCGAACTCGATAAGAAGCCTTTTTTCCAGTATTGTCAATAAAAATATAGGTATTAATTACCGTAAAATATGTTATCATTTAATCGTAAATTTATCTGTGGCCGGACTACTTTAAAAATGTTTCAGAAAGCAAACAAACACAACAGTGAAAATATTTAGGTTGTTTACCCTACGATACGGAACCCTAAATCAGTCGGATTTTATAATAAATAGTACAAAGCAACTCAAGTAGAACAAAACGTGACATTTTCTTATATAAAGAAAAACATTTTCTCTTTTATTTTTTAAATATAAATACGCTATTTATTCGGCAAAATAAATACAACAAAAATTGACTTTTTAAGGTTAACTTGTTGTTTTGCATGAAATTATAATTGTTTATATAATATTTATATTAAAGTTCATTCTGTGAACTGTTTTATAGCCTCTATCCACAAACTACACAACAAATATAACAACTGAGATAATTGTTTAAATGTCATGTATACTATAATAAGATACCTATTAATAATAAGTGTTTATTTCTATACACATAATCATACACATGCTTCTATAATTTACATGAAATTATAGATGTTTGAGCTACAATTGTGGCAAAACCACTGAATGCATGATGCATTAGAAGTTTTATTTATTTGGCGTGATTGAAAACAAAAATTGAAAGTGCATGCGAAGAATCTATATTAGTGAATCAATAATGTTTTAAAAACTAAAACATACTGTATTGTCATCGGTCCTTAATAAATCTGCAAAAGATGTATTATTCAGACGCACGGAAGTAGATGAAATCTGAATTACAATATTCCATTACATTCATACATACACTCCCGTCCATAAAAATTGAACCACTAGTAGTAAGCCACATTCTAAGCGTATATATTACTAAATATATACGTATATTACATACAATAACACTTAGAATGTTTTAACTGGTTCAATTTTTATGAACAGGAGTGTACATAGAGATACATACAAGTTAAGCTAATAAAAGTAAGTTAATAATAGGAGTAGTGATGATGAAATTTTAATGGTATAAATAAATATTAATTATTCATTCGGAAAAGTTCATTTCCAGGTTTCATTTCAAAATTTATTACGTTTTTTCGTACACCCAACAATTGGTAAAATCTTTTCCTTGGCTTGGGTGGCTTAAAACTTGGCTAATAGTTAGTCCTTTCACTAATACATGACACAGTGAACAAAATTTAGTTCCAGAGACTAATTTAGTTAACCACTATAAACTAATGAAATATGCATATTTTAACAAAGATATTGAGGCAGAGGAGGGATTAACAAAAATGTGACTAATTGTGACATGGGAGAGTAGTGGTTTCTATAATTGTGACGTCACAAATCAATTTTTGAAAATTTAGTTTTTTTCTAGTGTAGTTTATCGGCATGATGTATTTAAGTTAGTTGTCTTTGATGTTTAATTATATTTTGTATAGATGGCACCACACACTTATTATTAAAATCTGACGTTGTGTTTTATATTTTGTTTTTTAACTAGTAAATAATAATAATTGACAAATGAACTTAAGTCGTCAATTGTTTCTGGACCGTCCTGTATAACTCGTAATTCTTAATTTGTAACAGTATATGGAGGTATGTGAATATTTCAGATGTATACAAGGTTTAACAGGCGTTTATCAAGGAGAAGGGCCATAGGAGTCATGGCCTCCATCTAAATATAATTTATGTTCAGTATAATTTTACATCTTACTCAAATCTTACATTGAGATGAAAGAATGACATAATAAAAACCAGGGTTCTAAGTAATTTATTACTTCTGAAAAAGAATTATGGTTTAATCAATCTCTATAAATTAATTAGTAACGAAAATATTTTTCAATTAGTTTTTGATAATGATTGTTTATTTAAAATTAGTTTAATCAATTATTGAATATAATTTTTATATTGAATTTAATGAATATAATTAAGAATAAAATAACAATTTATTGAAAATTTATTTAATAATCATGTAATTGAATAATCATTTAACATTAAATAAAGTTTATAATTTTTTTTCTTTTTCTAAGCTATACACCGTGTAACTGAGAAACCGTATTTTTATAAATTTCAAATAATAATTATAATTTGTTAATATTAGTCAAAAGAGTTTTATGTAACATTAAAAAATAGTAATCTAAATTAAAAATATATTATTTAATAATAAAATAGCATTTTATTTAAATTAAAAGAATAAATATAATATAATTTAAAAATACAATAATTAAATAAAAACACGGTTTCTCAGTTACACGGTGTATAATTGTCTTTCAATTTATTTAATCCTGCCACTACTGTTCTATTATCGTAAAAAATTATATTTCTGGTTTTATTTTTATACCCAGTATATTGTAAATATACAAGGTATATTAAGTTTAGTTCCGACTTTGTAACGCTTGAAAATATTGATCGCAGAAAAAAAATTTTGTTATAGGTGTTCATAAAATCACCTAGTTAGTCCATTTCCGCATGTCCGTCTGTGTTCTAGAGCGAAAAAGTAAGGTCATGTCGGGTCAAATCGGACCATTAATAACAAAAATCTTCTTTTTAAAATATACAACTTTTGTTTGATAAATTTTTCCATAAACTCAGAATATACGGGGTATTCAAACAATTAACTCAGTTAGTTGTTACGATTACTTGTTTATAATATGTTCGATGTTGAGTTTTCGAGAAACTTCAGTCTCTGACCCCCTACAAACTGTAACACTAGATGCGCGCCTGGGTTTAAATGTTCTTATGTGAATTTAAAAGAAATTAAATTCAAAAGAATGTATGATCCTTATCTTTGGCTTGTAGGTTATCTTATAAAGTTATATTTTATTTTTATAAAATTTTGCTGTTTATAAATTAGTACACATAGATATGTAAAAGGAATTAATTAATTTACTTGTTCTGAAGTCTTGAACTGGTGAATGTTTTCATGCTAGAGGTCGTGGGTTCGATTCCCATTCTACATGTGTATGATATTTCATATCAAGCATTTGACATCAAAGAATGTTATCAATGTTCAGACGTATTACTTAAATGTCAAATTAAATAAACGCTAGTCACTTCCGCTGGTATAATTTAACCGAAAGGCAACCATACTAACAATGGATAAGTAGACGCTAGTTTACAAACAAACAATTAAAAAAGAATGGTTTGATTGGAGTTACACGACTCATCAATAAATTTTCTTCCTGATAAAACACTGAGATTGAGAGATTGATCCAATAAAATTCCGGTATGATGGGCCTAAAAAAAAGATATTAAAGAAAACAACTAAGTTTTCAAATTGTTTTTTGTAAACTAGCGTCTATTTATTTCCATTGTTAGTATGGTTGCCTTTCGGTTATATTATACCAACGGCAGCGACTAGTCCCCATCCCTAGATGTGTATGATTTTTCATATCAAGCATTTGATGTCAAAAAAATGAAAACAACTAAGATTTCGGGAAAATTATATTTATGTCGGCGGTAGCTTAATAACCCGAAATTTCAGGTTTTTTTCTTAAATACATATTTTTTTAGGCCCAGTACGACGAGCCTAAATTAAATTTTAACTTACAACAAAAAATAATAAATATTATTGTGGACTTTTATGAATGTACTATATAAGATTTTGAATAATTTTATAAATGGACAATACATGATCCTTAAAATGGAAATTAAAATTTTTATTAGTCTTTTAAATTGTAAAAGAAATGAAGGTAACATTACGAAAACAGGAAAATCGGATATACTTCCGATTTCGAAAGCATACAGCATTCGAGGCCAATTTTATTATATATTTTTTTACTATAATTGATATTTTACAACGGAATACGAATATTCACTGTTGTAATGTACTATAGGCCATAAAAGTAGCACTAATTTTTCAAATTCTTTTTAGTTGATTTGTGTCTAATTTATTCGGCTTTTGGGAAAGTGTTTCGAATAAACGTACGAAACGAAAGTGTACACTCCCGTTCAAAAAAATGAAATATATAAGACCTAAATTGTTAATTTTCTTACATTTCATAAAACTCCTCACTTTTGTAACTCTCTGTATATTATTTATTTATAAACAAAAATAAGTAGTATATTTTTTAAATGTGAAAAAAGAAATGGAAGTTTTATATTTTTTATTTATGTAAACAATTTATGTAAACAAAAACATTTACTACAAGAATAATCAAAATTGTGAGAGACTGATTCGGTTTAGGTTCGTTCATTTTTTTTTGAACGGGAATGTACATCCAGAATTCATTAATTCAATCATACATATAATTTTTTCTAGGATGGACGAAAGAAACGGGAATACATATTCAAAGAAATGATTTACATGATTGACACTGTGTGAAATATTATGTTAAATGTAATAAATAATCTTGTAGACATGTCTATGAAAAAACAAAACAAAATTTAAATATATTACCTTTGACGTCAATAAATATAACCAAATTAAATGTAGGTATGAATGACGCAATGAATAAATTAATTATCTCCAAAAATCTCCTTGATATATTTAAAAAAAAAAAAAAAACTTATGTTCATTAAACTAATTTTGTTTAATCAATATTTAAAAAGCTATTGAATACTTTTGATTATTAAACTTTCATTAATAAAAAATTATTGATTTAATATAAAAACAAACCTATAATTAAACCAAGTAACAAATTAATAATAGATCTAATTTTCTGTTCATATAGGTCAGGGGTGGCCTGCAACAAGTCTATCGCGATTGACCGGTCCATCGTGAAGCCAATTTTGATCGATCGCTCGCGATGTCTTAACAAAATTTAATTGAAAAATTGGAGGAAAGATTTCAAGATTTGGAAAAAATAAATAAAGAAATTGTAGAATTTATATTTTTTCCTTTTAAAAAAGTGTGAAACCTATTAGCGAAAAAATTGCAAACATATTTCATATGGAGCAAATGGCATTAAAAAATGAAATTATAATATTACAAACTGTTTTAATCTCACAAGCCTGAAGATTTGAAGAAGATTTTTGGAAATACGTCAACCGAGAAAAATATCCCAATGTTACCAAATGTACCGAATTCTTGTTTTGGATCTAGATACCTGTGTGAATCTGTATTTTCATACTTAAAGTTAACGAAGACGAAATAAAGTTCTGTCTTGACTAATTCCCATGCTGAAGATTCGTTATTATTTTCTTTGTCAATGATATACACCTAATTTAGTTTCCTTGATAAGAGACATGCAAACTCACTCTTCCCATTAATGTCAAGACGATAAAATAAACTCTAAATCTGTCTTTAACTCTAAATCTGTCTGTAGCTAATTTGAATTAATTTTGACAAGTTAAATACTTAATTATGTTGTTGTTTTTACATAGGTGGATATAGAGAGAGTGTTTCCGTATGAGGTGCACCCCGCGAGCTATTGATAGATTAGCAAAAAACAATTATATTTCAAATTTTGCCCCTATTCCTAGAACATTTGTTTGTATTTTATAAATACGTATTTCGACTACAATGTAGTCATCATCAGTATAAATTAGCTAATCGTAACTATCTCTGGGATATGGATTCAGAGATATGTTGCTTGTTGCTAATTTGGTGCCTGTGTCACAATGATATTAAAAAATTCTGTCCTTTTATACGATTTGGCTGAGGGTATAATCCAGAGGTGGGCGCAGACGGGTCGCCGGAGTCGAACGACTCGCCATAAGCTGGGTGAGAGTAAATAAAAATGGTATGTTTTGAAGTAAGACGGGACGATGTTTCAATATGTATTGAAACGCCCACCTCTGGTATAATCTGACTTGAGGGTTATTTAAGTTGCCTGACTACTGGATTAGGTGTGTGGAAAGCCCCACCTATTTGTTGGCGGTATTCTTTGGTGACTATGCGGCGTTTGTTTTGTCACTAAAGTGAGTGTATCTACGTTAACCTTGACATTCAGGTATTGGATTTTTATTTTTGAAAATGGTTTAATTTTATTAAATCAGAATTTGGAATTGGGCCATTGTCTAAATTCATTATCTGTTTTCTCAATTTGTATATGTAGATGCTTTCGTATGCATCTAATTCTGTGGGGTTTTGTACCGATTTAAGTAATTTTAGATTCGATTTATCAATTTTATGGTTGTTCTTAATAACGTGCGCCGCCCTACACCTTTTTTTCGGTTGCCGAAAAAAAGGTGTTCTCCCAAATTTCACATGAGCCAGATGTTCTTTGATTCGAATACCGATTTGGCGACGACTTTGACCAACATAAATTTTCGAACAGTTTTGACAATTAACACCATATATGCCCGATTGTTTTTCATTACTAATTTTATCCTTAGGGTTGCCCAGTAACTGTTTGATTTTATTTTTACTAGCAAGCGCTGTTTTTAAGTTGCGGTCCCTTAATTCTCTAGTTTACAAACTAACATACTTCCGTCCATGCACAAATAAAATCACTAGAGAATTCGCGACACATTTTTAAGATAAAAAAATAGATCTTATACACACAAAAGTTGGCCACCCCCGATCTAGGTAATAAATATTAACTTTTAAAATACAATCATCAGATTTTAAAATATAAAAATTGGTTTCCGTGATTTTTGTTTAAGAAGAATTTAATGATTTATTTACGTCATAAAAGTACTTAAATATAGATACTCACATATGCATAATTTTTGTTATATAATAAATATTTATGTAAAAACATGATTAGTAATAAATTATAAAGTACAAAATGTTGTGAATACAAATTACGCAATAGGTTAAAAAAAAACAATAATTTATTTATGATTTTGGTGTATTCTTACAAAAAAAAGAATAACATTCATGGTAAATTAATAGATTCAGGATGTACGAGCACTGAAGCTTCAAAAAGATTAAGACTTAATTTTTTGTTTACTGCATGTAGTTAAAGTGCATATAAATCAATTATAAAAGTTTCAGGAGGAGGTTACGGGGGCTTCAATTACTTACTTAATTATAAAGTTATAGTTTTAATGCATTGCTCTTATGGAGAAACCCATATTCTTACACATATTTTGATAATTTTCACTTGGAATAAAATAAGACGTATAAAAAAAACTACGCAATTGAAAAAAGAAATATTAATAAAGAGATTGATATCTACCTAAAAAAAAGGTATTTAAGAAAACAACTGAGATTTCGGGTAAATATTATTTCTCTCAGCGGTAGCTTAATAGGGAATATGCATGAAAATTTTTTTTCACATTTATTTTCAGAATATGAAAATACTGTTAATACTGTAATAATATTTAAAAACGAAATTAAAATCCGACAAATATCAAGGAAGCTATAAGCTTTTAAAGATTATTATCTGTCTCTTTCTTGCAAAAATACTAAAAACGGAGTTTTACGTGTATTTTAAATGGTGCAAGTGTAATATGACGTCACATAACACATTCAGAGGGCTATCACCCTCTTTGTCTAATCGGGAATTTCAATCATTCATATCTCGCTTATTTTTAAAGTTATTTAAAAAGTAATTTTACCTTGATATTTGTCAAGTAAGCATGCTTCAATTCAAGAGATAAAAAATTTTCATGCATATTCCCTATTACCCGATCTCAGGTTTTTTTCTTAAATATCTATTTTGTTAGGCTCGGTATGACGGGCTTAATTTAAATTTTAGTTTTAAATTACGATACAAAAAATAATAAACATTATTGTGGACTTTTATGAATGTACTATATAAGATTTTGAAGAATTTTATAAATGGACTATACATTAGCGCTCGTACATCCTCAACTTTCATTCGAATATGATTTTTTAAATAGTGACAGAACACTGGTTTTCCGCGTGTGTAAGGCCAGTCTTCGTAGCCGATTTAGGTCAAACGCTGTACCAAAGTTTTTTCGATGTATTTAGATCTTTTTTTATTAATAACACAATATTATTTTTGTTATCCGGAAATTAACTATTTAACTATTGACTTTAAAAAAATATAAAAGGCGCTATAAAAGAGCTTCGCAGCACGGCGTCGACTACTCTAGGGCCGACCCTGCTTGACAGTAAAATGGTATGATAAATTATTATAAACAAACAAAAAAATTGAATGTTTTTGGCATTTTAAGCAAAAAAAGTGTCTTGTGATTTTTTCATTATCTCCATAGTTTTTTCCGGAAAAAATTTTCAATGTTTTTGAAAATACGCTATTCAAGAGTAAATTTCTATAATTGTACAGACTCACGCCAAAAGGTTATTAGAGCTTTTATCATGCACCATTTGAAACAAAAAACTAGGGAAAATAACAACTAACTGAGTTAATTGCTCAAATACTCGATATATACTGAGTTTATAAAAAAAGTTTCAAATAATAGACGTTTGTTTTAAAGGTTTTTTTTTGTGTCTTCAAATTTTTGTCCTATCTATAACTGATTCAAAGATAAACAGTTTTGCCCAAACATGATCCGACTTTTCCCATTCTTGAACTTTACCTGGCTTTTTAGCTCTAGAACACACAAAATTTCAGCTCGTTATCTTTTCGTTTAAACTTAATATACCCTTCTATATATTAGATATACCGGATATAAAAATATATACCGACAAACACAAATGATTCTTGTCCATAGAAAAATATATTTTGTTGAGCCAAACTACTTGAATAATATATGGCCTCTTTAACGAATCTGCACTTGTTTAATTAAATAATTTAAAAAAATCTTGATACTTTTTATTTAATTTCTTCAATTTATTTATAATGCAAATAGAATTTCAAAAAATGATTTTAAAAGTTATGATACAATTTTCTATTAATCCAATCTATTTATTTCCATTGTTAGTATGGTTGCTTTTCGGTTATATTATACCAACGAAAGTGACTGACGTTTTCTGAATTTGACATTTAAGTAATATGCCTGAACATTGATAACTTTGACATCAAATGCTTGATACGAAAAATCAATGTAATCAATTTTCAGACATATTACTTAAATGTCAAATTAATTACATGCTAGTCACTTCCTTTGGTATAATATTGCCGAAAGACAACCATACTAAACAGTCTAAATTGTCCCATCTTCAAAAATATAGGATAGTCAGTCAGATATACATGAAGGTCAGCATATAAACCAAAATTTGTAGTGTTTCACAAATATACATGAAGATGTCACTAAAGTTACAGATTAGCCCATCAAAAACATAAATGTGAAAGGGGCAAAGTTTTCGCATAAAAAAAGTCGTGATATCCCAGAAAAAAACAAATACATTCGTCTTCAAAATAGTAAAATCGAAGCAAGGGAAAAGTTGTTTAACATAAGTGACAAAATGATTGGTATCTATTTATTGTTCAAGTTTCTCAGGTGCAGGGTACTTCATATTTTACTTGGAAAATTTTTTTCCTTGTATATTAAGTGTAAGTGAAGCTGATAACTTGCCAAGTAAAATATGAAATTGAGACCCCCCCTCTCTAAATCCTCCTTTTTCCCTGTCCGATTTTGCTCATCAACGAACTTAGCCTTTCAAATAACAAAAGCACCTTACATACCAAAATACATTCTGATCGGATTAAAACTGGTAACTGGAGTGGGTACAGACACATGGCTAATAATATTTGATAATACATGAACAGAAATTATGGCAGAAAGATATAAATTTTATGAGAAAATGGTCCAAACAAAAGTTGTTTCTTTTTAGAAAAAGAAAATTTTTGGTCATTAATATTTTCGTCTTTCTCTTACCGTTTTGAAGGTATCCCCCTCTCTTTCCAGAGTGAGGGAAATTTCCGATTTTCAGACTTTTCTGGTTGGTTTCAGCCTAAGACCTATCATCTTTCAAGGACAAATGGAAGTACTCCAGAACATTGATGATCAGTGAGTGAGTGAGTCAGTCTCCATAATGTCGATTTTTAGGGTTAAATATCTTGGAAACTATTAAAGCTGTAATGTTGAAATTTAGTACTTAACGTTAGATGATGGGTCTCACGCTACGTTTTAATTTGGGCTTCATAGCTTTTTTGTTTTCAGAGATACAGAGGCATAAAAATCGTCTGTAATCCTTTATGTAAAACATAGTACACGGTATGCTTAAACTTGGCCCAACGCACTCTTATGCTATGTGATTATTGAAAAAAATATGTGATATTAAAATAAAATAGGTACATTTATTTAATTATTGGTTAGGATGACCTTACAATTATGATGTGACTGTTTTATTAATTAATTATATATACATACAATATGCAATAAAATAAATTAACTAAATACTTTTATTTCAAACAGAATTGTTATATTTTATTTCATTAAACAATTCGATATATTCGATTAATCATAATAAAAATATTGTGGAAAATTATCAACCCAAAGTACATAATACTTATATATATACAGTTGTTTATACAAAATAAATATGAGACACTGAAAATTATGAATGTAATTCCGACCTTCATCATCATTCACTTAATAAATAAAAATTAATTTTTTAAGATTTTAATACTTTTACTGAATTTATAAATTTAATAAATAATCTTGACACCAATAAATGTGAACTGTCTCTATAATCAATTTGAAACTTTAATCTGGTTTTTGTAATAAAAGTTTTATGCTTTTATATTTTATTTAAAGACAATAACACTTGGAAATTTCTATACTTTTTTATATAGCTTTTATATATGTTAAGCTAAAAGTGAATAATTGGTTGATATTAATTATAACCAATTATTATTAATACAAACCGAATTAAAAGGTCAAAGTCAGTGGCGGATTATCCATAAGGCAAACTAGGCACGTGCCTCGGGGCGCGAGATTACAAAAGGGTGTGCGTGGAAGTTTTTAAACGAAAAAAAAAAAAATACCTAAAGTCCGCTCAACCATGATCGATAAAAGATTAAATTCGCTAGCGATACTTAACATTGAATCAAACTTATTGCTATCTTTAAACTATGATGATGCTACATGAAAATTTCGCATGACAAAAATTTAGACGAAGAAATTTTTAACATATATGATTGGATAAATAATTATTTTGTAACAACCTAACAACTTTAAACAATAAACAATTTTATTCATAGTCTTATCTATACTTTAATATTATAAAGAGGAAAGATTTGATTGTTTGTTTGTTTGCATTGAATAGGCTCCGAAACTACTGGACCGATTAAAAAAATTCTTTCACCGTTGGGAAGCTACACTATCCCCGGGTGACATAGGCTATATTATAGCCTATGGCTATATATAAATTAGGGATCCTTACTAAAACTCCAATAATGTAACCCGTGGTGTAAAAAATTGACCTAAAAAATTCCTTACATCGCGTGCGCTGCGAAAACTATTGATGATAGAACAAAATCATGTACTACGACTTTGCAGAACACATTATTATCTACAAAAAAAAAACATAATAAAAAAATTCATTAAAATAATAATATCCAAACTTTCTTTATAATTTTGTTCTTTTTTAACCCGACGCAAAAAGAACGGTGTATGTGTGTGAGTGTGTGTGTGTTAAAATTTATAATTTTTGAAATTTTTGTTAAATACCCGTGCGAAGCCGGGCCGGGCCGGGCCGCTAGTTGTTTATATATGTAAAATATTAAATCTTAAGTTTGTACTTAATTAATGATAAAAAATAATCGGTTGGCAATTGTTTATGGTATTCATAATAACTAAACATACATGGAAAAGGCACAGAGACAACGAATTTCCAAGTTCTATCCTTCTTGCTTCCTTCAATCTCATCACATAGTTAAAATTTATAATATACTAGACTTTGCCAACGACTTCGTCCGCGTGACATGTGATTTTCCCGGAATAAAAGTATCCTATGTATTAATTCAGGGTATAAGCTACCTTCATACAAATTTCTTCAAAATCCGTTATGTAGTTTTTGCGTGAAATAGTAACAAACATTCATCCATTCATCCTCACAAACTTTCGCGCTTATAATATTAGTAAGATGGCAACTAGAGGGGCGCTGATGAGGTGCTAGCCTAGGGCGCTGTGGACAATTAATCCGCCTCTGATCAAAGTCAATAATTTGTAAGAATTCATCACATAAATGGTGTAATTCCACACACCATGTGTTTTATTATTCCGTGTAATGAAGAACAAGTTTTTGCATTAGACTTCAGTGTCAGATCTACGGGTTTTTCGTCCCTTAACTATTTCATATTTTGTATTCAACACGAGTTGGTCGGATTAACTTGATCAGAGAGTCGAAATTCTCGACATCCCTCGAGTCTAACATAATAGAACCCGTATTCTATTTGATTCTGTAAACTTTGTTCCGAAGACGAAGATCATTTCATGTCGAATAAAATATTTGATGTAATTTTTAACCCGATTAAGTTAATTTCACCAAGAATTTGTTGTCAATAAATGTTATTTGTCAAAACTTATTTCTGTGTCAATTTTTAACCATGTTTAATGAATTTGTTTATAAATAATATAATATAAAAATAAACATATATTTTTATTAATGAAGTGTACCAATCTACACTAGTAATTTCTAAAGGTGCGTCCATAGTATGTCGATCGGCAATATTCGGCTTGAGCCGATCGGCTAAACCGACTTGGTGTGGACGTGCCGAAAGTCCCGATCAAAGAAAGCCAAACCCCGCAGTGTAGACATGCTGATCGGCTTCCGTCGACAGATAGGTTTCATTAAGTGAATTGTATTCAATAAACTGAACTCCAAATTCAACTCATCAAGCAGTAAGTCTTCCATAACTCGCTGGTTCTATACATTTTTCTACCATTGAAAATACTTGGGCGAATCCAAAATCTCCGAGAGCGACGTTCTATATCAGCTACTCTCTAATCAAGATTCCAGCAGGAGCCGCTAGAACGCTTCAAGCTTCACTGACCGGAAAAGAAACTACTGTGCGGGTACACGTGGTATGGTTCGGTACCGATCGGGACGTCCACTTTACTAAAGCAATGAGGGCGTCATGCACACCGCCCCTTTTCGGTATAGTGTGGACGCGTCTTTATATCGTTAAAAATAGTGACTACAATTTATTATTATTTACATTTACCAAAACACGTCAATATTATTTTACCAGAACACGTTATTAAATTTTACTGCAACATATATGCAACACTTTATTTTGTAGTTTAAAATTCCACGAATGAAACAGTCAAGGACTCTTAAATAAACTCTTAAAATAAAATTTACATTTTAAGGTAGTTAATTCGTAATTCCATTTTTCTTAGGAAATTTTTTGTGATTTAATTTAAAAAAATTTTGTTTACCGATTTTGAATCGTATACGTAAACGTTTTGCGCATACCCTTACTTTTTATAATGCAGGAACTCTAAACTAAAACTAGCGAGGTGTATGAAAGAAAGTCTCAAACAAAAGTTGTTTGTTTTTATGAGATAAACCTTTTTTGTCGGTGCAAGTTTTTTCTAAAATAAATATTTAAAAAAATATTTAAACAAAACTTATGGAAACTTTTCAAATGAACACCCTGTATATACTTGTTAGAGATAAGATGTAAAAAAATTATAATTTTGTATTATTTATTATAAAATTAACTTTCTCAATTAAATTAAAATAATTTTAAATCCTCTCTATCTTTCACTCCCGTACACTCCCATTATTCAATATATTTGAACCAGTAGGTCACATTCAAAGCGTACATATGACTAAATATATGTATAATAATACATACAGTAACACTTGGAATGTTTCAACTAGTTCAATTTTTTTAAACGGACGTGTACAATCTTAAAAAAATCAATTTTTTTCTAAAATTAATTTCCGTAAAATAAAGGATTATTTCATAAAAATAAAAACAATAAATTACAACATGAAAATATAAATATGAGTAATTTTAATTTTATTTAAACCGGTTACAAGTGCAGCACTTTTATATACTTTTTATTAAAGAAAAAAAAACTATTGCTAAATTTGTATATTTCTTCATTTACAAAAAAAAAACTGGATTAATTATATGTATAAAAATCAGTGAACAATAGTCAATAGTGCACGAACAGTACGTATGTAAGTTAGTCAGAGTACTCTGGCCATCATTTATTTTCCTATTTCTGTCACCTACCGGATATATTTTGAAACAAATCATATTACAACATATCTCAAACGATATACCAATACAAACAAAAGGAAATCAGTCAGCCAATGTTTATGTTTATTAATCTAATAAATGATAATTTAAAACGTGTATTTATTAACAATAAAACTAACATAAGGTATACAGTCTGTTTTCAAAAGCATTTCTAGAAGGGAATCAATGTTAAATAAATAAATAAAATATTTACTATAAAACCATTTCATAAAACTCCTCACTTTTGTAACTCTCTGTATAATTTATAATTTTATTTATTTATAAATAAAGATAAGTAGTATATTTTTTTAAGAGTGTAAAAAAGAAATGGAAGTATAAACTGAATTTATATTTTTTATTTGTATATACGGTGTCAGTGACAGAGTGGGAATTTAAAAAATATATGTAATGTTAATACATGTTAAGTGTTATATCTTACGTTGAAAAATTAAATAAAATGTTGTATCTATTACTACAAGAATAATCAAAATTATGAGAGACTGATTCGGTGCAGGTCTGTTCAATTTTATTGAACGGGAGTGTACATATACTTACAAACATCTGACTGCTTGTGATATGATGTTTGCTTGATGTCATTTAAGAGTGTAGATTTAGTGATGCGCCCACTTAATTTATAATATTATTTTTTATTACGCATGCACACACACCACAGACTACAGAGTACCCCCACTATTTTTATTTCTTTTTGAAGCATTGTGTAGTTACTATAGTAAATAATATTTAACATTGATTCTCTATTAGCAAAGCATTCCAAAATAGACGGTATATTGAGTGTTTCGGAACTGCATGGCACTATTTTAGGGGTGCATTCTCCAGCACAAAATACAACAAAACAGTTCATATGACAAATAGACATATGACTCAAATTAACTTATTATCGATATACTTAAAATTAAAGAAATTTATTTAACCTCAAAAAAAGATTCAGAGTAACTGTTTACAGTCTTGGAATTCTCATGTTGGCGAAGCTACACAAATAACAACATTATCCCTGTCGTAGATTCTTAAATAAAACGTGGGGGATTAATCCCAAAACATCACTATGGCTATATTAAATCATTTTGAGACCAATGATTGCATATGCAGCAATGTGGTGGACCAAAATCCAGCATTCCGGATTAGTGTCTTCGACACCAACCATGGCAATTGAGGTTCTTCTTAACTTGACTCCGCTACATATTCACTTGGAATAAAATAAGACGAATAAAAAAAACTACGCAATAGAGAATAGAAATATTAATAAAGAGATTGATCCAATAAAATTCTGGTATGACGGGCCTAAAAACAAAGATATTTAAGAAACCAACTGAAATTTCGGTTAGACCCGGTATGACGAGCCTAAATTAAATTTTTACTTACGACAAAAAATAATAAACTTTATTGTGGACTTTCATGACTGTACTATACCGATTGTTTAGTTTACATCTTCGCATAGCTGTTCTCCCACGAGTATGAGAGAGTACATATGTATAAATTAAGCAATGTGTATGAGAAGGAGTTCTTATAGGTTTGTTTTCTTACTTAAAGTTAAACTGTTGTGTGATGCTTTTTTAAGTGAACAGATCAGTTGTTATGATTTGTTCTGTTGTTCAGACTTCAGTATGCTATAACATGTAATAATAATAACAAAACAAATCTATAAGATCTCCTTCTCATACACATTGCTTAATGTATACATATGTACTCTCTCATACTCGTTGGGGGAGATCTACTATGCAAAGATGTAAACTAAACAACCGGTATAAGATTTTGAAGAATTTTATAAATGAACTATACATCAGTGCTCGTACATCCTTAACATAAATTTAAATATGAAATAAAAGTAATTGATTCCATTTAATAATCATTCAGTATGACCACTAATCATTTGTTTATTAATTATAATTTATACTTCACATAAACTTGTCATCATGTTAAAAAAAACAAACGATTCTAATAATAATATATCATAAAAAAAAAATATTACATAATAAAATATATTTACAATTAATGGTTAAGTCATTTACAATAAAAAATTAAAAAAACTAATTTCTTTCATACAATATAATACTTAAAAAATTTCTATAGAGAGTTTTTTTTTTTATAATTATATAAAATTAACCATAAATATATTTCATATATTACATACGTACAAAAAAATTAAACATATAAGCAAAACGAAAAGCAGGAAATACATTCTAAAATAGGCAATAGGTTTTTTTTTTTATATTAAGAAGAGATAATATTATTATGATTAAAGTTTAATGTAATTTTACAACATTTTACTTAAAACAAGTAATGTAACAACTAACTGAGTTAATTGTTTGAATACCAGTATATACTGAGTTTGTATATCAATGTTTGAACAATTCTTCAAATTTAAAGTTTATAAGATATGAATTTTTTTTCTGCGATCAATATTTTTAAGCGTTACAAATTCGGAACTAAACTTAATATACCTTGTATATTTACAAATATACTGGTAATAAAAATAGTATGTATGGATGCTATGTACATGTATACATGCATGCCTTCGTTCACCTATCAATTGTATTTCTTTTTTTCAACTTTGAGCACAAATTATGAGAAAACTATTGAGTTTATGAAAAAATTTGTCAAACAAAAGTTGTTTATTTTATAGAGAAGAAGATTTTTTGTCAACAAATTTTTTTTCTATCTCTTACGGTTTTAAAGATATAAATTTTCCCCCTTTGCGGGGGGAAACACGTTCCGATTTTGCCCATTAACGAACTTGACGTTACTTTTTTGCTCTAGAACATACACAAAAATTTTTAGCTCGTTATCTCTTTTCGTTTTTGAGTTATCGACTTCACGGACAGACAGACAGACCGACCGACATACAACACCTATAACAAAAACTTTTTCCTGCGATCAATATTTTCAATCGTTACAAAGTTGGAACTTAACTTTATATACCTTGTATATTTACAAATATACTGGGTATAATAAGTGGGATTTTAAATATATTTACCATATTTGTTACTTATAAAACGTGTTAAATATAGTGATTAATATACGAGTATACAACACAAATGAATTTTTATCACGTGTAAATATAAAGTAAATAAACAAAGAATTATCTCTATTTTATAGTTTAATTAAAAAACATACATCATAAAATTTCAATTACTAGGCAATATTATAGTATTAGCCTTTGGCAGGCGGCAACTTAAATACTGGCACCAATTAATATTATTACATATATTTTATAAAATATAGGAATATATGAGAATTTGAATTCAAGGTTCCACAAGTTATATATTGATTGGTTAATAATAATAATAATAGTAACTTTATTGTCAATAAAGTACAAGTTTGTTTTAACATTTACTAGCATTACCCATCGCGGCTTCGCCCGCAAAAATTTTGTAACGCCCTTATAACCAAGTAACATAATATATTCTCCCGTCAAGGACTGATAAATTATACACCTATACATCAATAAATTATACAACTATAACTTCCTCATGAATCATTTTTATAATATGTAAGGACCAATGTATATAAAAACATGACAAATTATATACTAAAACCTTCCTCGAGAATCACTCTATCCATTGGTGAAAACAGCATGAAAATCGGTGCAGTAGTTTTTGAGTTTAACAGACAGACAGACAGACAGACGCGGCTGGGAGACTTTATTTTATACTACGTAAGGATGATGCAATCTACTATTTTTGTAATATGCAAGATTTTTGTTGACAATGATTATTCATAAAATGATCTAATTAGTATAGCGGAGGGTAGGTAGAACACTAGGAATTGGTAGGTTGTGTCACTGCAGCCGATTTTGATAGGAACTATGCCGATATTCATCTAGAGTTTGTGGAAGGAAACTGGAAGAAAACTTTCACAAGCGTAGGTGATTACTTTCGTTATTGTCTACAGACCGACAGTCAATAGTTTTGGAGCTAAAAAGTTACTTCAAGATCTTGGACAAAATCGGTCCCTACTTCAGCCCGCTTGGGTGAAAATACGTATCTTCGAGGCCGTAATAGATAGGAAAAAAATTTTTAGACAAAAAATGATCCTTTTTTTAAAACAAACAAAATTTGTTTTGAACTTTTATTCATAAACTGAATAGGTTTGTCAAAATTTTAGCCCAAACATCTATAATTAGTATTGATTACAAAAGCATGCGTATCTATGCCTATAAATATTTGACTTAGTGATTATGTTTAATTTAATATATATATATATATATATATATATATATATATATATATATATATATATATATATATATATATATATAAGTGAAAGCTGATCTAAGTTTAAACGGATCTAAGAACAAAGTAGCAAGTTCAATTTTATTGCAACGTTTGATGTATTGTATGCTGTATGCAAATTATTGCACACATCAGTCTAAAAAAAACTTTATATTTTATTATTCCAAACATATTAAAAAAACATAATCACTAAGTTAACTATTTGATCTGATATAAGTCAAAGAAAACTTTAGTCAGGAAAAGGAATTCTTGTAATAACGTTCAAGAATTTTAGTTTCTTCGCTCCACTAAACACATGTTTTTGGTTCGACTGCGTAGTCTTGAATGAAACAGGGTGTCTAGTAATATTTTGGCAAAAAATTCCCTGACTGTTCCAGGGTTTCCAGACTTGAATTCTAATTTTTCCAGACCATTTTTTCATATAATATTTTCTTATTGATAGGAATAGGAGTATAGATTTGTTCATTTATATTAATTTTTTATGGATAATATGATAAAACCTATACGTTCTTTTTCATGAGTAACACACATAAAATTTTTTCAAAAACCTCAAAACAGGTAATTATTAGTAATAAGAAATAAGTTATTTTAAATACGATTATGCGAAATTCCATGAATTCCATGAAATTCCCTGGAATTTTACGAAATTCCCTGACTTTTCCAGAAACTCAAAATTCCCTGACATTTCCAGGTTTTCCAGATTTTCCAGACAACTAGACACCCTGTGAAAACAAGGGTTTCTTTATTGAAGCAAATATTTTCAAGAAAACTATATATTTTTGAGGAAAGATGGCATGTAATTGGATCTGAACTACGGAACCCTATCCGGCGCGTGGTCCGACACACGTATTTATCCGTATTTTTTAATAGCTTAATTTGTTCCTGCACTATTATTAATAGAAATTTTCTATTTAATTGCAGTTATTAAATTTTTTTGATGCATAATATTTTCTCTTTAAATAAATATGATGTTTTCTCATGATTAAATAATTTTTTTTATTAAAAAACGTTAACAATATTTCTTGAGAGAGTCAAGCAAAGTCAAGTCAATAAAAAAAATAAAATAAAAATTATATTTATATCTACATTCATATATTTTTCAAAGTCAATAAACCTGAAAAATGAAAGTATAATTATTATCAGAAATACTTTTTTTCACTAATTCCTCTTGCATATACAATTTACTCTCGATTGTATAAGTGATAAAGTAAAAGTACAATAATTGATTATTTAACAAAATACAAGTACATAAGATTACAGAATGATTTTATCAAATACACTTCCAAACAAACTTACCACCAGCCAAATAGCCGAGCGGTCTAAGGCGTCATGTCTGCGCAGTATGCAGTACTTGGAAACTGGGAGGTTATGGGTTCGTATCCCGACATCGGCAGTTTGTCAATTATAAAAATTAAAAAAAAGAGGCGTATGGACAAGAACGAAGTAACCGGCTATGCTTGAGAAGGTTTTCTGCAGTTTCCTTCACGAACTCCAGATAAATATCGGCATAGTTCCTATCATAGTCAGCTGCGGCCGCTTATCCTACCAATTTCTAGTCTATACACAAAAATTCCTTCCACTCCACTCACATCCTTGTGCATCACAATGGACATACAAACTTATGCATCTCCCTTTTTACTCCTTGAGGGGTTTACATTTAGAAAATCCATTTTTAGTTCAATTATCACCAATTAAATTTTCGTAATGAGTATGACAGAGTTATTTATTTTTATATGAATTGGTATGCTTTAGACAGAAATGCCCACAAAAGTAGAGCTCCAATTTTGTTCCTTATTTATTCGGTTTTCGAAAAACTACTTCGGCAAAAAATTGTTCATTATAAATGTACTAACAACTTTTGTTCGAAAAATTTTCTCAAAAACTGAATAAATAAGGTACAAAAACAAGTTAAAACTCAAAAAAGGAGGTTAACTTTGGAACGGAGTTCTTTATCGCTAAAACGTTCAAACAAACGTTATAGAGCTCGATGAGGAAGATATTTGCCACCCTTTTCGTGTAACTAAATTATTTTTCGTTTTCAAAATACATATTTGGGAAAAACGGACGCAAAAAAATTCTTGATCAGTCGGTTTAAAAAAAAGGACCCCGAAGGACTTCCTGGGAGGGTCTGAGGGGGCAGCAGCCTTCCTAGCGAGCACAGCAAGTCTGTATATATTAGTCGAGTCTAGACTAATCACTTTTTTTCTCAAGGAATCCTATTGACGATTCCAATGATGTGTTATATGTGATGACATCTAGACGATTTATTATAATGAAAAGTAATTAGATGTATCTTCCTGTGGAAATATTGCTGGTGAAAGTGTACTGTGAATAAAATCTACTTGATCAAAAATTTTGTATGCAATTTTTGAAGTGAAACTTCTTTACGCAGGATAATCAACTTAAATAGTCAGGCATGTTATGTTCAATGGCTTATTTTCCAACCGACCAAGTCTAAGGCCGTCTAAGTTTAAGTCAGTGACTGATGAGGATGATTCTTTCAAAATCGCAAAAGATTATTGATAAATGAATTTACGGATTAACTAACCATGAATATATTTAAAAAAATAATTTAATTTCCTAATTTTATCTATTGTACCCTACAAGATTTATTCATAAAATTCTAGACGAAGAATGTAGAACATGTTCGATGATTAACACTTAAAGTGTTATATCTCCCTTTTAGGTATAAAAATTAAATTAAATGTTGTATCTATCAAAAACATTTACTACAAGAATAATCAAAATTGGGAGAGACTATAATATTTAATCGGTTCAGGTCAGTTCAATTTTATTGAACGGGAGTGTATGTTGTTGGGTTGAAAATTTATTTAGGACATTTTTTTTAAATTCATCTCACTATTTTATTCCCATAAATCATTGGATAAAAAATATAGAGAGCTCAGTTTAAGGTGATACTTCAATAATCGGCAATTATAGAGAGTTTGCTATAATGAATTCAATTCCAAAAACAATTTGATATTGCCGGCGGATATATGAAACAAGGACAAATCATAGTTAACTTAACCTTAATGTTAAAATATGTTTTGAAATTCGTAAACATTGATTTGACTTAAGGTTTTTGTAAATTTTGTTTACAATATGGAAATTTTTAAGGTCATCACACACTTATCAAAATCTGTGTAGAATAGAGCTTACAAAAGAAACCAAAAAAAAAAAACATTTAATTTTCGTATTTCAACAAGAATTTACGTTTTTAAATTAATAGGGAATATGCATGAAAATTTTTTTTCACTTGAATTGAAGCATGTTTACTTGATAAATATCAAGGTAAAATTACTTTTTAAATAACTTTAAAAATAAGCGAGATATGAATGATTGAAATTCCCGATTAGACAAAGAGGGCTATCACCTCTTGATATGTTATGTGACGTCATATTACACTTTCACCATTTAAAATACACGTAAAACTCCGTTTTTAGTATTTTTGCAAGAAAGAGACAGATAATAATCTTTAAAAGCTTATAGCTTCCTTGATATTTGTCGGATTTTAATTTCGTTTTTAAATATTATTATTACAGTATTAACAGTATTTTCATATTCTGAAAATAAATGTGAAAAAAATTTGCATGCATATTCCCTATTGTAAAGGTGTACACATGGCGACAAAAGTAGCGCTTAATTTTTAATATTTTATAATTGAAGTGTGCCTTATTAATTCAACTTTTGGGAAAATATTTCGAAGAAAAGTTGTTTAAAAAAAGTATGTTTAAATGAACAACCTTTATCCGAAGCATTTTTCCGAAAACCAAATGAACAAGGCACAAACAAATTATAAAATTTTGAAGAATGAGCGCTAGTATTAGTAGCGGAAGTGACGTCGAAGCCTGGCAAGTAGGCTTTTCTAGGCCTTTTTTACTGACTTCTAAAGGACAAGGAATTTGTATGTAGCCTGTATTTGTATGTAGGAATTGATAGGTTGTGCGACTGCAACCGACTTTGATAGGAACTATGCCGAAATTAATCTGGAGATTGTAAAAGGAAACCTTCACCAGAATAGCCGGATACTTCGGTTCTTGTCCATACGCCGACAGTTTAGTCAATTAACCGCCCCATTAATTTTTTTTAAATTAATTTAATTGACAAATTGCCACCGTTGGGAATCAAACCAGCAATCTTCCAGTTCCGAGCAGAGCGCCTTTAACAGCTCGACCAATCGGACGGGTAAAATGAGCGTTACTTTTGTGGCTATGTTTACATATAACAGCAATTAAAACTTTATGTTTCTTCACAAAAATTTAATATTTTATGCTTCGCCAAAGTCGGATACTCTTGTCGAAGTGATCTTAGTTAAGCAAATGGTGAGCCTTCTTTATTGTAGTTTTTTTTGGCGATGAATATTGATTTTAGAGTGCGTCTTAGGAGAAACAGAATAAGTTCTGTCTCATTCACCCTTGAACTAAAAGCTCCTCCAATCGTCATCGAGTATTTATTTTTCAAATGGTGATAGTTTTTCGCTGTGTTATGCATAAACTGGTTGTTGCCTCTCTTACTGCCATGATATAATAATAAGGTTGGCTTTAATCGCGATACAGTTAAGGGCCAACGCACACCAAAAGAACAAAACTGCTAGAAAAAAACTGCTAACGTTAAGCAAAAACTTTTTGTTTTGACTATATCTTATCAGTGTGCGTATGCAATGTAATTTTCTATGTTCTATTTGTAACAAAAAAGTGTTAGGCTGACTAACACTGTTTAAAGCAGTTTTGCTCTTTTGGTGTGCGTTGGCCCTTAAGAAACGTAAGCAATCAACACCACTAGATCGATAGTGTAACATGTCCGTGTTTGCCATAGCTTCTCCAATTTTGAGTACTATCTTATTAGCGAATTTCCTGAAAGGAAATAGAGCTATTGGTCCCGTACCGAAGTCAAAATTGTCCATCGATCCTATCTAGTAGATCTCAAAAATCACCATCTGTAAAATTTATATATATATATATATCTATGGACATATATATATATATATATATATATATATATATATATATATATATATATATATATGGACATATATATATATATGTATATATATATATATATATATGTCTGTAATCACTCTAGCGGTCATAGTTTTCATTTTATCGGAATGAAATTTGGTATTTGAGGCGCTTTTGGTATTCAAAAGGTCAAGTTCGTAAATGGGTAAAATCGGACAAGGGGAAAAGAGGGTTTAAAGGGAGGGGGAAACATAAAATTTGACATATCTCCCTTAATATTTGAAAAATCGAAAAATTTGTAAGAACTAAAGTTGTAGGTACTAAGTTTTAGTGTAGTTTCGTTTCTTATCATTTTTTCTGTTACACTAACATTTACAGAAATATTGACGGTTTAAGATTGAAAATTAAATTCCTTAATATCTCTGTTCACATTAGAGTTTGAGCAAAAATGATAAGGTGATGAATTGTAGCAAATTTGATTTTGTACAACTTTATTTCTTACGCATTTTTCGATTGTTCTAATATTAAGAGAGATATTTTATATTTTCTTCTTTCTTTATGCCCCCCTTTCCCCTTGACGTATGTCATTTATTAATTCAATTGGCCTTGAAAATATTAAAATCATATACGACATTTCATTTTGATCAGACTAAAATTGTGACCGCTAGAGAGTGATTTATGTATTCTAAGGAAATTCGCTAAGTTGAAGCAGCTCCTGCGTAATGAATTTTTATTTTAAATTCTACATCTGTAAGTTTTGAACATTATTATGAAATCAAAACTGCTGCAGGAGATAGATACATAATCAATAATGTAGACATAAATATTAAGAGATAAATAATATATATATATTGATTGAACTCTTATTAAAAAGAAAGCTAAATTTTATTATATAAAATACTGTTACATATTCGTCTCTTGTCTCCCACAGGTCATTCATTCAAATTGAGAGAGATAATAAAAATGAATAAAAAAACGGTTAAATGCGAATCGAGTTTCGTGCAACATGTTGTTGCCTTTTTACCCTCTGGTAGGCAATGTTTGTCCACCTTCAGGTGATAACCACTTTCTAATTGATTTTTTTTTTTAATTAAGTCACTGTTATGTAAATTAAGATTCAATAATAAACTTTCGTGCAATTTAATTCTTAACGGTATTCTAATCGATTTTTGAATTTTGTCATCTTCCTTGGAGAAAGATACTATTTCAAATGCTCATCCACTTGACAGAAAGATATAAAACTTGACAAATACAAATAATGTCAAAACTATTCACATTTACATAGTAAATTCATATTTTTGAGGTCAGATACACCGAATATGACGATGAAGATAATATGGCTGGATGTTTCTTCCTCCTCGCTGCACAGTCTGCAAATAATGGATCCAATGTGGAGTCCTATTGTGTGCAGATGCTTTCGTAGGTGATAGATCGATAGATAGATTGTAGAGGCTGCCCTGAACGGGCTACACTTCGACCACAAGGTCCATTGTGATGCCTAAGGATGTGAGTGAAGTGTAAGGAATTTTTGTGTATAGACTAGGAATTGGTGGGATATGCGGCTGCAGCCGACTATGATAGGAACTATGCCGATATTCATTTGGAGTTTGTGAAGGAAACTGCAGAAAACCTTCTCAAGCATAGCCGATTATTTCTTTATTGTCCATACGCCGACAGTTTAGTCAATTAACCGCCCTTTTTTTATTTTTTAATAATTGACAAACTGCCGATGTCGGAATTCGAACCTTAGACCACCCGGCCACTTGGACTGGTTTCGTAGGTGATGTGTCCGGTGACGAATCCGGTAACCTTCCGAATTTGTATCCTGTTCAGGTTGAGTTCATCGAGAGACAAGAGGCTGTCTGCATTCCGAATGGATTCATTCCGAATCAGTAGTTTACCAGAATCAGAGTTTTTGTTGCGGTATTCATTCACTCGTTTACGATGCTTGTTTACATGCTGTCTTTGGACTTGGTTATGGCAGAGCGAATCCCGCTAGACTGAAGTCGAATGGGAAGCACAATGGGCTATAAGGTCGAAGTGCAATAGCTTTTATACCTCAAGATGTATCTATCCATTTATTTATCTAAGGCAGTGATTCTCAACCTTTTTTTTGTCGCGGTACACTTTTAACGATTTCAAAATTTGACGGCACACAAAGAAAAAGATGAGTTTAAAAGTTGCTTACCTATAATACACTGTGTAAAATAGTTTATTATAATAATTTTGAATATAAAATGAAATAATATGCACTACAAAAACAACAGTACGTTTATTAAGGGATTAATTACAAGTTAATAATAAGAATACTTTTAATGCGAAATTTGAGCCTTGATGTTTTTTGATAATTTCATTTATATTTGGTCGTAAAAATGACAATGCTACTCTCACATCGTCTTCTACATTTAACAGTCTCGATCTTTTTTTCGTTTTTATGTTGGTTAATATTTACTATATACATCTCTTAAATTTGGCGGCACACAAAAGTGCCGCGGCACAGTAGTTGAGAATCACTGATCTAAATTATACGAAAAAGTATTTTTTTTCACTCCATGAAATCAGAATATCAAATAATAAATATTTTATTATCATTACTTTAGTATACGGAATGCTGAAAAAGCTTGAACTATAAAATTAAAATTTCTCCACTACATCTATTACGTCTTTTGATTGTACTCCACTGTTCAAGTATCATTATTTTTATAATATGATTCTTAATATAAAATACATAACAATTTCTTTTGTTCAATAATTTTACTTTCAATAATATAAATAAATATTAAATTTAATATTATTCTATATCTGACATTATGCAATTAGTCAAAAAAGATTTTAGAGGTTATTTACACTATTTACTTATTTACAATATAAACACTCATATTTTTGACAATTTGTTTTACAGAATCATAGGTTATGTAATTTAATTATTTATTTATATATTTAATCAATTTAATTCTGTAATAACTTTTGTTGAAATAGTTTGTCTATTTTACTATTAACCTACATAAGTTAACACATAAAACAGGTTTAGTTTGTTTTGTAAAAAAAAAAAAAACAAGCTTTATTTAAATATCTATTTACTTTCTTAATTTTGTTTGTATATATATTTTAACATTTTTTTTTAGCACATTTGTGGTTAGAATTATTTATTTTTTTTGTAAACCTGATTCATATCGCGTGGGATTAATTTGTAGAAAGTTCATAGTTCGACAAATAGTTTAAAGATGATAAAATACATGTTTTAATTAACATTTCTAATTTCTTCAACTAACAATGCCCTACGGCCTTTGTCATTTGAAATTTGTAATAGTTTTCATTAAACAACTTTTAACATCAGATTAAAATTGAAATAATTATTTACTACACTTTTCATTCTTTGGGATGTTATATCAATCTCTAAAGTTAGCACTTGTAGCTACAGTCGATTTCTACCGAATCTTTTTGATAACTTATGACATCAATGCTTGCTATGAAAAATCATACGCATCCAAGATGCGTGTAAAACTAAGGTGTCGTGATGCTTTGGATGGATAGACCCAAAGTGTACAAAAACAATTAAATATGAATTTATCCGGTTTTCAAACAAATAATGTCAGTTTTCTTGTAATCAACAACTTTGTAACTTGAACTTTTTAGCTCTACCCTTCAATACAGAAATAAAATTTAGTGGTTGGTTTGGGGAATATAATTCCATCTGTGTCCGCGTGGTAGCTGTACCCATAACCGGCGCTGCGGCGTTTTTCGAGCAAGCGGTTCCTGAGTTCCGGAATTGTCGTTCTAATACACACTTAATTTCAAAGCGAAAAATAAAAAAATTAGACTTGCATGTATCAGAAAACATAACCTCAAAATTTTGACATTTTGGGGGCGTCAGATCTCAGTTACGCGGCACAATTTTTATCGGACAGGGTGACCACGGTTTTTTTTCATATTAGATATTCAATATTGGACTCGCATGTATCGGGAAACATAACCTCATTAGTTTGACATTTTGGGGGCGTCGGACCCGAACGTACGCTGCACGATTTTTGTCGGAAAATATTTTTTCGTCGATTTTATGAAAAAAACTTTCAATTAAAGTACAAAATAAAACTGCATGCATTGGTTGGTAACATAGTATCAGAACGACAATTCCAGGAACCGCACGCTCGAAAACGCCGCAGTGCCGAAAATTTTCGCAGAGGAAAAGTTTGTCGGACTCATCACAAAGAAGGCTCTCACAAAGTTTAGCACTTGCATGTATCAGCGAAATGCAAAACCGATGTACTGGGTACTATTACAAGTAAGTTTTAATTCACAATTACTAAAAATTAATTAAAACCCGTTCCGAGAAGCGAACGAATAACGGTTAGAATTAACTGAAACTGAACTTGAAACTGAAACACAACTGCGATTATGGGAAACAATCGCGTATATGCAATTTGAAACGAATTGAAAACTAATCTCATTACAATCGTCTCGTGTGCGGATTCCCACTACTATACGCTGTTAAGTTCAATAAGCAGTTGCAAGCTCAACTGGTTAACAACCGTTATCCTAAAACAGGTGACAGTGACGTAGATAGTAAAATTTAATAACCATAAAGAATAATCGATTTCATAATTTATAATCGTAGATAGCATAGTTTACCTTAATATTAGCCAGCCATAAAGAATAAAATACTATATACAGAATTATGTAAAAGCACTAAACCAAAAATTTGATCACTGTATTATAAGTTAACCACATGCAGCGAAAGTAACACAATCACCAACGTAATGTTTATAAAATGAATACTATTTCTAATTATTATATATTTTTTTCGTTTACAAAATAGAAACCTAATTTCTCCATGCACAAAAAAAAACTCGGCTGCCGATTAGTGGTGAAATAAAAAGAATAAGATTAGATATATTCAATCATCTAAAAGTAATTTTAATAATAATAAATATATAATTAATTTGAAAGTAACTTCAGATTTAATTATATAAACTCACTCAATCACAGGTAAAAATAAAAAATTTAAAAAATGCTTCCACATGATAGTTGAATGTGTACAAACATGTTTGTGGTCAAGATTGTAAAATTCGCTAAACTCTCTAATGTCTTTTTAATTAAATTAAATACTGATATGAAAAAATTAACTCGTCAACCAGGAATCGAACCTCGGGCCTCTGGATATCTAGTCCAGTATGCTTCCGCTACACCAAAGACGACTGTGACGTAATAGCCAACTTTTTCATATTATTCTTATTTTTTATTTATTTAGACAGTATTACTTCTGTTGAAGTTATTTATTTATTTAATATTTGTTTATTTGTGTATACTTAAGCATCAACATAACGATGTTTGTCCAAATTCCTCTCGGTTACGCAGCAAATGACAAACTGTAGAAGACTTTAGCGTATACTCCGACAAATTTCATTGTCATTGAATTTTTAATTAAATTAAATACTGATATGAAAAAATTAACTCGTCAACCAGGAATCGAACCTCGGGCCTCTGGATATCTAGTCCAGTATGCTTCCGCTACATCACTGTGTTATATAATCAGGACAAAAAACCGATTTCTATTTTATTATAGAACAAATACATACGCAACACAGGCACATCCACTCTTTATATATACAAAATAATGTTATTTTGAAAAAAAAAATTTTTTAACTTTTTATATTTCGAAAACAAAACAGTAAAATGCGAATTTTTTTTTAAATTTATTTAATAAATATTTATCCTTACTATTCTAGTTTTTTTTTTTAAATTCTGTCGAGTATTTTTTTAATACAACAGGTAATAGTTGGGCGGGCATGAAGTTTTACATGCTAATAAGTGAGAGTGAGAAAGAATGATTACATTACTTTGCTATTAATTATCTCGCGTTCTAAACGGTCAAAAATTCTGAAACTTCGGGATTTATTAGAAAACGTTATTTTTAGCCTGTGAAAAAAAAATGAGCTGCTACCAAACTTAGAAATTATCGTATTTTCCAGGGACCTTAAGAAGTTCAGGTATAGAAAATATAAATAGCCTTATACTGTTAGATATTCGTCTATCTACTAATCTACTATACTAATCTACTTCGTTTGAACAAATGGTTTACAAAATTTCAAAATATACCAAATAAGAATACTCATACGCATCATAATTCTACAATATACAAGTGATTACAGATGTTTGAGATCAAATTGTGCCAAAACTATTGAGTATGTTTTTAAAAAAAAAAATGCAGATTTTTTTGTCGCTTTTAACTCCAGAACAAACTCAAAAACATCATCGATATGTCATTCTACGTCAATTTCTTACGGACGTTCCCAAAGAGCAGTCGTGCTCAACTTAAAAAAAATTCCATTATGTAAACTACAATAGATCAAATAAAATATAGTTGAGGTACAGTGTTACTTTTTCCTGCACTAACACTGTACTTAAACTATATTTTATTTGATCTACTGTAGTTTACATAATGGAATTTTTTTTAAAGTTGAGCACAAAATTTATAAGATAACTAATACCGCTTGTTTTTGTTATTTTTGTAGAAAGATATTTGTTATATCTTCAATTACTTATTCTCAGTTTTTTTAAACAATCGAAAGAAAATTTCTATTGATATTTAATAAAACGTGTGTGACAACATTAATCGGGGTAAGTTTTATATGATAAACATACAAATTTTAAATGTCAATATTGACAAATTTTGTACCGTAAGGACCATTAAAAAAAATTCTACGTGTGGAAGATACTTTTAACTACATATATTCAAAATTACAGAAGAATCGTAAGAAAACTGATTTTCTTGGGAACGTCCTTAATGTGTCGGACATTAATTTATTTAACTAGTCATTAAAGGAAATTGCAAACTTGATATTAAATCTACAACGTATAAATTTAATAGTGAATACATCATATGTAGGTAATCATACTAACTATTAACCATGAGTTAGTTAATTAATTGTAAGAAAAAAAATTGAAAATAATATTCATTATTTTTTGTTAAAGAGTTGCAAAGCTACTAATCAAAAAGAAATGATGAACGAAAAGAAATTATTCATGTAGAAACTCTTCAATACATTCTTTTCATGCGGTCTATGGAAGAGAGAGCATCAAATCGAATTTATAATGAGGAAATATACTTTAAACATATTTCAACAGCTGAGAAATTTTCTAAGAGAAATATAATGCACATAAACATTTGGTCCGGGAGACCAAAGAGTTTTTTTGCAGGATGATGAGCATCAAGCTGGTACTTTGTAAGAAGTAGTTTCAATTTGACAAGACGTCCAACTTTTTTAATTTTCTGAAAGCCGTTGAACATTGAGGATGAGAGACTCGAAGTCCAGTCCATTGAATTTGTAGGATGAAAATTTTCCCTCGTTCTTCACTTGATAAAATATAAAACTTGACCTTACTTTTTAGCTATAGAACATATACAAAATTCAAACTCGTTATCTCTCTTCCTTTTTGTGTTATCGTGTTTACACAGACATACGGAGAAGCGAAATAGACTAATTAGGTTAGGTTATAAAAACCTACACCAAAAATTTTTTTCTGAAGTCGGGAATAAACTGTTGTACTTGGTTTTGTGTTAAAGTGTGAAAGTATCTTTAAACACAAAAACTATGCGTACTTCTACGACTTTCTCGAGTAAATGCGACTTTACAATTTTTTCTATATTTGACGCGAGAACTGAGGCGAAGTTTGTCTATTTCGATGTGAGCGAGAACACTTTTTTTTCTCAACAAACGATACCAGACAAAAGCAACACTAATATTAACACCCAGACTCTGTATTAAACCTGATAGGTCGTTCGGGGAATCCAGGTCGTTCTTCCCATAAAGAAAATAATGCTTCTACAAAAACCTACTTTCATAAGGTTAATTGGCCACTGCAAATCAAAACCACTATCATAAAGTTATGTTGCTTTGTATAATCAACCAAGTATTTTTCAAATCATCATTAGGGCTGCTATGTAATGAGTCGTGTGGAATTCGGTTATTATTATGTTTATTATTTATCTTAAGATGGTGCAGTTTGCAATCGATATTAGTCAATGTCTTAATTATAGATTTCGACACTATTATTCCGACATACAACTTCGGATCCATTATATACATACAGTGTCTTTGTCAAGAATTTATCTGCAATATATTTGCCAACTACATATTTCGAAATCAAATTAACCTAAATTATTTCCTTTTTTGTGTATATAATTTGTCAGAATATCAATTGATACATATTACGTTACGAAAAATATAGTACCAACTATCAAATATAGTATAATAATGCAGTGAAATGTTTACACATCTCCTGAAAATCAAAATTGATTTAATGCTGCAGCAGCAATGAAAAGAATAGGGAATATGCATGAAAATTTTTTTTCGCTTGAATTGAAGCATGTTTACTTGACAAATATCAAGGTAAAATTACTTTTTAAATAACTTTAAAAATAAGCGAGATATGAATGATTGAAATTCCCGATTAGACAAAGAGGGCTATCACCTCTTGATATGTTATGTGACGTCATATTACACTTTCACCATTTAAAATACACGTAAAACTCCGTTTTTAGTATTTTTGCAAGAAAGAGACAGATAATAATCTTTAAAAGCTTATAGCTTCCTTGATATTTGTCGGATTTTAATTTCGTTTTTAAATATTATTACAGTATTAACAGTATTTTCATATTCTGAAAAAAAATGTGAAAAAAAATTTTCATGCATATTCCCTATTGATTCTATGCTGCAGCAGTAATGAAAAGAATTCCGCATTTTTATTTATTTATTGATTCAGGATTTTAGCACAGTTAAAAAATGGCTTAGTGGAAATTTTATTTAACAATAAAAAATAAAATAGTAAAATAAAAATTTAAATAAATATACATATTTCGTATTTCATGGTACAGGTAATAATAGCGTTACGACCATGAAAATAACCTTTAACCATAATCATACAATCAAGCAAATTCGAATTTCGTATAACCATCCGTGTTTGCATGTGGTAAAAATATTTATCTTGATAGTTTTAAAAGAAAAATATTTAATATAATGCATTTCATTAAAGGTTGTTTTTTCACAAGCTAAAAATAACGTTTTCTAATAAATCCCGAAGTTTCAGAATTTTTGACCGTTTACAAAGCGAGATAATTAATAGCAAAGTAATCATTCTCTCTCACTCTCTCTCATTAGAAGCATGTAAAACTTCATGCTCGCCCAACTATTATCCGCCCAACTAAAAAAAATACACGACAGAATTTAAAAAAAAACTAGGAGAGTAAAGATAAATATTTATTAATTAAATTTTTTTTTAAACAAGTAATGTAACAATTTAGTTAACTGTTTCAATACCCGGTATATACTGAGTATGTATATCAATGTTTGAACAATTCTTCAAATTCAAAGTTTATAAGATATGAATTTTTTTTCTGCGATCAATATTTTCAAGCGTTACAAAGTCGAAACCAAACTTAATATACCTTGTATACCTTGTAAAACAAATATACTGGGTATAAAAATAGTATGTATGGATGCTATGTACATGTATACATGCATGCCTTCGTTCACCTATCAATTGTATTTCTCATTTTCAACTTTGAGCACAAATTATGAGAAAAATATTGAGTTTATGAAAAAATTTTTCAGTTGTTTATTTTAAACAAATTTTTTTCATTCTCTTACGGTTCAAAGATATAAATTCCCCCCCCCCTGGCGAGGGGAAAAGAAGAAAAAATTACTCACATCTCTGTATACTATCTCTTTCTACAGAGTTCTGTTTCAGTATTAACTTCTGAATACATGATGTTCGCATACACTCACTATTAATACTTAGATAATAACTACATGCAAAATACATATACCTATCACAATAGAACATGTCATAAGCGAGAAGAGTAAATTTTTTGGTGTTTTTTTTATACCGATTACGAATAGTTTTTGAATATATTTATTTATTATTCGAGTATAAAAAATTTAATAGTTTTGATATCTCTTTGGTTCAACAAGAATAGTTTCATTAGTTCAATGTTACAAAGTTTACGAGTATATACGAGTGTATAATTGTTTTAAATTATTTCATAAAATTTATTGTCTTTAAATTTAAATGGAAAAAAAATTATTTTAATGATCACGTGTATCATACTTTTGCACACGCTTCAGCTTTTATAATCAGATTGTTCATCGTACGATAATAGTTAATGTTAATAATAGTTATTTATAAGATAAAATAGTTTGTTCCATTAGTTTGAGAAACCATAACTCTTGAAACGAACGACGGAAAAGGAAACCAATGATCAAAAGGTCAACACAGTACATGGGGTTTACACGCAAGGGAGGACAGCTGTCCTGGAACTTGGGAATTAATGTACGCTTCCTCGAACATTTACTCCCATAATTAATATATCTAAATCTTTCATCTTTTTCCTGTTACCAAAAATCACTACAAATTTAAGGACACAACCTGTTGACTTTAATTTTAATTTGCTCTCGCCCCACCCAGAAAAAAATTAATGCACATCCTGCGTCCACCTTTGACGAAGAATCTTCTAGAAGAGATACAACACGTCTATCATCTTGAGCAAACGTGAATTATGTTTATAAACGAATTTTGCCACGAATAATTTCAAAATCAATGAACACTGCAGTACCCAATTATGGGAAAATAGAGTCAATTCTGTGGAGAGATGGAAGAAATTCGGAGCATCATCTGACAACAAACTTTAACTAGTTTTTCTGTATTAAACATTTTTGACTAATTACTCTTGAACGAAGCAAATAGAGCCACGAAAGAGCTGACAAATTTTACAGACTTTAGGCAAACGAAGAATCTTTTTGGGAGTTTCAATAGAAAAAGTTGCAAAGTTTGCATTAACCAGAGCAGTACTATAGCTGCTAATGGGGTACCTAACAAACTTGGAAAGTTAGCCTGATTACAGATTGTGAATGAAGATCTCCTCGGAGAACGTACCACCTTTACACGAAACAGAAGCCATTGCTATAGGTCGCAGTACAGCAGTGATGTCAGACGTACCAATTTGTTGGTATACGTACCGTTTTTCAGGGTCTTGTACCATGTAACAACTAAAAATTGTGTTGGTACGCAATAATACCAACTTTCAACATCGATCATACATTAAAATGTTTTTTATGTTTTCTTTGTATAGGCTGACAACTTCAGAAATCTATGAATTGATTAACGGTTTTGCCATCTGCTGGATTCCGCTATTCCTTGTTCTTTATTTCTTATACCTTAACCTTATTTTTTTCATTGTGTAATGTGCTTAAAAAAATATCATAATAAAACTGACTAGTGACTTGCGTAGTGTATCTATATAAATTACGATCTTGATTCAATTATTATCGTTAAAATTTTGAGGTTTTTTGAAGAAATCATATAAGCAAAACATTTACTGACTATTGTTGTCCAATAATTGCAAACTTGTATACGGTATTTTTCAGTGTATTTATATTGTATTAACGTTGTTTACTTGCAAGGTAAAATTACTCAACTTATATTGGCTAAAATTTTATTGGTTTGAAAAAAATCTATAGGATGAATGTTATTGTGTGTGTGTAATTTTTAAATTTATATCCAGATACCAACTTATAGCAACAAATACCAGCTTTTAGCGACATCTGTATCAGGTTCCTTAGGTCAATATCTAACATCCCTGCAGTACAGTAAACTCTACTAACTCATTAATCCATTGACAATGTTTATATTGAACTGTAACCAGAGTTGATGTAAAGGTGTATTTTCATGCTAACGCTTGACGGTGGTTTCTAGCGTCAAATTCGGTCACGTGATAAGAATTTAACATACGCGCCATCTAGAAAAAATGAAGTGTAAAGCTAAATTTAGTTTACCTTTTCTGCCGGGTTATATTAGGGTCAACGTAATAACTCGAACAATCGCATCGATAATAATCGATCTTTTCAAAACAATAATCAGCTGCTACTTTGTGATTTTCAACCCGACTTCAAAAAGGAGGATGGTTCTCAATTCATCTGTTTTTTTTTTAATGTGTGTCACCTCAGAACTCCGTCATTTATGAACCGATTTTGAATTTTTTGACAAAAGCTATTTTGACAAAATGGAAACCCGACTTCAAAACTCAAATATTCTATAACAAAAAATGCACTAAAAAGTAAAAAAATAATTGCATATTCTTGTGCCAATTTTAGTTCACCTAAGCAAAAATTTTTAAATATATATGTACAATTATTGTTATTTTTGGAGGCGGTGTCAGCATAGAGAAATTCACATAACTTTTGGACACCGCCTCCAAAAATAACAATAATTGTACATATATATTTAAAAATTTTTGCTTAGGTGAACTAAAATTGGCACAAGAATATGCAATTCTTTTTTTATTTTTTAGTGTATTTTTTGTTATAGAATATTTGATTTTTGAAGTCGGGTTTCCATTTTGTCTAAATAGGTTTTATTAACATTAACAATTTATTTATTTACGATTTCTAGATGTATGCATGTACACTCCCGTTCAATAAAATTGAACCAACCTGAAATGTTAATTTTCTTACATTTCATAAAACTCCACACTTTTGTAACTCTCTGTATATTATTTATTTATAAACAAAGATAAATAGTATATTTTTTAAATGTGAAAAAAGAAATGGACGTTTTATATTTTTTATTTATGTAAACAAGTCAGTGATAGAGTAAGAATATGTAATGTAAATACATGTTAAGTGTGTAAATTAAATGTTGTATCTGTCAAAAATATTTACTACAAGAATAATCAAAATTGTGAGACTGATTCGGTTCAGGTCGGTTCAATTTTGTCAAAATAGGTTTTATATAAATATAGCAAATGCAAAAATAAATACTAATAAATATTCAATAATATCATCTACAGTTTTGTTTTACTCACAATTACATCCGTAACCTATAAAGTCTAGTGGTAACATCGATACATCGACTATCGATACTGATGTCTAATTTGACGCTAAACGCTGTAATTTATCGCTACAATTATTTCTAGATGGCGCGCATGTTAAATTATCATCACGTGACCCAATTTGACGTTAGAAACCAGCGTCAAACGTCAGCATGAAAATGTACCTTAACTCTGAATAAAATAAAGAATACAAACTTGGAACAAAAGGATAAAATAATTATTGATTTTACAGTGATTGATCGACCAACGGACCCTGTACTGACTATATGTAAATCACACATCAAATCACACTTAAAATGAATCAATAATTAATTAAAATAAAATAAAAAAGTAAAACTTCAAAACACCACAAACATATTAATTGTTTCGCATCACATATACACACATCCCATCACATCAGTTGTTACATAGTTGACTTGACGCAAATCAATGAATTTTTCGAGGTCATATAACATATTTTTATTCGTCGTGTAAAACTTCTACAAAACCGCCATTTAATAAGACACATGGTATGATGGCGATCACAAATAAATAAGTAGATACATAGCATAGCTCTTTTGTATATGCCATAGGTGTGTAAATATAGCTAGATTATAATTTGACTAGCCAGATATATGTGGTTGCTACTAAATTGTCATCGTATTTTTTACGCACGACGGAACGGAAACGGTATATGCGTTTCAGTTAAGAGCTAGTTTGTGTGTTTATATGTCTGTTATGCCACAACGCTCGACCTGCCTTGTGTCGAGTCGCCTCGCCTCTCCATCGCTCCATTAAAAGTCGGTTTTTTTTAACACGAGTCAAAGAAAGCGAGGGTGGAATACATTTGACACGCGCAAGAAAGACACTCTCGTCTACATTCGATTTAACGTTCAACCGTCATTTTTAAATAATCAATTATCAACCGCTTTAATTGTACCTATTAATCTTAATAGTAGAAAACGAAAATAAATAAAAACTGTATAAATTTATGAATACTTTTTTTATTCTTTTAGTGCCCTATTGAATAATAATAATTTTTAATAGTTTAATCAAAAAATTACTACTCCGTAATTTTTAATTTAATAATGTCATTTTTCAGGTATACCAACGTAATTTTGTTCACTAACCGACAAGAACTGTATTGCCGGCCGAACAGTCGGCGAGAGTGTACACAGCTCCACTTGTGGCTCTTCGCCTTACGAATGTCTCGCCGAGTGCCCTCGGTGAATGTGTACAGCCGGCATTACCATTTTTTTCAAAAACTGCTGGACCGATTTCGATCCAGCGGTTTGTTGCATTACATAGGTACATCCTCAGAGCAGGATCTTAGTTTTACGGGTATAGGCTCCCAGGGAATGCTGCAGTAAATGTGTTACTCAAAGACTACTGGACCATTTTTGATGCAGTTTGTTGCATCACATAGGTATCACCTTAGAGTAGGTTCTCTGTCATGTTTTACGGTTATAGGCACCAGGAGGCGGTGCAGTAGATATGTTTTACAATGTCGTCGTGAGTATTTTAAAATTATTAATATTCCACTTGTTAAAAGTTTATTTACACCAAAGAAAAAACAAGAAACTAGTCCTGGGGTGGGTTTGGCTCTGAGTGTCACTTTACTAAATGCGATCCATGTATGGGATATGAAAATTGTAGTTGTTTTAAAAATCGAAATTTTTATGACACCTTTATAATGTTTCAAGGTTTCCCGTAGCCTTATTCAATACAAATACGAATTATTTATTTACTGTTTAATTACTTTTTTTATTATTATACATATTAATAAAAAAAATATGAGGTTTTATATTTAATAAAAATTCCATACAATATCCGTTATTTAATCCATTTAAATCCATTCTTAAGAAATTTTTAATTCATACTTTTTTCAGTCTTTTGTTTAAACATTTTTCACGTATGAGCTTTATTCTCAGAGAAAGAAATCATAATGGAATATCAAGTCTAGTTACTATATGGCGACACTACTAATATTCAAATTTTTTGTTTCCTTTACTCTAAGCCACCCTTTACTCTTGAATGAATTAGATATCTCTTTCAGATCATATTGATGATAATACACTCCGTTTACCCCGACTAAGTCAACATAATTTTTTCGTGCAAGAAAAAAATGTCCACGAACGTATGAACGTACTTACATATACATCTTTTCAAAAGCAAAGGTGTTAATAGACTGTGGTAACCTCGAAACAAGAATATATGGTGAAAATTGTAATTTCGATTTTCGAACACATTACAATAACTTCCCTACACTGGAAAGTTACCAAACATGTTATGTCGGCACTTTCGGCGAAACATTCGTAAGGCAAGGAGCCACTTGTGAAGTTGTATGTGTACACAACTCCACGGCAAAAAACCAATTCGAAATGGAGTGCTTACGAGATAAGGCGAGTCGACCCGAGACAAGCCGAGCGCTGTAAGTATATTCTCGTGCTCGTAACGTCTAGCCAAGAGTAACCTTTATAACTGAAATGTTAGAGAAGACGGCGTTTACCCGTTTATATGAGTGGTGGTACGCAACAGATTAATAAATAAAACTATAAATTGTTGCTAGTTAATTTTATGCCACTAACATTATTTATAACATGTTTCTAACATCTTTTGATCTAGACCGTCAACTACTGGGTCGGAGAAATTTTGTAATTGACAATGTTATCAACATGCCAATTGGAAAATTAACGCTTTCTAATAACATTTAGATAAAACATTGGAAGGAACATATGTGGTTCCACTTTTAGTGCACAGGAAGATTACATCTAGAATAAAAGGTTCGAATTCATCCATCTGCCATATTCCGTTTAGCTAGTGATCCGATCTGAAAAATTCTAAGGCTGCACGCGCTTGTCACATACCAATACTGAACAAACCGTATACGTGTTATTATCATTTTATTTATTATCAATCGACTATAATTTTGTTATCACAAATTATTAACTTCAATACAATTACTGTAACATTCCAAACAAATTTGACAATAATTATCAAATTAATTTTGAGTATTCGATTAATTTTATTATTTCCGAAAACACCATCACGGAATTTATTTCATCCGTAGAATCATTCGTAAAGAGATGATTCCGATAAAGTTCCGTATCATAGTATCTCACTCGAATGCGCTAGAACTAAGTTAAAAACGTGAGCCACACAGTGTACGAATTGATCTTTCGAGAAATTGCTCTACGATTATTGTTTTGACGCCTCGTGACCGGCCGCTCATTACTGCAACGCCATCAAAGTCTTACCCAATCAATTTATCCATTTCCAAATTATAGGATAAGAGATGTGCCAAAGTTTTAACTTGTAACTACATCTTCTACGTAGATAAATTCTAGAAAATCCTCCCGAATAACCGATGTTCCAGATGAGCAGTCTACGTATATTAAACATAACGCTATAAAAACCGGCCTCTTTGACTCTTTTAATTACATGACAAAATATTCGGCAAATATTAGTTTTTTTCGTAGACTAAGGGGGTGTCCGGACCCCCTAAACCCCTCTCTCATTTACGTCAGTGCTTACGACAATAATTAAGTAAAAAGAATTTCAAGAGTCATTGTGAAATTTTTTTATCGTAAAGATAAGTGATAAAATATTTACTACGACAGAAATATATTTAGCGTTAAAAGTACAATAATGAATAACTTCTTTTGTTTCATAAATTAAACCTAAGTTGTACAAATGGCGTCAAAAGTCGAGCTATCATTTCAAAATTTTATAATTGATTTGTGCCTTATTTATTCGGTTTTCGAAAAAATGCTTCGAATAAAAGTTGTTCATTATAACTATACTAACAACTTTAATTCGAAAAATTTTTCCGTAATCCGAATAAATAAGACACAAATGAATTACAAAATTTTGAAATGATAGCTCGACTTTTGACGTTATTTGTACGTCTATCAAGATACAATAAATTAATCATTTAATTAACCAAACAATCATAAAACTTTATTGAACAATACCTATGTCCACAATCAAACAAAGAACATACAGCAAGGCAATGCACTCGGTAAACATCACTGAGACAATAAAAAAATTTTATTTAAAATATTTTCAATTGACACATTAATAAACCAAATCTTCCTTGAAGTCTTTGCTTAATTTTTGGGTTCTATTTCAACAAAAAAAAAACATTAAATTATCTTAAATTATTAAGTATAATATTAAAAATAACAGGAAACAATTATGATGAAATCTATTTAAATGTTTATCAAGAGGTCCAAGGTCATAATACGATAGTTGACTTTGACAAATTAATTGAGAATAAAATTAACAAATAATTGAATATGACATGTATTGACCATTGTATTGAAAATAATTAACCTGTCTTACATACAAGTCGTAAAATGCAAATTATCAAAATTAATTGTATGATTCAGATTGTACTTTTACGCAGATATGTTGTCAGTATAAGAAATGTCAAATCACATCTGAAGCACGTGATTGAATAATATTACTTCTACTCTCATTTTTTTCAACATAAATATTACATAACCTTTACCAAAATTAACTAATATAAGATTCAATAAGATTTTGTCAATATTTATATATGAATTTATTTAAATAAACAAACATCTCAAACAAAAAATACATTCATTTGTTTAGAAAATGATTCACCAAACGGACAGTAGGGTGTGTGATGATAAATGGTTCATTTGTTTATTTTCTTTATGTCAAAATTGAATATTTGAAAAAAATTATCAATGTCTTACCTTAGGCGAAATTTAATTTTTCTCTAAACTCATAACAAATTTTTCACATCATTACTGTAAATTGTAATTTTTTTATAAATGTAACTTTTGATTATTTGAATTGATTTTGCACTAAAAACTTGGGCACAATTTAATTGTTATACTAAGCACGCATGGTTTAATTTTTTGGAAGTATGTAGTATTATATATATATATATATATATATATATATAATATTTTGTGTTGTTTTCCTTTCAAGAAAAACGTTTTTCTTTTCTGTATAAATAATTATTGTAGTATATAATTCAGGTTTTAACTGTTGTAGTTTATCTGACAACACTATTCCGTCGTCTCTTAGCTGTATTATTATTAATCCGTCTACAACGTTGTGTTGTTCCTACCGTCCGTCCTCACATTCTCTTAACTGTATTTTTGCCATAAAATATAAACGAAACATATGTAATAAACAAAGATAGATATATGTACTAGTTTATTCTTTTATTTTATAGTAGTTGTTTGAAGATAAAAATTAAGGAGGTTAGGTACTTATATCAAATCAATTGAGGTGAAAATTCATTCGTTTTTTTGTATGTTTTTCATTTAGTTAGAATGAGATATTGAATCTATTGACATAAAATTTATACAGTACTAGCACTACCCGTTACAGCATCGTTTGCGAAAATTGTAATTGTAAAGACCTTATAACTGAATAGCATTATATTTCTATCCGTCAAGGACTTATTTTCTTCAAAAGCAAAATATCTATATTCATGTCTATAACTTGAAAAAAACTGAACTTCCATACAAATTCTCACCCCGTGTTTCACTCCCTTGAGGGTTCATCTACCAAAAACTAGGAAACACGTATTTTATGATGTATAACTTAATAACAATTTTCATGTCTCAAAAATATGGAAACTCGGACTCCCTTTTGTATTCCCTTAAGGGTTTATTTACTAAAAACGATTAAACACATATTACAATTGTTTATTAATAATAACCTAAATACCAATTTTCATGTTTCTAACTTTCTAAAGCGGGATCCCAATACAAATTTTAGAAGTCATAATATTTTATATGAATAGATTTATAGATTGTAATCATGGAATCAATTTTTTCATTACGATATCTCAAACGATTCCAAAAAATTTACGCTTTTCTTTGATAATAGGTAATATTCAATAAGAGCACTAAGAAGCAATATATGAAGCAATAGAAGTATGACGAATACATATACATTCATTTGATCTGATATTTAATCACAGATGGCAGCTATGATTACGTATACCATTTTTATGGTAATTAATGATAGATGGTAACTGATTTTTTCATTTATTTGCATCGGGTTTATTTATTTAATTGATGTATTTGAAAATAATGTTATCTTGAGTTTAATTAATTTATCTTGGGGTCTTTAGAATTAAACTAATTTGTCCCGTTCACATATATGGGAATCAGAAGCAACGTGATATAAGAAAAAAAACTCGCAATTTACGGTTCAGTGCTTAAAGTGGCTCTGCTACCCAACATCTGACCACTTTCAGACTCATTCTAGTACAGAAAGTGGAAATACCCGTCTGCAAGTTGTCAGATCTTTGATAAAACAATCGTTTACAGCAGATTGCTTCTGAACCTGACCCCCATATGTATTGATATTCAGAGTCTATCCTGGAATGTACTGTGACTCAATTGTGGATACACTTTTAGAAAGCGACGAATAAGAAATTTATACGGTAACACTCATTAGGTTCAAATCATCTTTAGGTTTTATGACGTATTATTAGGTAGGGGATTGACAAAATTGTAATGCAGCGTGTCAAACGGGGAGGGAGGGGTTAAACTTGCCAGAATTTTGTGAAACCCTTCTTTAATATTAAATAAAATGTAAAGTTATCGACATTAAAATACAATCATATATAAATCTAATATTGACAAAAACAGAATGTAAGTCTCCAATTCCCTTAATTTTTTTTATTACCTAAACGCCATCGGTAAAATAATTAAAAATTAAATTATTCAAAAAGAGAACAAAATTTTGCAACTTGAAATTATTAAAGAATCTTCCATCCATTTACTTCAAAACAAGTAAAAATAACAACTAACTGAGTTAGTTGGTTAAATATCCTGTATATACTGAGATGTTTATATCACATAGCACGGTATTGCGTTTGACCAAGTTCAAGCATGAACGCCTGCAGTACTAAGTTTTACACGAAGGAATAGAGACGTTTTTTCGGCATCTGTATCTTAGGAACCAAAAAAGCTATTATGCTCAAATTTAAAACGTAGCGTGAGACCAACCATCTGACGAAATTTGCGACATTACAGCTTTAATAATTGCCAAAATATTTGACCCTAAAAATTGACAATTGGGTGACTGACTGATTCACTCACTCACTGACCATCATCAATATTCTAGGATACTTCCAGTTGTCCTAGAAAGTAGACTTTTGTTGTAGGTCTTAGACTGAAACCATCCATAAGAGATGACAACCGGAAATTTCCCTTCTCCCCATTAGGGGAGTGACCAAAAAGGTGTTTACTCTAAACCACTCTCTGAAGGTTGTTTCAATTTCGTCATTGAAACGTCAAAAAAAAAACGGAAAAATAAAACGCTGGCCTCAAAATATTCTGGGCTAGATGGGGACTTAAAGCATTTACCCAAATGAGATTTAACAATTATAGCTCCCTCGAAAATCTGCCGCTCCCAGGTTGCGGCCTGTACTTCCAAATCCAGCATTGCTTCACACAAACGTACAATTTTCATAAAAATAATTTTTATACCCGGTATATATTATAATACCAGGGTATGTTAAATTAAGTCCCGACTTTGTAACGGTTGAAAATATTGATCGCAGAAAAACTATATTGGTATAGGTGTTCATGAAATGGTCTGTAAACACGAAACTGTAACTCAAAAACGAAAGGAGATAGCAATAGATGTATGTGTGTTCTAGAGCTAAAAAGTATGATCAGTTCGTGAATGGGCAAAATCGGACCATGCTTGGGCAAAATGGGCAAAACTGTTTATCTTTGAAACCGTAAGAGATAGAACAAAAATTAGAAGACAGAAAATGTTTCCTTTTTAAAAATAAACAATTTTTATCATAAATTTTTTTAATAAATTCACTATATACCGGGTATTCAAGCAATACTTGTTATTTTCACTTGTTTAATACAATTAGTAATGAATATAAATAATTATAATTATACAATAAATTAGTAATTAATAATAATTGTTATCTTGATAGGAATTAGGAACTAATGACAAAAACATAAAGTTTAATAAATGAAAAAAGAATATTTTGAATATTTTTATTTAATATTGTATAGATAACATTGTAATTTTAATATTATCTTGCTGCTGTTCAGTCATGTAATAAATCCAAAGCTTAAATTCAAATATTAAAGTTCACATATATCAATCAATCAATTGTATTTATTATCGTATTATATCAATAACATAATTATCAAATAAATGTCTTTTTGCCAAGGTACTTCTGTAATAAATTAACTCTTTCATTAGTACAGTTACTTCAGCTTGAATCTCACAAAAGTTGTAAATTAACTGAAAATTTGGGAATATGTTTGATGAGTAAAGTCCATCAAGAGAATATTACCACCCCACCGTTCTTGCTTCAACACATACTTACTTGATTTTTACTGTCCAGAATAATAGTCTAAGCGGCGACCATAAAAAATGTTTCCTTTTTATCGAGGTTTGAAATTCTCAGAAACTGTATAGATATGAGAATAAGTTGTCTACAAAAGTTACTTATTACTATATATATATATATATATATATATATATATATATATATATATATATATATATATATATAAAATTTCGATTTTACAAAGGATGACCATCTTTTATATATATATATATATAAAAGATGGTCATCCTCTATAAAATCGAAACCATTTTTACAGTCGCCGTTTTAATGTGGGCCACAAACGAAACGCTGATTTTCCAAAATTTTGATTTGTGCAGGTTTTGGGATAATGTTTCGAATAAAAGTTATTTTTTGAAAACCGAATGAATTGTGTCCCATTATACTTATATACAAAATATGAAAAAGAGAATGTGTACAATCAGTTCCCTTAAATCCTGATGAAGAAGGCGGCCAGAATTTTATTATCATGATCATAAAAGATCTTGGTGCATATTCAAATTTAAAATAGTAATCGAAAGAGAATTTTTCGGCCATAAAACTGGTTTAGTACTATGTGACCATAAAATTCTCATTCGATCACTATTTAAAATTTGAATATGTTCCAACCTCTTGTATTGTCATGATAATAATAATTATTACCGCCGTTTTTGCCAGGATGTAAGAGAACTGATTGTACCTACTTAAAAGTGTAATCGATTATGCGTAATGTATACGCAAAAGTTGTTAATATTTTTATGACAAATTTTATTCGAAATATGTTTTCGAAAACCAAATGGATGGGACAAAAAACACCATATGAAATTTTAAAAAAAGAACCTCGCTTTTGGTGCCACGTGTTAAATAAATAAAATTATAAATTTTCTAATAAAAATACTGCGATAATAAGAAGTAAACTTTGTGCCGTATTAATTAATGAAGGTATGGATAAAAACTTTGCGTGTTTTTTTATTTTAAAATTTTTCATTCGACAATAGACCTTGCTCTGTGTCAGCTGAAAAAACACGTTTGAAGTTGTGAAATTAAAAAAATTCAATATTATGTAGGCAGTGGAAAATAGAAAAATTGACACGGGGTATACGGAATATAAAAGTTTGAGAATTTCTGCTTTAGACAAAGAAAACGAAATTTTAATATTCATAATTTTTCAATATTTATCAATTATGTAACGAATTTAAGATAGAATATCGTTTTTTTCGGTTCCTGCTCGAAAAGTCAAATTAATCAAATTAAATAGCTTAAAGATTTTTACTAAAAAGCTCATTACAAATTTTTTTCGTATTTTGTATATTAACGAATATATTTGCAACCAAAATTTTTTGCCTACAAAAAAACCCTTATGCGCAATTAAAAGAGAATGTAGATTTTAGAGCTAAGTTCATATATAACTATGAACAGATATCCTTATGGGGTTAAACATGAAATAATGTACAAAATTGAAGGCTAGGCAGCACCGCTTCAACTAGCTAAGGTACTAAAAACTTTATGTGTGTAGTGGAAATACATGTGACAGCCATATATACATTAACACACATACTTATTACACATAAACGTAGCGCAGACGCACTGACGCAAAATATAGTAGCTTGGCTGGTTGAGGAGCATTTCATTTCTGACTGCGTAATTTGGGATAATCTGTCCAGTTATACAGAGGTCATTGGTTTGAAGTGATTCAAACTTTGTTGAACTGAAACGATTACATCTGCGAAAATGGTAGTATTAGATATATGCGAAATGTCATTTGCTATCCTGCACTATTTAATTGATTAATTTAAAAGTCCGTGGGACACGAAATGCCCCATGGAGACCCTAGACTCATGCCTCCTTATGGCAAAGACACCCCTGTATATATTCCCACAATTTCATCTTGTTTGTAAGGTTTTAAGCAAAAATGATTCTTACAACTGTACTAATAACGATTTCAAATTTTATTTTTATAATTATCACTTTTCAAGTATTTTGATAAACATTACGTTTTTTCATTTCAAAAATATATTTCGGTAGCCTACTGCCATCTGTTAAGGATATATAGATAACTATGTATGTGGTTTTTGTCTAAGATACAACAATGGTAATGGCTTATAAAAGGGGCACAGGTGCTTAACGAAATTGGTCATTTCATACTGAATTAACCACAAAGCATCTGATACTTTCTGATAACAATTTTCCAATAGACTTCTAATATACAATATCTAGAATTATATAAGAAAATGTGTAAAATTCTAGTAATCAATATGATTTGAGGTCTATGATTTCAATAAATTATTTTTCTCATTAAATTCTGTTTAGAAAATAATTTCAAACCAATGATTTACTTTCACATTTAGAAACAAGAATTCGTAAAATACAGTCTATTCTATCGAATACAGAATGAATCGTGCTAAAAAACGAGTTTTAATCATTAAAAATCGTGCTGAAACTTTAGGTTTCACTGCTAAAGATTTGAAACAATTTCAACTAATGCAAAAGTTATTTAAAAATGATAAAAAGTCGCCGGTGAAATATCTTTTATTAATTTTAACAACATTACTGTTGGGATTTAGTGTGTACAAAATATTTGTATCAAAAGATCAGGTTTGAAATTTCTATAAATCGAAATAATTTTCATTTAAATAAAAATTTCTTTCCAAAGTGTTTGCTTCAAATACCACAAACATGGATGCATCTATTCCGTGAACCAGAAGATTGCAAATTATGTCATGGAATAACAAAAATTGATCGTGTTGAAAATATTAACGCCGATGAATTTGAAACTATTTATGCCTATACAGGACGTCCTGTGATTGTAACAGATGGTACAAAAAATTGGTCCCCTCTAAGTACATTTAAATTTGAGTTTTTTCGAGATTTGTACAAAGATTTCGAAGAGGAACAGAATGATTGCCAATTTTTTCCATACAAAACGGAATTTTTAAGTTTAAGCGATGCATTAAATATGAGTAGTGAACGTGCTCATTTAATGGTTGGTACAAAACCATGGTACTTTGGTTGGAGTAGTTGTAATAAAGACGCTACGAAATTATTACGACAACATTATACCCGACCATATTTTTTACCAACTATTTCTGAGAGCACAACATTGGATTGGATTTTTATGGGTGGCCCGGGAGATGGTGCCCATTTACATGTGAGTTGAATTAATTTTTTAATACAGTGGAGCCTCAAGGTAAGTCAAACTTCAAGGGAGACACATGTAAAGGGTTTTGTTGACTTATTTGTAGAGGTTTACGGAGTCAACTAAACATAAATTTCTTCGACATGTATTGTAGGGAAATATTGATTGTTTCGGCCATGGGGCTCAGAAGAAAGTTATACATCTTTAGGTTGAAATTTTAATCGGAGTCTATTTTATTCTATGCCAATTTTTTCAGTTTCAATTTTTCTAGTATTATATTATCAAAATCAATATTGTCAATAATCCAATATAACGATTTATAACATTTATTTTATTCACATAAAACATTTACAATAAATCTTTATTTAACGTGTAAAAAAAAAATATTTTCTATAGGCGAAATTTTTTAAGATGGTTGCGTGACTAACAAACAAACTAAATCTAGAGCCAATGTTCATAAATATAAGAATTGCCTTTATGTTCTAATAATATTTTATTATTTTGTAGCGATTTTAGTAAATTTTTGTACTTGATACTTGAAATAATTTTGATATTTAGTTTTCTAGCCAAAAGCATTAAATTGCAACTGTAAACAAATTTCTTATGTTTGCGAATAGTTTACACCCCAGGATTTACACCCCAACTTATTTTCAATTATCATTTTTCTTTACCCAGTTTTGGAAAATAATGAAACGAAATTTATAGTTTTTTTTCTTCAATTGGATGAACAAAAAGGCACTGAACAAAATCGATACTTTATTAGATTATAAAATTTGCTAAAAAAATGATTACAGAATTAAATTTACATATAGGCCATGTAAATTTATTTATTATTTTGTTTTTTTTTTTTGTTACAACATACGCGGCGCTACCATCTTAAAAAGTTTCGCGTATATTTCGAGTAATAGAGGTTTTGTAATGTAATTTATAATTATAATATAAATTGATTTTCAATAGATTGATGACGTAAAATATCCATCATGGCAAGCACAATTATCTGGACGTAAATTATGGCGACTAGTTCCACCACCTGAATGTTATTTTTATTGTCATGAAATTAAAGAAATTGTAAGCCCCGGTGAAATAAGTAAGTAAAAACAGATTAGTAGAAAAAACAAGATACATAATGTAGTGAAGCCATCTATACTTAACAGTTGTAACTTTTATAGTTGTCGTGGACACTAATAGATGGTACCACCAAACATTTATCGTTTCGTCGAATGTGAGTATAACAATTGGATCCGAATACAATTAAAACACACAAATATTTATCGATTTTATTAAATAAAATAGTAACATAACATGTTATATATCTATTCTATAATAATTTCTTATGCTTTATAAATAATATAATTATAAATATAGAAAAGTACCTGTGTAATAAACAAAAGAAGCCATATTTATGTTTTATTGAATCAGACTGTTTAGTTTTATGCTTTATACATTACAAAACAATAAAACTAAAATAACACAATAATATTGGTTCTTCATTTTAAACATCATATTATTTTTAACATAATGTTAAATATTTTCTTCGATTATTTCACAGTTTTAGGATATCGAATTTTTGAGAATATACAACGGAAATTATTTACGAATTTTTCGTTCCAAAGTCTCTTTATATAAATTTATCTTTAAATAATTTAAAACATTAAGTGCGAATAGCACATTGTAAGGATTAATTGACGATTTTTGGATAATTTTATTAATCCAATCAAATAAAGATTCAACCTCGGAATGAAAGATAATAAGCTGAATATTTGCATAGACCTTTCTTTGACATTCTAAACACTGATTCAAAAGTCTCATATAATCACGTGTTCGCGTCTTAAGATATTCATGAGGCAACATTGCGAAAATCGGATTTTTATAAATATTTCGTTTCTCATGTTTCCTAAAACATTTTATTTTCTAATTTTTGTATACAAACTTTGAAAATTTTTATTTGTTTATAAAAGTTGTTTATAACAATTTATCGCCTCATTTTACAGCCAAGCTTCGAAAATCGTGTTCAGCAGATCAAAATGCTTAGTAAAAACTTAGGTGCAGTCTTGCTTGGACCACAATCGGCTACGAAAAGTGTCCGAATTTATTTGTACAAATTATTCTCTACATATTTTTAATTAGAAAGTAAAATTTTTCTGTAGTAAATTTTCAATGATATAAAAAGGAAGATTCTACATGAAGCTCACACTTATAAACGTCTACATAATATAAATATATTCGACTGAAAAGCTATCTAGTTTTTAATTTAGATTTCTATATGATTTTCAACCAAACTATTATTTTTCACATGAATTTTCATTTATAAGGTTTCGCAAATACACAGGTAATACTTATACATTTTACTAAAACATAGTTCATATCACTATTTTATCAGGAAATGTTTTTCAATTATTTTTAAAACCGTATAGTTTTTTTTTCAACAACTCTTTAATATTACATTTTGATAAACTTTTAGAGTAGGGTTAAGAACTCTATACACGGTATGTATCTGAAAAAATTTGCTCCGATTCCTGGATTAGAAGTTTGGATTAAATAGATCACATGGCATGGCAGTGCGTAAGACTAAGTTCAAGCATTATAGACTCCTACCGAACATTTTCTCAAAAACCGAATGAATATAGGGTTCCCAACTCTCCAGTTTTAGACCGGAGACTCCACTCTCCAGAAAAATTAAGTTTCCTCCGGATTCCAGATTTAAAAAATATAATCTCCGGATTTTTTCATTCATATGAAAATAAAATTTAATTCTTTATGAATAATTATTTAATTTATTATCGCGTGAAATTTTTATTTATAATGTTCTCACTATTGAAGGTTGCTCATTATATAGTGTTACAATATACTAACTAGTAACTTTTTACGAAGAGTGAGCTACCGAGCGTTATTTTGAATGTTTACGTTTGCGCATACGTACACTCCCGTTCAATAAAATTGAACCGACCTGAACCGAATCAGTCTCTCACAATTTTGATTATTCTTGTAGTTAATGTTTTTGGCAGATACAACATTTTATTTTATTTTTATACGTAAAAGGGAGATATAACACTTAACATGTATTTACATTGCATATTCTTACTCTATCACTGACTTGTTTCCTTAAATAAAAAATATAAAACTTCCATTTCTTTTTTCACATTTAAAAAATATACTACTTATCTTTGTTTATAAATAAATAATATACAGAGTGTTACAAAAGTGAGGAGTTTTTGAAATGTAAGAAAATTAACATTTCAGGTTGGTTCAATTTTATTGAACGGGAGTGTACATGCATACATCTAGAAATCGTAAATAAATAAATTGTTAATGTTAATAAAACCTATTTAGACAAAATGGAAACCCGACTTCAAAAACGGGAGTGTACATAAATAGCTAATTAGCTCCGGATTTTCTAAAATTTTGAGTTGGTAACCCTAAATGAATAACGTACAATCAGTATTAATGTATGGGGAGTAAGAGGAGGCCATAGTTTTTATTTTTATAAGCGCTACTTGTGGCCCATAGGACTACATACTTACAGTTAGATAGACACAACGTTTAAAAACGCTTTATCCATCGAGGTAGGGCAAAACTCCCAAAACGAATACGGTATAAGCGTTTGTTTATTTATATGTCATGTGCACCGGGATTTTGTCCCTCAAACAAACATTCTACTGCTTGAAAAACAGCTAAACTGTTTTCATCCGCCATATTGAATATGGGTACTGCCTGAAAAGAACGACATTTTCAAGAGTAACGCAAGCGTTCAAAAGCCAATAAATTGCGCTTATGCATGGCGAGTGTTGAAAGTATGTAAGCACTCAAAACAGATACACGCAAAAATGAATAGTCCAGGAGTCCATGCCCATTCATTTTTTCGTCCAAGGAATAATTTTAAGTGTATATGGCGGTCTTTAGACGTATTTTAAAATAATTAATATAATATACCACCGCTTCATCAACATAACAATACCAATTCTTGGAAAAAATCTTTGAAGCGCATGTATTTAAAATAAAATACTACTATTAAAATATAATATGTATTACACTAAAAAACTTAAAAAAATTAAATTAAATTACAATGTTTTGAAATAAACTTTTTAAAAGCACACAAGTATTCAAGTAGTATAATATTTACAATTTACCCCCTCATTCCAACATACTACATATCATATACAAACAACTTAATTAAATTTAAGAAAATTAAATTAGTATTAATTTAATAAAAATATAATTAAATGGACCCATCAGTAAAAGAGTCAAATAACTTTAATACAATTGATAACACCACAACAACATTAACAGATAATAATAGTAATAGTTTAGTGGTACAACATCAATCAACAACATCTAATATCAATAATAATAATAATAATAATAACATTGTGATAACAACAAGATCCAGTGATCATCAAAATGAAGGTTTGTTTCTTTTTAATTGGGAATATTTTAATTTCATTCATTTTTATTCATCGTGTTATCAGAATTTATTTAGGAGGGAAAATGTAATGAGATAAATATCTCTCGCCTCCTTAAATAATACGATCGTGTTAGGCTAGAAAATTGACTAATCCAGATTTCATACATGATGGCTACATATATTTCTTAAGGTAGTTCATTCGTAAACCCACTTTTCTTAAGAATTTTATGAAATTGAAATCTAGAGCACGGTAGTGCGCAAGGCCGAGATTTAAGGGAGACTTTCGGACTTTTCACTACAGTGCTATATCTTATCGTTAATTTAGGCTCATTTTTTGGGTGCTGTATCTTTTGAACGGAAAGAGCTACAGGGTTGATATTTCGAATATAGATACTTTACGGAATTATAAGAACCAATGTTTTCAATCAATGTTAACGAATTAACCGTTAAAAAGTTATTTCACTTCAAAAACGCAAAATTCGTGGGAACGCCCTCAAAAACTTAAGTATTAGATATCAAAATTATGAGCTACTTCCAGATATGCTGTAAAGTTGATATTGGGCATGTAGATAGCTGTAGTACCCAAACCGACGGGAAAATTGCGAAAACTCGAAATTTGTATCGGAAAAGTGGAAAATTTAACATTTTTTATTTTTAAGACTAGTTTAACTCAAACTACCTTGTAGAGAACGATATATCATATATACCTATTAATTTTTATACCATATAGAAATAGACATTGCTATTTGAATACAGCAGTATGCGTTGATTTTAAAAGTTATGCAACGGAAGCCTCGGAAAATTGGAAAAACATCCTCCAAAATTATGTTTTTCTGTTCTATTAATGCTATAAAGTTTGAATTTTCACTAATCGACCCGAAATAACGTCAAAATTAACAGAATATTTTGAAAAATTTCATTACCTACATCGCAACCACACCGAAAATGGGAAAAACATCCCTAAAACTTACCTCTTTACTTCTATTCATGATAGAAAGATCAGTTTTTTTCCATCACAACCCTTCGAACTTGGTAAAAACACCCCCAAAACCAACCTTTTTGTTCTATACATACAACAAGATTCAGTTTTTTGCAATCGACGCTTAATAGCTACAAATTAGGAAGTTATTTCGAAAAACTTAATATATTTTTTTGCAAACTCCCGAAAAATTGAAAAAACACCCCCCAAAATTACGTTTTTCAGTTCTATATATGATGAAATGATGGAATTTTGACCAATCGACCCGAAATAAAGTCAATTTAACAGAACACTTTGAAAAATTTTTTTACCTATAACGCAAACCTCCGAAAATGGGAAAAACACCCCTTAAACTGCCTTAAGGCATTTTGATCAGACTAAAAACATGACCGCTAGAGAGTGATTTATGTATTCTAAGGAAATTCGCTAAGTTGACGCAGCTCCTGCGTAACGAATTTTTTTTTGTGAAGTGGAGCCAACGGGTCAAGTCATTTCTTCAAAGACTATAACGTTGATAATCAATTATCTGTAATAAACGATTAGTTTAGAAGTCATAATCGAAACAAATCAAATAACATCTTATATATACTAAATTTTATATAGTTATTTTAATAAAAAATATATCACTCTTATTTCACATTAATTTGTGGCGTTTTAATAAAAGGCCTATGATATATGATCGATGAATATTATTATCAATAATCCAATGTATAAAATTTATGCTTTCTTTTCAGTTTTCTTTGGCAATAACACTGCTTGAATATTTGGTAATATACCGCCTTGAGCAATTCTTACAAATTATAACAATTTATTTAATTCTTTTCATCATTACGAATTGCTAATTGAAAATAAACTTGTTTATTTTTAAACTTGTTTACTTAAAAAAAGTTACATTGTAACAATACAATACAACAATCAATGTTTTCTATTTGGAGTATTAAAACATACTGTTATATTAAACTAGAAAATTTTTATTTAAATACTAAATGTCTATCTAATCAAAAAGGAGGCGGTAACCTTGTCAACAAATCAGATCGATATATGCTTCATATGTTATTTTAATTACAATTAAAGTTGTTAAATTTTCCGTTTGTAAGAAAGGTAAGTTTTCGAGAAAATCTTAATAAAATATTTTCTTCTTAATAAGTGATGATATGGGATAAAGGACCGAGCTATTTACAAAGTAAATAGATCCAGACTTCATATAATAGTTGCTCCTTAAAAAGTGATGATATACGAGAAAGGACCGAGCTATTAACAAAGTAAATAGCTCTAGACTTCAAATAATAGCTGTTCCTTAAAAAGTGATGATATCCCATAAAGTTTCGAGCTATTTACAAGCTAAACAGCTCGGTAAACTATTTATTAAAAAAATAAATGAGGGGTAAATTAATTAAGTGTAAGAAAAAATTTGGTTGAAATTTATGTCGTAAGTTTTCCCTTAGTATGTTTTTATTAGCGAATTTCCTGAAAGGAAATAGAGCTATTGGTCCCGTACCGAGGTCAAAATTTCGCAAAAATTTCTTCAAATGTCCATCGCTCCTACCTTGTAGATGTCAAAAATCACCATCTGTAAAATTTATATATATATATCTATGGACATATATATATATATATATACATATATATATATATATATATATATATATATATATATATATATATATATATATATATATATGTGTCTGTAATCACTCTAGCGGTCACAGTTTTCATTTTATCGGAATGAGATTTGGTATTTAAAGCGCTTTTGGTATTCAAAAGGTCAAGTTCGTTAATGGGTAAAATCGGACCAGGGGAAAGGGGGTTTTAGAGGGAGGGGGAAACTCAAAATTTGACATATCTCCCTTAATATTCGAAAAATCGAAAATTTTATAAGAAGTAAAGTTGTAGGTATTAAGTTTTACTGTAATTTTGTTTCTCATCATTTTTTCTGTAACCCTAATATTTACAAAAATATTGACGGTTTAAGATTGAAAATTAAATTCCTCAATATCTCTGTACGCATTAGAGTTTGAGCAAAAATGATAAGGTGATGAAATGTAGAAAACATGATTTTCTACAACTTTGTTTCTTACGCATTTTTCGTTTGTTCACATATTAAGAGAGATATTTTAGATTTTGTGTTTTCTTCTATCTTTATGCACCCCTTTTCTATTGACGTATGTCATTTATTAATAAAATTGGCCATGCAAATACTAAAATCAGATACGATGATTTCAAATTTCTGATGATTTCAAATATTTTTAAACATGCCGCGTTATAAAATTTTAAAAATTCGTTACGCAGGAGCTGCTTCAACTTAGCGAATTTCCTTGGAATAAATAAATTACTCTTTAGCGGTCACAATGTTAGTCTGATAAAAATGAAATGTCGTATCTGATTTTAGTATTTGCATGGCCAATTTTATTAATAAATAACATACGTCAAGGGGAAAGGGGGGCATAAAGATAGAAGAAAACACAAAATATAAAATATCTCTCTTAATATTAGAACAATCGAAAAATGCGTCAGAAACAAAGTTGTAGAAAATCATGTTTGCTACAATTCATCACCTTATCTTTTTTGCTCAAACTCTAATGCGTACAGAGATATTGAGGAATTTAATTTTCAATCTTAAACCGTCAATATTTTTGTAAATATTAGGGTTACAGAAAAAATGATAAGAAACAAAATTACAGTAAAACTTAATACCTACAACTTTACTTCTTATAAAATTTTCGATTTTTCGAATATTAAGGGAGATATGTCAAATTTTCTGTTTCCTCCTCCCTTTAAACCCCCCTTTCCCCTGGTCCGATTTTACCCATTAACGAACTTGATCTTTTGAATACCAAAAGCGCTTCAAATACCAAATCTCATTCCGATAGAATAAAAACTGTGACCGCTAGAGTGATTACAGACACATATATATATATATATATATATATATATATATGTATATATATATATATATATGTCCATAGATATATATATATAAATTTTACAGATGGTGATTTTTGACATCTACAAGGTAGGATCGATGGACATTTGAAGAAATTTTTGCGAAATTTTGACTTCGGTACGGGACCAATAGCTCTATTTCCTTTCAGGAAATTCGCTAAAAGAGTAAAGTATCGCGAAGCGAAAGGAACGCATAGCATACGCGAAGCATATGCGAAGAGTAACAAAACGCTACGCGTTTTGTGCGAAGCCTTTGGCTTCGTATATTTAAGCCTTTCAAAAATTATTGATATCCGACCAAAAACATAAATGTAAGAAAGGGCCGAGTTTTCGGGAAAATCCTTAATGTAATAGTTCCTTCTTAAAAAGTGATGATATGAGAGTAATGACCGAGCTATTTACAAAGTAAATAGCTCTAGACTTCATATAATAGTTGCTTCTTAAAAAGTGATGATATGGCAGAAAGGACCGAGCTATTTACAAAGTAAATAGCTCTAGACTTTATATAATAGTTGCTTGTTAAAAAGTGATGATATGGAAGAAAGGACCGAGCTATTTACAAAGTAAATAGCTCTAGACTTCAGATAATAGTTGCTCTTTGAAAAGTGATGATATCCCATTAAAGAGCCGAGCTATTTACAAAGTAAATAGCTCGGTAAACTATTAACTAAAAAAAATAATGAGGGTAAATTGATTAAATGTAAGAAAAAATTTGGTTTAAAATTATTTCATAAGTTTTCCCTTAGTATGTTTTTAAAATTTTATAACGCGGCAAGATTTAAAATATTGGAAATCAGAAAAAATAACTTGCCGCGCTATATAAAATTTTAAAAACATACTAAGGGAAAACTTATGAAATAATTTTAAACCAAATTTTTTCTTACATTTAATCAATTTACCCTCATTATTTTTTTTAGTTAATAGTTTACCGAGCTATTTACTTTGTAAATAGCTCGGCTCTTTAATGGGATATCATCACTTTTCAAAGAGCAACTATTATCTGAAGTCTAGAGCTATTTACTTTGTAAATAGCTCGGTCCTTTCTTCCATATCATCACTTTTTAACAAGCAACTATTATATAAAGTCTAGAGCTATTTACTTTGTAAATAGCTCGGTCCTTTCTGCCATATCATCACTTTTTAAGAAGCAACTATTATATGAAGTCTAGAGCTATTTACTTTGTAAATAGCTCGGTCATTACTCTCATATCATCACTTTTTAAGAAGGAACTATTACATTAAGGATTTTCCCGAAAACTCGGCCCTTTCTTACATTTATGTTTTTGGTCGGATATAATATTTATCTAAATATTTTGCATTTATTAAAATTTTTTTTTTGATCGATCATTCATATTGATATATTAAGTTTAGTCACGATTTTGTAACGCTTGAAAATATTGATCGCAGAAAAAAATTACCTAATTAGTTCATAAAATTACCTAATTAGTTCATTTCCGAATGTCCGTCCGTCTGTCCGTGTGGGCACGATAACTCAAGAATGAAAAGAGACAACGAGCTGAAATTTTTAATGGGCAATATCGGACCATGGTTATGCAAAATGGGCAAAACTACCTATCTTTGAAACCGTAAGAGATTTAACAAAAATTTAATAACAAAAAATCTTCTTTTCTTTAAAATAAACCAAACTTCTGTTTGGAAATTTTTTCCATAAACTCAATAGTATTCTCATAATTTGTGCTCAAAAGTTCCTCGGAAACCAAATAATATGCCCATCTTTAAAATCATACGAGATTTTTTTTTTAAATTGGGCGCAATTCAAAAATTGTTAACAATTCAAACATTGATATACAACTCAGTATATACTGGGTAATCAAACCATTAACTCAGTTACATTACTTGTTTTATTTTATTTTATATATATATATATATATATATATATATATATATATATATATATATATATATATATATATATATATATATATATATACCTGGTATACAAAACTGAAATAAAAATCAAACAAGTAATGTAACAACTAGTTAATTGTTTGAATACCCAGTATATACTGACTTGTATATCAATGTTTGAATTGTTAACAATTTTTGACAACTATAATTTTTTTTCTGATGATTTTTTCTGAAACTAACATTTACAGAAATATTTACGATTTAGAAATATTCGCCATGGAGACTGTTGTTTCGCGATCAGTAACTGTCGCTTGGCGAAAAATGACTATCGTTTCGCGATAAGTGACTGTCACTTCGCAATAAGTGACTATCGTTTCGCGATAACTTGCTGTTGCTTCGCGATAAGTGGCTGTGGCATTACCAAACGTATCGCGTTAACTAACGCTTCGCGTTGAATCATCAACGCTTCGCTGTAAGTTACGCGTCGCGTTGAAAATCGCTTCGCTGTAACTTAAACGTCGCGTTGAGTAATGCGTCGCGGTGACCAAACGCTTTGCGTTAACTAACGCTTTGCGTTGACTTACCAAGGCTTCGCGTGGACTAACTTACGCTTCGCTGTAACTAACGTGTTGCGTTGACTAACCCTTTGCGTTTACCAATGCTTCGCGTAAACTAACGCTTCGCATTAATTAACTAACGCTTCGTGTTGACTTACTAACGCTTAGTGTTGGCTTACTAACGCTTAGCGTCGACTTACGCTTAGCGATGAATAACGAATGCTTCACGTTGACTTACTTACGCTACGTACTCACTAATGCGTTGACTAACCAACACTTTGCGTTAACTAACCAACGCTTCGCCTTGACTAACCAATTCTAGCCACATATAAATATTTTTTTTGTAAAATTCTATTAAAAATGGATGTAAACTTATAAATTGATAAATATATGATTTAATTTTAGTAATGAATTAATATATTTTGTTTTTTTACATCAGGTACATACAGTGATGAGCAATTATTGGGGCAAATACATGATCAAAATTTGGTTTCTTTCAACATTGAAGATCAAATTGACACTGAATCATCCACTTCCATATCGGTAACAACAAAACGAAAACAACGACGATATCGAACGACATTTAATAATTTTCAATTAGAAGAATTAGAACGTGCTTTCCAAAAGACACATTATCCAGATGTATTTTTCCGTGAAGAGTTAGCTTTACGTATTGATTTGACTGAAGCACGAGTTCAGGTGTGTGTATGTGTGTGCGTGTCTGTGCTTGTGCCCTTATAGAAAAAACTTGTATGTGTTGTGTTTAGAGCAAAGATTAATTCTGATTTAGGTTTGGTTTCAAAATCGACGTGCCAAATGGCGTAAACAAGAAAAAAATTCACTTAGCCCGTTATTGAAACAACATGGTATGAAAGAGTATTCGAATATGATATCAATACCAGGTAATTTGAAAATCCAGATGCGTAAACAATCATTTTTACCCATGAAAAATTTACAAGGGCTTGGCCTTCACGTAGATCTATTAGTTAATGAACGGATTGTTATACTCCAATCCTTATATTGTGGCAAAACTATTCAGTTTAAAAAGTTTCAAACAAAGATGGTTATTTAAAAAACTTGTGTTTGAGCTTTTCTTTTAAATCTTACGGTTTTAAAGATTGATATTCCCCTCCCCTAGTGGAGGATGCACAGCCCGATTTTGGCCATTCGAACTTAATATCACTTTTTGAACTCTAGAACGCACACCCAAAATTTTAATTCTCTTTTGTTTTTTGAGTTATGGCGCGTCTAATCGCTAAACCACTCATAACTCTAATTTGACTAATCACTCACTCCGTAACGGCTGAACGGATTTTCATAAAATTTGGTATATAGTTACTTTAAGTCTAGAAATAGGACTCAGAGTACTTTTCATTCCGGAAAATTTATAGTTCCTGTGGGGTAGTAACAAAACGCAAGGCGCTGAAAACGTGCCAACTCTATCACTATTATAGCGGTAAGACATGACGGGGAGAAAATAAAAAATTCAAAAATATTTATTTTGGCGATACAGCAAAAACTTAAACTTAAGTCTTAGCAGAAATTTGCGAAACTTGGTCTTAAAGTACGTTAACAAAATTTGACTTATCTTTTTCAGTATGCACGGCACCACTGAGTCCACCGTTATTATTTTCAACACCGCCACCTACAAATGGAAACTATCACGAAATATCATTATATAACAATCAATTTCAAAGTACACCATCAACATCATTAAATATCGAATCAATATCACCATTACAACAATCCTCAAATTCTTTATTTCTTGATTATAATTGGTCCAATAATTTCAATAGTACACCAATTGTTAATAATAATCATTCAAATTATGGTACATACACAACAAATATTTTAACTATAGATAAATTAAAAGAAAATAAACAAATTAAGACATTCGATACATCCACAGATACTTCAATATGTATAATTACAGACGGGATTGATAATGTTTCATATTCAACAAAACAAAAATTATCAAACGATGATAATACTAATCATACAAAACAATCCGATTTTGATGAGAATCAATATTTAAATATTACTGATAATAATGAAGAACATGAAAAAAATTTAAAAAATAAATTACATGATTGTTTAGATGAAATTGTTGATAATAATGATAAACATGATAATTATGACGATATATGTATTGATTCTGATTTATTAAAATTAAATACAAAATAAAATAAGTATAGATCAGTGAGTCAATTATTTATAATGTACCCTATAGGCGAAAATGTTTAAGATGGTAGCGCCGCGTGACCAATAAACAAACTAAATCAGAAAACAATATTATAAATATAACACGTAGTGACTTTGTGAATGTTTTAAAATATTTTTATTATTTTATAACGATTTTAGTAAATTTTTGTACTTGATACATTTAATAATTTTGATTTTTAATCCGACATTTTAGGTTGGTTAGTTTTAGGTTAGGTTAGTTAATAATTAAGTAACTATTTATTTATTTTTTACTTTATAAAGATTTTAAATTCATAATTTTTATTATGAGTAGGAATATTTTTAAATATGGCTTCTTTTTTTTCTTGCATTTGAAGGATAATCACGTATCAATTAAAATGTTAACCTTTATGTTGTCTAGTTTTCTACCTTTATAGAAGTAATCATTGTCACTGAAATAAATTCAGTCAATTTCCACGCTTTATGTTTATCAATTAGAGATTTAGAAACCAACATATTTTTTCTTGGCCTAGCTTTGGAAAATAATTTAACAGAATTTCTGGGTTTCTTCTTTTATAGGTGAACACAAAGGCGCTGCACAATATCGTGACATTAAATTATAAAATTTGCTAAAAAAACGCTTACAGATTTAAATTTACATATGACATATTTCTTATTTTTGTTAGTTACATCATATGACCACCAGAGGCGTAACGCTTAGCAAGTTTCGCGTACATCATACTTATTAAATTTTATTTTCTAAATGATTAATTATTTTAGTTTGTGCTCCAAGTAATATGTCCGTTTTTATAGCCGGTATTTGAAGAACCTGTCATTAAATTGAATTTTCTTCAGAACAACCTTAAGTTTATTCCCGCATGTCTGTCTGTCTATACTCATAAAATGGCGTAGGCACTCATAAAATAAACACAAAGCACAACGAGCTGAAATTTTGGGTGTGTTCTAGACCTAGAGATATATATATTCTCTCTATGGTTCTAGAGCGAAAAAGTGAAGTGAAGTTCTTGAATTATCAAATGGGGCCGTACATACCCCCTCCCAACTAAAAAGATATAGAAGAAAAGAAAAACACAAAAAATGTTTCTTTTTTAAAAATAAAAAAAAATTTCATTTGAACCTATTTAAAAAAATAAAAGATACAACAGTTTTTGTCAAAATATGACAATTATACATGATTTATATTTATGTTTTTGGTTGGGAACCATGAATAAGAAGAGTTTGTCTAGGCTTTGAACACGTGACTTTGACAAGAGTTCGTCTATAAACAAACTTAACATTTTGTCTTGAAAATTGAAATAAATAACAAATTGTTAAAATCATAAAGTTATTAAAAAATGAAAATTAGATGTCGAACATGTTACAGTTTAACTGATGAAAATCAAACGTTAAGTTTACTCACTGAATATGCAGGTAAATTACTTGCAACCATGTTAAATGAGTGTACTACCGTAAAAGTAAGTCATTGATATAATAGGTGTAGCAAAAAGAAATCCATTATTTTTGAAGGTTTTATTTAACATACTTAGAATGATCCGATTTAGGTCAAATATGCGCCGTTTTGTTCGATAACTTGTTGCCATTTTGAGGGTTATTCCATTATGCCTCTCATAGAAGCCGTTGTCCCTATTGGCAAAAAACTGGGACACTCGATTTTCACCACTTTAAAAAATACCAATTCTCACAGATTATTGAAGTGCTTTTTCTCATAGCATCTTCAGATAATTTTCTGGGATCGTACCCACTTTGAAATTAGCTGTGCTCTCGAGAATAAGTTATAAAACTTAAATTTCAACCAACTAATAAATCAGTGTTATCTTTTATGAATTCATTTACACAACCTGATAGTTTTGTATCTGTTGACCCCAAAACATAAAAATCCAGACTCCATATCGGTTTTGATTATTTTAGAGCTTATGTACGCTATAAAACTAAATGTTCAAAAGCTAACATCATTAACAATTTAAAGTAATTATTATGAGTATACTTTGATTTACAGGTTCTCGAAAGGGACAGCTTCTCACAAAAAATATGTATTAGTTGTAAAATTGAATTAATTAGATGTTTTAATTTTCATGATCGATGTATACGTGTCCAACAATTATTTAATTCTAATGAAAATACACATGTTGTCGATGCAGAGAAAAATAATTTCTCAGCAATATTTTTAATTGATACTGAGGAACTTAAACAAGATTTTAATTTTGACGATAATAAAGAAAATTTTAATGAAAATACTATACATGATGATGAAAACTTCTTCGATAACAACGAAAACGATGAAATTAAAGCAACTGATGACCATATTAAATACTGTTCAAGTATTAGTGGAATGAATCCAGAAGAAATACTCAGTATTATTGACAATGAAACACCAGATATCGGTGAAGAAATCAAGAGGCAACCTTCGAATATCGAAAAAGAAGATCCACCAAAAAAATTATCACAAGAGGAATTCGTAAAATATAAATATTTATGTGAGAAACAAAAAGCACGAAGTATACATTCAAAGACTCGAGGCGAAGTAGTAAATTTATTAGATAATTATTTAAATAAACGTGCTAAAATGTTACCTGTTTTAAATTTGAGAAATACGGCATTCTCAATCACTGATGCACCAGGTCAGAATGTTCAAAGTATTGCCGATAATGAAATACAAGAAAGTGAAATACACATTTTACCGGCAAAGAAACGGAAAATTGAATCGCCAAATGTATCGAACATAGAAAAAAGTCATTTAATACTATCACAAACGGAAGAACAATTATTTAAAATTTAAGTAATCGCCAAAAACTGAACTTTTATGAATAATTTAAAACGATAACTACACTCAAATACAGAAGTAGAGTGTACACACATGTTACCTAATTTTAAAAAAGTGTTGCGCTATTTCATATTTACTTTTTATAATGCTTTCAAAAAATATTGTATCTTTCATATATTTATTTGTATAAATTGTCTTCAACCAAATTAATACCTACATAAGTAAATACCTAATACCTAGTAAAACCTCTATAAATGAAAATTATCTGTAACTCGAAAAAATCTTCGTGCACTTCCTTTCAAACCTTCCATCACTCCATTACTTGAAATGTAAACTCTCTATAAGTCGAAACAATCAATATTTCCCTAAAAGATATTTCAGTACAATTTTTGCCGCAATAACTCGAAAAAAATTTTTATTTGACCTCTTGAAAAAATTTGTGTTTGGTTTGACTACGTCTTAAGTTAGAACTTTGTAAATTAATAGCCTGTTTAAATCGAAACATTTATCTAGGTTGTACTGTATTAGGATTTCTAACCTACTAGCAGTAGTTACGAAATAGTTCACCAGAGTACGACCATGAAACTTGTAGGTCGAAGAGAATGTCACGGGGGTTGAGGCAGGAAACATGGACCTACTAGCTATAGTTTATACTTTACCCACCAGAGAGCATATCCAAGTGCTAAGAGTTCCCAATATTATTTCTTCAAAACAGATTACCAAAAAAATAAATATTTATTGGATATATTTACTCATTTTTATTTTTTTGGTAATCTTGTGTTTTGAAAAAATAATATACGTAGAACTTAGATAAGTCGAATGTCGAAGAAGGCGCAAAAAACTTTGAAATATAGAGGTTACGACTTGAAGAGGCTATTACATCTCTCCCGACTAAAACTCGGCCGCCAAAGTACTTAAATAATATTGAATATTGAAACAAATAGTGTAAATATAGAGGAGTATATCGTAATTTCACTATATACACTTTAATATATTTGAGTATGACAAATATTCACACTAATAATATAAATCTTATATTCTTTTTCTCCGATTATTAAGGAAAAACTTTCTTAAGATGATCGCGTTCAATCGAAATTCTTGTTAATGAAAAACGTAATTTTGGATAACTCCGTAAATATAATAAAAATTATTATGTTTTTTTTATGTTCATATATTATTTAATCTTAAATTTAAAATAAAATTTATGGCTGTTTTTTAATAACTATTTTTAATTATATTTGTATTTTTCTAAATGTTGATCAATGTAAATTATTTATAATATCATTGCCTATCCAAAGAGAAGAAAATTTTCCAATTGGTTAATTCGTATATTAAGATTTAGAGTGCTTTTACTTTTGTGGAAAAACCTGCTATACAACAGAACTAAAACTTAATCTGTTATAGTTACGTGAAAACAGCTGTACTATATTGCAATATTTAACAGCTACACAGCAGAAAATAGATTATCAAGTATGGGTACACAAAATTTCTGTAGAGAAAACTTTAGCTAGAGTCGATTTTTTGTCCTAGCTAGAGCTCTCGGAATGTACACAACAGCTAGATCGCTCTAACTAGGGCGACGAGTCTACTCTAGTTAGAGAACGTAAACAGACAGTCCAGCTCCAGTGTACACATGTAGTGACTCACAATCATAGAGCAGATACACATATCTTACGCATCACATCAACATAGCAATTGAATCTGCGGTACAGTGCAGAACGATACATTTACGTATACACGCATTTTTATATGCTTACGTATACATATATGCACGTATGCAAGCGGATCGACTTTAAAGGTATGTTCTCGTAATGTTGAGAATATCGATGCAATTCTCGCACCTTTTAAAATGCGTGCATTTCAGATATATAAAGCAAGACAACAACAGCTAACAGTCAGTCATACAGACATACAGTACCTAATTCAACATTAGTTCAGCTCAACGTAGTAACAATCAAACATTCGTTGAAATAAAAAAGTAAATACAATTCAAAGTATAATGTAAAAGTTGTAATTGTTATCCAAAAAGTAGTGAAATAAAGTTTACAAAAATATACATTTCAAGTATTTTATTACCACACGCACCCTTTTACTACACACACAAACAAATCTCCCTAGATCACTCTAAGTCTATCTAGCCGGCTGAATAGAGCAGCTAGAGTAGAAAAGTTTTAATCTGTTTACATTTTCAAATTTCATTTCGTTTCACTTAAACATGAATTGGAACAGACAAAATTCTTTAAAATTAATCGAAATGTGGGAGGCAGCTCCAGAACTGTGGTATGTTGCTTCAAAAAAATATAAAAGTAGAGGTTAGAGACATGCGAAAGGATGGAATCTATTCTTCTCTACTCTCTCACGTAGAAAAATCTTGCACACTCGGCTGTACACAGCTCGCAGACTGCCCTAGGTAGAGTAACTCTAGACCCTCTTTAGGCTGCTTTACCTACAGCAAATTTCGTTTCCAGTGTACATACGTCGCTAGTGTAGCCTAGCTAGAGAATATCGAACCTAGCTACAGTATAGACCAGTCTTGATATTTCTCGTAATAAAACCCCATATAGATCTCTTTAAGAAAGTGTGGGGCGCAATACTCTTTTCTGACTATGAACTTGTTAATGGTTCTGATTTTTACAGGTTAACACCCTAAAATACTCCAAGCCGTGGAACATGTTAAATTTAAATATCAATTACCCAAAATACTTTTTCCAAAACATTTTATAAACAATAATCCTTAACATGCTTTTGTAATTCTGGGTATTCATTCTTTCTTTCGACGGACAAATTATCGCATGTGTTATTTCAAAATACATTATTGATTATTTGTGTTTTGGTCAATTCAAAAAACTTTTGAATTTGATAAATAATACTTACATACAAAGTAAAATAAATTTTTTTTAAATATTTGCTCTAGAGTATATATCTGTGAAAATGTGTGATTGTTGCAATGTAAGATGAGTACAAGATAAAAATGGCTAACCATTATGAAGTGCCCAATTGGTAAGTTTTATAATTATAATAAAATAAATAGAACGAAATTGGCTGAATATAACAATTTCAAAATTATTTTAATGCAAATAATTAAATTTTATTTGAGATATATCTATAATAATTTTCTGTTGACATATTCTTTTGTACAAAGGTTATGTTCAGAAAAGTTTGTAAATAAATCAATTTTTAAATGTATATAAATTTTTTTCAGGGCAGGAAAACCACCAATTGGTCTGCATTTGGATGTTTTAAAAGGCGATAAATTAATACAAAAATTAATGATCGATCAAAAAAAATGTTATTTATTTGGCCGTAACGCTCAATTGAACGACTTTTGCATCGATCATGCAAGTTGTTCGCGAGTTCATTCTGCATTTGTGTACCATAAACATTTAAACAGAGCGTTTTTAATTGATTTAGGAAGCAGTAAGTTTTCTAATGTGAATGCGTTGTATTTTATTTTATAATGATAATGTTTTCGAATAGCTCATGGAACGTTTATCGGCCCCTTGAGATTAGATCCGTATAAACCGACTCAATTAGCAACGGATTCAACATTTCATTTTGGTGCTTCTACCCGAAATTACGTTTTACGTGAACGCCCACAAGCGGGCTCACGCCCTATTATAGATGAGTTGGAAACAGAAACTAACGAAGACGGAGAAGGAGGACTGTTAGGTCTTCCTGAAAATGAACTAGAGCTGGATGTAAGAAATTCTATTCACAATAATTTTGGATGGTAGAAATTAAAAGCTTATTTTTTTATAGAATTTAACAGAATTTAATACCGCACACAATCGTCGAATTTCCATGCTTGGTATAACCGATGATAGCGAAAAACGAACAAATTCACGAAAACGTAAACGACGTGGTGTGTCATTTAATGAAGATGAAGAAATAATCAATTTAGAAGATATTGATCCAACAATTGGCAGATTTCGCAATTTAGTGCAAACTACAATTATACCTTCTGCACAAAAACGACCAAAATTAGCATTGGATCATAATTTATCATCAAGCGGAGTAGAAATTGGTCTTGCTAAAAATTTACATCCAAATCTGTCACATCTGTATCATGATATTCCACCAGAGTCACATTCAGGCGATCCAATTTCCCCATCATCATTAACATCTAGTTCAATGTTTAGTAATTTTAATAATTTAAGTGCAAGATTAGGCATGTCATTACCAAATCCAGCACCAGAAGTTGACATGATGGAAACGCAGCCGATACCATCAAATTCACAATCATTTAACAATGCATTACCAAGTAATAATCAGAATATTAGTGAAGCGGGACAAACACAAGAACCCAAAAAGAAAAAATATGCAAAAGAAGCTTGGCCGGGTAAAAAACCAGTACCAGGACTATTCTGAACATCTTATACTAGAATTATACTCAGTCATCTATGGAAATGGCTTGGAAATTTATTTGTAATGTACTGTAATGTAAATAGATTTTCGTTCAGCTAAAAAAGGGTTTAACAATGCCTTACAGTTTTAAGTATAATCATTTTATTTTTACGTATTCAATAAGTGCAAAACTTTAAGTTGGAACATTTTTTCTATACGCGAAACTTAAATAAGCGTTACGCCTCTGGTTTATGATGCAACTAACAAAAAACATAATTAAGTAATAAATTTACGTTGCATAAATGTAAATTTGATTCTGTAAGCGTTTTTTTATCAAATTTAATAATGTCTTGATATTGTTCAGTGCTTTTGTGTTCATCCAATGAAAGAAGAAAAATCCATAAGTTTCGTTTCATTGTTTTCAAAAGCTAGACACAAAAAATATTAATTGAAAATAAATTGGGGTCTAAATCTCTAATTAATAGGCCCCAAGCGTGAAAATTGGTTAACTCATTAGAAAATATATGAAAATGTGTTCTCTTCATTTCAGTGACAATGATTACTTCTAATGCCAGTAGTACACACTCGGCGAATGTCTTGGCGAGACATTCGTAAGGCGAGGAACCGCGAGTGGAGCAACTGTATAGCCTGAGTGTTCAGCCGGCAATACAGTTCTCATCAGTTAGTCAACGAAATTACGTTGGTATACCTGTAAAATGACATTATTAAATTAAAAAACACTTAGGCCCAGTTTTTTTAAGGATAAGCCTAGTTATTTAACTCGCGTGGTTTAAGTTAAGTTCCCCCACTTCGAGCCCCTTACCCTAATGACATACTGTACACGTGTCAATAACGTTGCAATCTTCACAATTTTAGAGACAATTACACAAAAATCACTCTTTGTTAATAACTTGATATCACTGCATAAAATATTTAACACTTTGAATTGAAATATTTGAGGTTATGATAAATAATATATATGATAATATATAATAAATTATTATTCAGATCTTATAATAATATATATGATAATAATAAAATATAATAATATATTAACATAATATATATTATTATTCTTCTGATCAACGCTACTATTTTCGGGATCTAGGTGGGGGAACTTAACTTAAACCACGCGAGTTAACTAAGTAGGTTTATCCTTAAAAAAACTGGGCCTTAGTAATTTTTTTATGTTAAATTTATAAACATGATTTAGTTTGTTTAATGGTCACACGGCGCAACCATCTAAAAAAGTTTCGCGCAGTATAAAAATAGCGTTATAATATGCACAATAGTGCGTAGAAGTATATTAATTTGTAAAGAAGCCTCGAATATCGTCAAATTTTGAGTGGATCAGTCTATTTTCAAAATGAATGGGAGGAAACATATATTTAATACTAAGTATTAAACATATGATTAAAATATGGTTTAAATAAGTTGCCCTTCTACTTTTAAAAAAAGTTTCCCTTACGCGCATATAATAGTCATAACAAAAAAATTCAACTCTATATCGAACATTACGACGGGGAAAGTTTTAGTATAGTTTATTGAAATTGCATTCCTACGAAAACGGTAAGAAACATAGATAAACTTAAAATTGCATAGTTGGTCATCATAAAAATACTAAAAACATATCTAAGAAACATTTTTCTAAAAAGGAGTATATTCGGCACAAAATGAGGAGGTTTTATGTAATAGTTTATAATAATATATCCTTTGGTATTAACTTTTCGGCAAAAATAGTTATGTTGAAGGTGAAAAAAATTTAAAAAAGAGTGCGTGTAACCTTTAAAAAAAAAGAGAGTAAAACTTAAATTAATACGCGGCTAAAGTAGTTTTACTTCAAAAATGCTTTCTGTTTCTCGAACATATTAGGATGCTGTTAAGCCCATGAATTGGGTTATCTGCCTAGTGTCCACAAGTTGGTTTAGCCTACCCCAATATATGTATTTGGCAGTCGGAGTTCAATAATTAAATGGCGTGCATAAGGTTAAAATTTAAAAGTTTAACATACACACTGGATTGTATGTTTACATTTATAGTTCAATAACGAATAAATTATTTAAATAATAGTTCAATTTATATATCACACAACAAATAATAGTCAATTTTGATGATTTTCATTTCCACAGTAACTATAATTATTAATATGCACGCAAGTTTCGTAAGATACCAAAGTAATGACGTCACGTTTTATTACCGATTCACCCTCAGTATTTATTTTTTGAGCTGTGCGCGTAAAGAAGTTTCACTTCAAAAAATGCTTTTTTTAGCTTAAGTCAACAGTGGCGAAGAGGGATATTTCAGTTCATTATAGTGAACTGAATAATTGAATTATTTCAGTAAAATATACTTTAATTTCGACCTCCTCTTACCTTCACAATATTTGAATCTAGCGAAAAAAATGCAAGACCACATGTTTATTCATAGTTTAAATTTTTTTAATGTAACTAATTTTGTCGATAAGTCAGCCGGTAAGGAGATTTAAAAAAAAAAATTCCCTATTAAATAAAACGCTTTCGATTTGTATCGAATTCACTCCGCAGATTTACTAAGACCTACTCAACGGTTGGCAAGATATCAAGAAAACAGAAAAACGCATCCTTATAAAAAAAAATCAATATTATCATGGTGCCACCTGGCACCTTATACTTTTCTACTCAATACAACCAAACAAGATTTGAAAAAAATATTTTCTGGGATTAATTTTATAAACGATGGCGCCACTAAAATCTCTATACTATTCTGAAAACTATTATTATTTTTTAATGAAAACTTATATTTATTAATTTTAATGAATGTAGATAAAAAATAAATAAACTTAAGATAAAGTGTAATCTTTTTGATTCTTGTTTTCCCGTGTTGACCCAGACTATTTGTCAAATTTTCTTTTCAAAAGATCATCACGTTTTACTAAAACCAAGATAATCATTCTATCCCACACCGTGTCAGTTTTCTTTGAAAAATTGACTATTCGTCCCTTAGAATAAATATATTTTTTTGGAAAACTCACTTAAGGGACCAAGACTATCTAGAACTGGTCTGTCTTTGGAGTAAAACTCTAATGTTTTTCTTAAAAATATTTAAATGTTTTTTTTTTCCTGATTTTTGTTTTAAAATGAAAATCCGCTATGGTTAACGTTGAGGCATCTTCGTTAAGATATTCCAAAATTTTGTCAAAGAGAAATTTTGAAAAAACTTGAAAGTATTGCTCATTTTGTCACGGTGGGATAAAAATTTCACCGTGTGTACCGTCATTTCAGAGACATGTGTCATTTGAGTGAGGCTTAAAACAGTAAAACTCAACAACAGTTGAGAAAGAATTTATATTAAATATATAAATTCAAATATCTTATAACCATAAAGCAAATTAAGTGTTAACTTGTAAAATATAAAAAGACACATGACAAACCACGTCTATTTTTTAACTTTAAATCTGCGTCTTATAGTAATGTGAGTACAAGATCACTGTTCTTTTTCCGTAGTAAATTGGCATTTTGTAAATATGCAGATCTTATGTTGATAATACGAGCTCAGGTTATTTATTTACTTCTTAAACTAATTCTAAAAACCAACATTTTGGCGCATCGATCTTAGTTTCAATTGTGAATAATAAGTACAAATAGTGGCTGTTAGTAGCTTAAAAAATATTTATGGCTTATCAACTTTTGTATGGAACTTTTTCTCATAAACTGAATAGTTTTGCCACAATTTCAGCTCAATCATCTGTAATTACTGTAGATTACAAAGGTTTGCGTATGAGTATATAGCACCTTTATACCCTACTTTGTATTTTTAAACATTTGTGCGTGTGTAAGAAGTAAGATAAACAGTACACGCATTGATACTGTACTCAGTATATACAGAGTATTTAAGCAATTAACTCAGTTATTTTCAATTGTGATTATTATAACATCTTATTTTGAACATTTTGGATTTGGACAGCATACGTTTAGCCGCTTTGTTTTTAATTGCGGTTATGACTTCAAATCAAGTTAGCGTTCCACTAAGCACTCACAACAATTACGCCCACGACCGCGATTTTTCCCGTTCCACTTGCTTGCGAGCGTTACAATCATAAACCCAAGTGGAATGGACCATTGAGCATTTTAACCGTTGATGTAAACATTAAAAATAGCGAGCTTGCAAATAAGTCAGAAGCTTAAAGAGATTATGTTATAATTTGTAAGCCTTAATAATAAACTTATTGATCAATTTGATTTATATTTAAAAAAATATACAATTGAATTTTTTATATTTTATTTTGGAGTATTTAAATAATTTATGTTTAAATATAATCAAAATGTCGTTTGCGGCGACAGTCGAAGCATCGCGATAATACTAAAATATCTCTTTCCGAATCACACAAAGTAATATTTTCTGTCGCCATCTTTAACTTTTAAAAATTGCGCCGAATTTGTCAATGTCCACTTCGACCCACCTCTTCAGATGGGTCGTTGTGAGCGAAAATAATGACGTCATTGGTGACGTTTTGACGACTGTGGTCGTCATGTGGAACGGCTGAAGGAATATTTTGATCGTTGTGAGCGTCTAGTGGAACGCCCACAACGTTGAAGGATTCTAAAATAGGAGAAATATACGTTTTGTATTTAAAATTGAAATAGCAAATATTTAAAGAATATCTTCTTACACTTTGTTTTTTATTTACTTGCATCATTTATGAAACTGATGTTTTATTCTTTTCAATTTACAATATTTATTATTACAATTTGATGAATTTCATTCAATTCATTTCATTTCTCTTTTTACAATACAATCTCATGTATAATAATAATAATAATACATAAAAACTGCACATGCGTACAGTTATTAGTATAAGATTTGTTGTATATTATGTATAATTTTGTATATAATTTGACGGAAAAAAATGCTTATTTTATAGTGGTTATTGATAGACACACATTAATAGTTGATTGGATGATTGCAAACAGACAACGTGTTTTGATATTGTTTTATTCTTGAGTGTGTAGATAGAAGTTAATGAAATGAGTATGAATACTACCTTCAAGTAGTTTAGTAATTATGGATTGGTGGAAAGGAACATGAAAGGAAGGAGTTTGATTTTATGTTGATATTACTGTATTTGCATCCATTTTAGTGGTATCACCACTACTGTTATTCTCAACTACAAAATGTTGACTGGCATCGAATCCACGCATCAAACTATATTTTAAACTATCTAGATTGAACTCAAGCATGTCATTTATTTCTTTTGTTTTCGGTATAAAAGTGGTCCACTCGTTTGAATATTCGTCCAGATATTCAATGGAATTTAAAAATGTTTTTCCTAGAAACATAAAATAAATATTAATAATCGTTTGTACAAAAAATAATTTAGTGAATCCTGCAGCTACCGGTCATGTTAATTAAATGTACATAAACTTAAATGTTACAGTCATGTTTATAAACGTGGCTAAAGTGGTTTATTTGGATATTTTTAAAAGGAAATACAAAGACCAATGATTGTGATTATTAATACTGCCAAAGTTCGGGTAATTACCCATTTTTCAGATAATTTCGCTTCTTGCGGGTAGTCTGAATATGCGGGGAATTCCGGGTAATTTGCAATTATGCAGTTTTTTTTTATTCAGCCTTTTTTTAAATTTCAAATTCAATTGCCTGCGCTGAAATTGTTGCGGAACAGAAACTTTAAGTCTGATTTGCATGGTCATTAAACCAATAATATATTTAATTTTAAATTTGCCGCTCAAATGGCTTTTCCTAATTGGTTAAGTTTTTTTTTAGTAACAAACTCAGCTATACTTAGTCATCGGATAATTCCGTCTGAAGAAACGGGTATTCTCGAGTCAACTCATCGGCAGCACTGGTGATTATGCAAAAGCAAAATGTTCAGTATAATAACAAATTGCCAACTCGATCAACTTTTATAAATAAAGTTATTTTACAAAAGTTACGACATGATCAAATTTGACTATGCTTTGACATGATCAAATTTGACATAACCGAAAGGTAACAACACTAGCAATGGATGAGTACTGTGTAAATAAAATCCTGATTAGCATTCATATAAACCTCTAACCCACTCAGATATAAATCTGAGAGTGAATCCTGAGCGGCATAGTTTAACTCATGAGCGGAACTAAAGGAAAATTACATTTACCTAGTAAATTTACTATTGTAATTACCTAATAAACTATCTATTAAACTGTCTATTAACTTTATATAAATTAAAAAAATTCCATATGTCTGGAGCACATTTCTGCATTCATAGCGACAACAACACTCCAACTTTCGGTAATTATTCAGAGAATAGATAGCTTTTGACAGCACAACATGCAGAGACATTACAGAAAATTTGACAAGGAAAGGAGTAAACGTTATGAGTTTAAAAAGGATATGTGGTATGTTCGCTAGAAGAACTGCCGAAAGGGCTATCAGGATTGATAAAATGAGTTGTGTAACCAAAACTTCAATTAAAATAATTGTAACGAAGATAATTTTTGGTGTTAATATTGTTCGATATCACAATCATCAATTGTATTTGTAATTAATATTGATATGAAAAAGTTTTTACCTGAAAATCCACCTGCTGCATACAAACGATTATCTACAACAGCTACAGCAACATTAGCCCGTGGTGTAGTCATACTTGGTCCCGCAACCCATGTATTGGATTCTTCATCAAAAATTTCAGTTGTACTCAACGATGATGTTCCATCAGAACCACCTATAAAAAATATACGATAACGTGAACGTTTACTACCAAAAAAAAGGAAATTAACTCCAAAACTTACCAATAACATATAGTTTATTTTTAAAAACACAAGCACCGCATCCACGCCGTGGACCATTTATCGTGTTAGAGTACGTCCATACATTCTGTTCAGGATTATAAACTTCAACAGAGTTTAGACAATTCCAGTTGTCTGTTCCTCCAATTGCATACACCATATTATTAAATGGGGCAACACCAGCTTGATGTCGGCCTATTGAAAATGTTAATTGTAATTTAAAATAATACTGAAATGTAGTTTGTTTTCAGTATCGTGTAGTACTACAGTTCGAACAAGTATGTTACAAACCAGTATTTAATGGGGCAATTGAGACCCACTGATTGGAACTTGTATCGAAAATATCACATTGTTTAATTCCAGCTTGTCCGTTCCAACCGCCAATACAGTAGATTTTATCATTGAGTGTACACGCACCTGAAAAATATTTTAAAAACATACCCCAAATTTTTTAATAATATTAAATAGTTTTTATGAAAAATTTATTTATTTTAAAAAAAAATTCATGTTGTTTTACGAATATTCTTACTTTACCTGCATTAAAATTTAAAAAAAAAACTCACTTTGTATCGACAAAAACAGAAATTTTAACAGCACGTAAGTTTTATTCAAAACAGTTTTTAGCACCTGCTCGATCGAAATCTACGTCTCCTTCTTTCCTGTTTCAATACTGTGTAGATTCTTTAAATTTAAGGTCAATAACTAAACATATTCGCAAAACAAAAACCACAATGAGAAATTAGTATATATATATATATATTCATACCATGATTAGATCTAGCAATCGGCATTGGAATTGATTTTTGCCATTTTAACGGTGTTTTACTTAAATCCAATTGTTCAACGGAATTTAATTCTGTATGACCATTTGAACCACCAAGTGCATACACAATATCATTTATAAATGCAATTTGAAATCGTCCACGATTTTCGCGCATTGTTGGCATATTTATCCATTTATTTGTCATTGGAATGTAAATTTCAACTGTCTTTAAGCATTCCACACGATCATATCCACCTAGAAAACCAAATTTAGTTAAAAAATTTTGAGAAATCGATTATTATAAAGATTTGCGATTGCTTGGTAAAAAAACTACCAATCAATGGCACTATTACTACTACACACAAAGGTCAGTATCTACTCGTAACAGTTTCCTGTGTCAAAAAAGTAGTTTACGAACATTTAGTATTTTTAATTTATAATTAGTTAATTTATAATTTGCTTTCAGAATTGGTATTTATTTAATATGAATATATTATCTAGAATTTGACAGGTAAAAGTTTGGTATGGTAATTTTGGTTTAATACGGTCCCTACCTATATAAAACATCATACTATTATAAACTAGCGATCCGACCCGCCTTCGCACGGAAATTTTAATTAGGATGTACTATACATATAAACCATCCGGAAAAAATTATCCACATGATGGTGAAAACCGTTTCAAAATACGTTGCATGGTTTAGAAGGAGTTAGCGGATAAACAGACAGACGCGGAGGGCGACTTACTTTTATACTATGCTTAGATGAAGGGTATAGGGATTTTGAGATTAGTATGCGAATATATTCAAGGGTCGCGTTTCAAATCTCCAAGATTTGAAACACTTTTGCGAAAATCCAGATACAGGACATTATTTTTTTTTTCTGATAAACTATTTTTTGTGATGTTCCATCTTTTTGCCCGTGTACCCTTCAAATGATAAATTATGATAAAACTTACCACAAACTATCAATGAATCTTGAACACCCGAACATCCTACAGCGCACTTGCCAGAACTCATTGGTGAAATAGCACAATACAAATCTGGTTCTTGTTCATAGGAAAAAGCAGCAGCGATATCAGAATCAGCTCCAGTACTACATGTACTTAATGGTGTATCACTTCCATTCAAACTACCTGTATGACTTCCATTATAGAATGTTCCATTCCCATTGGTTAATGATAATTCAGGTGGTGTACGAATACCATTTGTACCGCCATGATTACTAACAACACCAGGTGTATTTGGTACAGAATTAGATGTTGGTGCATTTAAGCGTAACTGTACTGATAATGTTGTTAAACGACCACTTAATGTGACAAGTGCAAGGAATGTATGTTCAGCAACTGTGGATGATGCAATTAAATTCCAATCTTTGTCAAATTCTTGTTCAACATCTTCCACACCTATATCTCTGGAATAAATAAGCACACGTGGTTTTGATGGTTGTCCTAAACATTTACGTTTTTGTTTTTGTGAATTTGGTCCATTTTTAAGTGATAGTTTCTTATAGTCACGGACCATTTCTGTATTGGAGACGTCTTCGGTTGGCAAATCTGAACAATCTTGTAACGAATTATCCATAGCTAAATAAAGCATGTGCATCTTTTCGTAAAGTCCTGGTAATTCAATGAGATCATTTAATACTTGTCGTTTAATCCAATCTAATACTAGATGACATAATGAATGGGGGTTACCCAAACACATTTCTTGCCGTGTTTGGTTTAATATTTCAACTTGTACACAATTTAATGATAATAATACCTTGTTCTTTGTAAGATTGTCGAACTAAAATAATATAAACGTAAATTGAGATTTAATTATTTGCAGGTATATTAGTGATTTATTGCTAAGTTGGTTTAATGAATTTAACTACCGTTCACTATTTTTAAATTCTGTATATAATATATAAGAGTATCATAAGTATAGTCTCAAGTTTTTAAGTGTTCATAAAATGACCTAATTTTTTTTAGCCCATCTCGATTACTGTGCATAACCACAGGCCTTTCGACTATGCTCCTCGGTTGAAACTCACTAGAACACAGTTGAGAAGGGTGGTGGGACTCTTGGCAGGACACTGCCGATTGAACTACCTCTTTCATAACTTGGGGATCTCTGATGATCCTACCTGTATGGAGGACGATGAAACCTCTATACATGTGATTTGCACCTGCAGAAACCTACAGGGTGTCAGGCATAGAATTTTTGGGTCCGAAACCCTGGATCCATCAATCCTGAATCCTATCGACAGAATCCTATAGCTTCATCTGCTTAAAATAGCACCTCTTACCCAGAGACGTCTCGACTTCGGGTGACAGTTTGTTCTCAAGGAGGGCACAGAGGATCCCTTGGTCTAGATGCTAGGGACTCATTTGCGGTACCCCTTTTATGGATTATTATTATTATCATAAGTTTAGCCTCAAGTTTTTAAGGGTTGAAAATTAACATCGGAAAAAAATTGTTTCAATTATTCATAAAATGGCCTAATTAGTTCATTTCCGCATACCCGTCAACACGGCAACTCAAGAACGAAAAAATATGGGCCTAATTAGAATGATCAAGAACGAAAAAAGATAACGAGTTTAAGTTGTATGTGTCTGTTTTGAAGTTGAAAGTGATTTCAAGTTCGTGAATGAGCTAAATCGGTCAAAGACCTCCCTTACCCCCTCCTCCAATGTGAAAATATCTAGAAGAAATGTTTAAATACAAATATATATCTTTTTAAAAACGAACAACTTTTCTTTGAAACTTTTTATCATAAACTGAAGTTTTTCCACAAATTTAGCTCAAACGGATTACTCTAGATTACAAAAGCATGCATATATATATTGCATAAGTAAATAGCACCTTAATATATACATTAAAAGTCATATTTTAATACATCGGTGCATGTGTAGAAGTAAAATAAACAATACACGCACTGAGGGGGTTATTAAAAGCAATTAACTCTGTTATTATTTTCACAATTAAAATTTTCCCGGCGAAACGCGTATTGTAAATCACTACATAGTATAAAACAAAGTCTCCAGCTGCGCCTTGTGTGTCTGTAGGGTTTTGTGTACAGTACCAAAAAGTACCCATAATGTGGATCTTATATCGCGTTTTTTCCATCTATCAACTGAAAAAGCATAAAATTTGGCAGAAGAAACTTAACTCCTCTTATAAATATTGTAAGGTGAATTCACGTTTTCGATTGCATGATTTTAGTTTATATTACAATTCCATTTATTTAACGCGTCTCAAAGGCTTTTTTTACTTGTAAAATTTTGACTAAAAATTATCTTCTATCTCATTTAAACTTACTTCATTTGCAATAAATCGATCAACTTGTGCAACAAATTCACGATTTTTTGCAATGCCTGGTAATGATCTTGTCTCAATGCAATTTTCTATATTCAAATTTTTAATTAAATGCTGAATACATTCTTTCACAACTCTGTCCATTTTTAATTGACATGCTGCCAAATACACGGCCTTCACCTGTTTGAAAAAAAAACATAATAATAAATAAAAATGAATTAGATGAATATAATGAATATAATGAATGGGAAAACTTTATGACAGGAAATAAAACTATTTATGTCAGACAAATATATTTCATAGAAGTGTGTATTTTTATTTTGACTTTGCACCCACCAAATACTATAACGAGACAATACCACCCACAAAAAATTGTAAATGATACACTTATCGTGCCTTGCATGCATAACTAATAGTTTTTTGACTTTTCATTTATTAAACGTTTGAAAATAAATATCTTAGCATCTACTAAAATGTAGAAAATTTCTTTAATTCTTATATATTCCACTAACAGTTCAAACGTTGGTTGTTTTCAAACATTCAAACTAGCGGATAATTTAATAATTTTGATTTCATCCAAGAATCAATCATTTATATTAAGACATTATTGCAATTGTTCCATTAAAATAACTTTTACGATAACATTAAAATTGGAAGAAAATTGAGAAAAATTGGAAATTTTATTTTTCGAAGTGATAATAGGGTTGTTTAGGGTTGCCACCTCTCCAGATTTCGCCGGGAGACTCCCGAAATCGTAGTTTCTCCCGACTCCCGATTTCAAAGGTAAATCTCCCGACTTCCCAAGTTCAGTGGAGAAAGTTCAATGATTCGAGAATATATCAGGCTTATACGCTTTCAAATGAAAAATTATATTTTTGATCACCCAAGTAGCGGTATATTTAGTGTACAGACCAAAATTTGCCCCCCTACCTTGCCTACCCGGTAAATCCTCCACTGCCCAGTTTACTAAATAATATATGGATTTCCCAATCTCCAGACAAGATTGACATAATATATGTTGATCTCCCGACTTTTCATAATTTTAAGGTGGCAACCCTAAGCCAAATGCTTAGTGCAGGGTGACGTCATGAAAGAAATTTCGAATTCTGGTGTTTTATTATAATTTCTACTTTTGCCTTATTTTTTATAATTTATTTATGAATTAAGTAGTTAATTGTCTAGCTTTTTATTACTAACATTCGAATAACAGAGATTAAAAAAATACTACATTCAACAATATAAATCTTCACATTAGAGATTAAAAAAAAACACATTTAAAAGATAATTGAAAATACACTGTAAGCAATTAAATAAAAACTGCTACTATTACAAACTGGATCACTATGCAATTTTCCAAGAATTCTAACATATTATTTATGTATACTTAAACGTCACAATACTAAACCAATGTTAATCCAGTACGATTAGGAAGACACAAGTATGAAAGGCCGAGCATAATAAACTAACACGTTATTTTATTTATTTATTAATATTAATATCGGAATTTTCCTGATATTTCCATGATAAATCCAAGTTTGTGATCACACTGTTGGTGATAAATCCACGACTCTACTCCTTGTATTTAAGTTGCTATAATGGGTGTTCATTAGCGTTCTTATAAATGTTATTTTAACAAAATGATTGCAATAATCCCTTATTATTAAAATACTAAAGCGGAAAACCTTGTTATAGATAATATTTGAGGAATCAAATTTGTTACAAACCTGTGATTGCTGCATTTCAAGTTTAGATGTGTAAGCATATTCCACTAAACGATGTAATGCGAATTTATCAAAACCACCATTTAATTTATATGTAATAACATTCTCACATTTTCGAACGTTATTATCTTGATCCGTGGTGAATAATTCCAATAAATATGGAGATGCACTAGCTAATACACATCTATGGGCATGGATTTCGGTGTTTCCAACCTAAAACAAATAAAAAGTTAAATACAGATGTAATTCAGAAGGAATTGAGAGGGAATATATTGTTTTATAATTAATCTATTGATATTTAAAATAGTTGAAGTATATTTGCTTTATGATATTATCGAAAATATTTAACCCCATTGATTTTTTTAAAGTAAGTCGAAGACCGAATACGTCTAACTTTATTTTGAATTAAGTTTAGATTAATAAATCTTATTGTGTACGGTTCCAGGTACATGAAGAGGTTTAAGGGGTAAATTAGAGTATTTTGACCAGAAAATTAAGTAAAATTCAAATGTAATGAAAGTTTTAAAACTGAAAATCCAAACGAACTTGTATTATTATACTTACATGCAAAATAACATCACAAAAATGTTTATTTTTCCTCATTGTATTTAATGCTTGTAAAGTAAAATCTTGATGTTGAGTATCGAAAAATATAAAATTACTATTTTCTATGATTTCTTCTTCCATTTTTGTATATAAAAAAACTCTTGTATATAATATATTTATTTAATAAATTTTTGAAATTAAAATTTCTATTGTTGTAAATATCTCTTATTTTTTATCTAATTAATACTATTTACTGAAACAAAAGAAAACAAATTATTAATAATTTTTTTATAAATAATGATAATAAATTAATTAAATTTTTTCTTTTTTAATTATTTATTTTCGTTGGCCAATTTATAACAACACCAAAAATAAAGATATGTGAATATTAAAACATAATTAGTTTATAAATTATTTAAGGCTTATAAACAGCAAAAGGTCTAGCCTAGTACGAGCACTACCTCGGCACCTGTATCTAATGTGGGATATAGGTAAATCCGACTGTGTCATGTTTGAATGATAAGGGGCTAACTTTAACAAGCATGACGACGTAGAGTTATATATATATATATATATATATATATATATATATATATATATATATATATATGAAACTGGTAATAAAATAAAGAACGAGTTTTGATGTATAATTTGGAAAAGAAAGTATAATCAGTAACGAATCATCAATTCTACCTCTATATACAAAGACGTATAGAAGTATTAAATTTGTATTATCATCAACCATTAAAGTGGAGTTCTTTTTTAAAATTTTTGCAACCGATTTGTGTCAAATCTCATTGGTTTTCGAAAAAATGTCTCTAATAAAAGTTGGACATTTCAGAAATACTAACAACTTTTAGTAACAACGAAAATCCAATGAATTCGACAAAAATTAAATTTTGTAAAAAGAACGACACTTTGCTGTTGACTATACTCATATTGTAGAGTAGTTATGTTTTGATTAAAAATAATTTTAATGTAGAAGGGACTTTGTGAGATCGTAAGAGGAATTAACTCTCAACTACGAAAACCACTTTGGGACAACCGTCTCATATTTTTACGGGGGTTAATATTTTTGTTTCTTTGATATTTCCCCAACCGTTCAGTTAATTGAAAAAAGTGTTCAGAGGAACTTGTAGGGAAAAAATCCTAGCGTCAATTGTTTAGGCAGAAATAGTGAAAAGTAAAGAGAATGTGGCATCAAAAAAGGATCTTATTTTTTGGTGCCTCATTCTGTTTCTGCATAAACTATTTCGCTTCTGGCTGAAATAGAATTGGGAACCAAAAAATGAGACCAGTTTTTGGTGCCCCATTCGAAGCGTCCCAAATTTTCAAGTTATATAAAGTTATATAAGTTAAATTCTATAGAAACAATTTTTCACAATTTTATTAAAATTCACTAAACGGTAGTTGAGAAAAAAATTTTTAAATAGAAATTAAAAAATTATGTCCTCACTTATGGTATAGAAAAAAACGGGTTATGTTTTTGTTGATTTAAATTAAAAATACAACTGCCAAAAGTTTGTTAAACATTTTTTTATTATTTGTTATTTCTTATTTAATTCAACATTACTGGTAAAAATTCCTATTTTATTTGAAATTAAATATATTTCTTTTAGTATCGACACTATTTATTATTAATTTTCAGTAATTTTTCCTCCGATTTTATCTCCCTAACATCCTTAAATAGTTCCACACATTGTTTAGCAATCAAAGCATGTTTGTTAGTAATGGTAACTCAATGTTAAACATACTTAAAAAAAACGCAAAAACATTACTATTTTCCAAATTTATAAAAAATAAATTAACATAATTTTTTCAAATAAAAAAATTAATGGTTCACGTGATTAATAATTAATATTACGTCGTAAAATTGTATATACTATGAACCATAAAGTTGATGTCATTTTTTTTAATTTTAAAATTGATTTGTGCGGTATTTTGTCGGTTTTTGCAAAAATGTTTCGGATAAAAGTTGTTCATTAGAAATATAGTAACAACTTTTAATCAAAATTTTTTTTCGAAAACCGAATGAACAAGGCACAACTCAAATACAAAATTTTAAAAAATGACATCAACTTTTGTGGCCAAGTGTACATTTCATAATATCATATTAATAATTGATAAGTTATAATTTAGGTACTATGGCCAAATAAGTGGCGTTCTTTTTTACTAAATTTCATAGTTGATTTGCGCTCAATCCATTTAGTTTTCGAAAAAATGGTTAAAATAAAAGTTGTTCATCATAAAAGTATTAACAATATTTGTGCAGAAAATTTTGTCGAAAACAGAATAGTTTCGGCACAACTCAACTATGAAGTTTTGAGAAAAGAACGCCTCTTTTGTGGCAATGTGTACACGTATAATTAATGTAACTAATTAATTAAAAATTAATTACTAAGTATTCGAAACTTGTTTATACCACTTTATATAGTATGGCATCAATAGATTATTTATAAAGGTCATCTACATGGAATATAGTAAAGGGAATATACGATTTGATCCGGAGGCATGTTTAAAAAAAAATCTGTGTACGGTTTTTGAGTTATCGTATTATCAGACAGACGGGGGATATGTGGAAAGGGTCTAATTAGGTAACCAAAATTTATTTGTGCGATCAATGTTTAACCATTACAAAGTCGGTTACTACTAAACTTATAAAACCCTAACTATACGAGTATAATAAAAATAATAGATAAGAATGCATAAAGGTTCTAGATATATATGCTTTTGTAATCAAGAGAAATACGAGTTCGATCCTGGCGGTGGCAGTTTGTCAATTAGAATTAATGGACCGGTTAATTGATTAAACTGTCGGCGTATGGAAAAGAACGAAGTAACCGGCTATGCTTGTGAAGGTTTTCGGCAGTTTCCCTTCACGAACTCCAGATGTGGCTACAGCCGCACAATCTATCAACTCTTAGCCTGCATACAAATTCCTTTTCCTCCACCCACATCATTAATGTATGGTTAAAACTCTGTTATACACCGTGGAGATCTCAGAAACGGAGGGGGTCTCAGAACTCCATTATTATTATCATTCTAATCAAGAGTATTAACAGATGTTTATTTTATAATAAGGAACATTTTTTGTCTTTAAAATCTGCTTCTATCTCTTACGGTTTTAAACGTAGATTTTCCCACTAGCGGGAGATCGCATAGACCGATTTTGACCATTCGCGGATTTGATCCCACTTTTCAACTCTAGAACATACACACACAAAATTACGCGTTATATTTTTTCGTTTTCTAGTTGTGTTCACAGATAGACGGGCGTGTATGCGGAAATGGACTAATTAGGTGATTATATGAACACCTATACAAACATTTTTTTCTCTGACCAATATTTTCATCAGTTACAAAGTCGCGACTATACTTATGATAGACGAAAGATAAAGCATTTCATAGGGTACAGTTAGTGATGATATGGGCTTTAAAAATTAAGGATTATTATTTTTTATTCAAGATTCACTGTCTACGGAAAAAAAAAACAAATTTTGTACTAATTTTTTACACCATAAAATTTCAATCCTATAGCATCATTAACTATCCCTATGAAATGCTTTAACTTTTGTCTAAAACAAATAAACATTATAAACAAAATAATTTCAAATAAATCATTTCACAATTATTTTGAAATGATTTTTTGATGAGATTTTTATTTATTTTCATGAATAAATTTTATGAGTAACGAATGAAAAATAAATTAAATATTTTATTGATATTCGTCCTTAAAAATTATCTATTATATTCGCTATTATGTCAATAACCAACCGATTTGTTATTGTTTGCCATGCATAGTATATTAAAAATACATAAAATATTTACAGGCAATATTCATGACATTCTAGTTCAATATTTGCATATAATTTAAATTTTTATATTTTGTAAGTACATATATACAGGTAATAATACAACGTAAATATATTTTTTAGTTAAATAGTCTTATTTGCCAGTATTAATCACTTCAGTTTTCGAAAAAAGTTAGTATTTTTATAACGAGCAAATTTATTCAAAAACCGAATGAATTTGACCCAAATGACAATCTCCATAAGTGGCCGTTGACTTTCGAAGAAATGTCTCCCATGAATGCTTTTGATTATAAAAATACTAACAACTTTTGTTCAAAACAGTTTATCGATTAAATTATTTCGGCAGAAATAATAAAATTGTAAAATGTGAACGCAACTTACGGAGTTGATAATATATTGTTCAAAATTGATACATTTGATTTGTGCCGAAATAATTTCGCTTTGGAAAAAATTCATTAGTTTTTCGCAGCTTATTAGTTTGCATACGGGAAACATTTACACGAACTTCAACACCCGGATTGCCATTATCCAGATCGCTTTGAGGAAAAAAAGCCATATTCAAGCAGCGAGCATTGATTGCAGGGTCGATTATTTACGAAAAAGCAAAATTTTTAACCAAGAAAATGGACAGTTTGTCTTCATGCTTCATCAGTATACACATATTTTACTTTTTGAAGTAATACTTCGTTTGACGAGTTATGAGAATCCGATCAGAGTGTATTTTCAGCATGTAACAAATCGCTGACTGTAACACTTGCCGGATAGAGCACTCGCTCGATCGTTCTGATAGAGTTTTCTACTGCAGTGCTTGAGAGGCATTTAGTAAAAAATATGTGTCATACAGTAGAACGACTAAATTTATACATACATATATTAGATGCTTAGCAAAACAGACAACATTATTTAGTATACACTTTTTTTAAAGAAATGACCTTCATAAATTTATTATATTGGCGTCAACAATACAATCTTTGTCAAATTCCATTTCGGTTACGTAAGACAAATTCGAGAGGACTAGCGTATACTTTATAGACAAATATCATTGCATTTTAAATATTGATAAGAAAAAATTAACTCGTCAACCAGGAATCGAACCTCAGCCTTCTGGATATCTAGTCCAACGTGCTTACCGCTACACCAAAGACGACTCTGACGTAAGAACCAACTTTTTCATATCATTGACAGTATTACTGCTGTTGTCAAATATCAACATTATTATTCATATGAATTACAACATTTATTATTAATCCGGATAATTGGAGTTCTACTGTACAACCAATAAAAAATATCACTTCAAACAAGAAGTTTATACTGTCTGATAAATATATACAAAGCATATATATATAAAAAAATCAGAATAATATGGAAAAGTTGGCTGTCACATCACAATCGTCTTTGGAGTAGAGGATGCACACTGGACCGGCAATCCAGAGGCCCGAGGTTCGATTCCTGGTTGACGAGTTAATTTTTTCATATCAGTATTTAATTTAATTAATAAATTCAATGACAATGAAATGTGTCGGGTATACGCTATAGTCTTCTACAGTTTGTCTTACGTAACCGAGAGGAATTTGGACAAACACTTGTATGTTGACACGAAAGTATACACAAATAAACAAATATTAAATAAAAAATATCACTTCAAACAAGAAGTTTATACTGTCTGATAAATATATACAAAGCATATATATATAAAAAAATCAGAATAATATGGAAAAGTTGGCTGTCACATCACAATCGTCTTTGGTGTAGAGGATGCACACTGGACCGGCAATCCAGAGGCCCGAGGTTCGATTCCTGGTTGACGAGTTAATTTTTTCATATCAGTATTTAATTTAATTAATAAATAATAAATGTAATTATTTTAATGAATATTAAATATTGTTAGTAAAATATGATTTTGTATTATAAAATATTAGCGATGTTCACAAACATTTTGTATTTATTTACATTATTAAACAATATTATATTCACACGTATTCAATTACTTTACTTGTTATTTATTATCTATTTAGTTTGTTTATTGGAATTTATTGTAAATAATATTTATAAAAATATTCAACTTGTTGTAAACGGACTTTGTATATTCTAATAGGACATTAAAATCTATTAAGGATTTCAATCTGACGTTTGTATACCCTTTATCACATAGCATGGTAGTGCGTCGGGTCAAGTTTAAGCATAGACGCCTACCTACTATGTTTACAGGAGCAATTAGAGACGATTTTTAGTCCTCTGTATCTCAGGAACCAAAAAAGGTACGAAGTTCAAATTGATAACAGTAGTGTGAGACCCATCATCTGACGGTACGTGCTAAGTTGCAATATTACTTATTTTAATAGTTTCCAAGTTATTGAGCTCCAAAAATCGACATTTTGAGCACTCCCATCATCAATATGCTAGAGTACTGCCAGTTGTCCTAGAAAATTGATATTTGGAAGCAGAGAAGTTTTTAGACTGAAACCAACCAGAAAAGATTGAAAACCTAAAAGTTTCTGACTTTTCCTCATCACCTGCTATAGAGGGTGAGGGACGGGTCCGTAGGGAAAATTTATACCCCGAAAACGGTAAGAGATAGAAGCAAAGTTTTCAGACAAAAATTTTCCTCTTCTAAAAAGAAACAACTTTTGTTTGAAACTTTTTTTCATAAAATTTATAGATTTACCATAATTTCTGTTCAAACATTGTCAATCATCACTATTTGTGTAATTATTTTTATTGTGTTTAAGATTGAAAATTGAAATCCTAAATATCTTTGTATATATTAGTATTATCTAGTTTATCTGCGGATATTGATAGAAACAATTGTCATTGTCATGTGTTTTGTTTAAAATATTGTTGTTGTTTTGGGTTATTGATAAGATAAAATTATATATATATATATATATATATATATATATCTTATATTAATCTGTATTGTACGTAGTTGAATTGTTAATTAAATCACTATAAAAACAAAAATACTAAATAATTTTTAAAAAAACCTAGTTTGAGCGCCACAAAATGTTTATAAACACATGACGCTTTTCTAAAAGCGAGTGACTACTTTTAAAACAACACATGCTCCCCAAAAAACGTTACTCAATTCACAAACAGCTTTAATGTGAAAAAGATGTATTTTGGTATCGCAAAAAATGACATTCCTTCCTCCAAAGTTTGCCAATATTCTCTTTAGGAGATGCTATAATGGAATAAGTTTTGGCCAAATATTCAAAAAGTAGGTTTACATAGCCCAGTCAAATCTTCAACACATGGCGCTCATCTCTTCAAAAAAATCAAATAATTCGACCATTTCGTTTATACGATATTAATCGTTAAAGTTGCCCTTTTATAAATGTAATTATGTACACTTAAGTCAAGCTACAGAGTACAGACATATAAACAAACGAAATCGTGTGATCATAGCACATGGTGCAATTTGATTGGTTGTTTTGATAACTTGGACCTATAAACCACCTGAATTAATACAAGTCTCAGTTCATTCGAGTGCGAATTGTTGATCATTGCTATCATTTTTGTGATCCATCATTTCGACACTGTTTGATTTTTTAAATATTTATTTTTAGTTTTTATTGTTATATTTGTTAGTGTTGATATCTCCTAATGTTCTAATTCTCCTCCTGTTCTTGTTCATATCAACAATTAATATCTCCTAAACGAAATTGTATAATTATTGATTTTTTGAGATGAGCAGCAAATTTCAAATGAAATACAATAATAATCAGAGTTAAACTTCGTCTTTTTTACAAAAATAGGCCTAATAAATCTACGGAATTTTGAATATTCTAGAAACAAAAAATAACATATTTTCATAGCGATAAAATAGTCATCAAATAACTTTCTTAAACATTTAAGATTTCACAGATTTTTTAAAACTTTTAAAAGAATCTTTCCAAAATTTTATTTTATGGCTTAACTGACAGCTCCTAAACACAGAAATCAATTCATACAGCAAAAAAAGTTCTCAAAAATAACGTTTTGATAGTTGGATTACTTTGAAAGTTTCAAGATGCTTAAAAACTTTGAAAGGGTTAAAAGTGAACTTCATTTCCTAAACATACTAGAATTTCGTTACTAAGGTATCACGTTTTTTATCATGAATAATATAATAATTGTCTAATTAGATAATAATCATAAAATTAAAAAAAATTCCTATACTGATAAGTAATTTTTTTTATATGTTAAACTTTCGTAAGTACATATCCCTGCAATAAAATTGAACCAAACTTAATTCAAACAGTTCCCAATGTTTTGTTAGAGTTTATCGTGATAATAAGGAAAAATATGAAATATTTAACCCCCGTGAACTTAGCAGAGCACTTTTAGCAGTCCTCTCCCAAACCCATCCAACAAATTTGTTGGTCGTTTGTTGAACATTGTTGGAACATTTTTAAAATTTGTTGGACCTCATTTCAAAAGTTATAAACGTTTTTCCAAATGCTCTGCTAGGTTCACGCTAACAGAGCAATGTTTGAAAACTGACTAAAAAAGTATCCCAAAATGTTCCAAGGGCTTGTTGGACATTCTTGGAACAATTTTAAAATTTGTTGGACCTTATTTCAAAAATTATGAAGCTTTTAAAATGCTCTGCTGCTAGGTTCACGCTAGCAGAGTATGTTTGAAAACTGACCAAAAAAGTATCTTAAAATGTTCCTTGGGATTTTTTGGACATTGTTGCATTTTTTTAAAAATTTGTTGGACCTTATTTCAAAAGTTATAAAGCTTCTTAAAATTAATTTGAGGATAGCTGCCTGTACAGAGATCTTTTTTTTTTTATTAAATATTTTTATCAAATAAGAATTTATAAATTTTCTGTTAAATATTTTTAAGAAAATACATAATGATTTTATTTATTACTAACCCAACAAGTCCCAAGGAACATTTTTTAACTTTACAGGGCTTTTAAAAAGCTTTATAACTTTTGAAATAAGGTCCAACAAATTTTAAAATTGTTCCAACAATGTCCAACAAGTCCTAAGAAATATTTTTGGACACTTTTTTGGTCAGTTTTCAAACATGCTCTGCTAGCGTGAACCCAGCAGAGCATGTTTAAGAGCTTTATAACTTTTGAAATAAGGTTCAAAAATTTTTTTAAATGTTCCAACAAATCTCCCAAGGTGCATTTTTAGATAATTTTTCGGTCAGTTATAAACATGGCACTGTTGGCGTACGATAAGCAACGCTTTTTTAAGCTTTATAACTTTTGAAATAAGGTCCAACAAATTTTAAAAATGTTCCAACAATGTCCAACAAATTCTAAGGAACATTTTAGGATACTTTTTTGATCCGACACTAACTTCGGATCGGATACTAACGTGAACCGCACGACCAAATTGTTTAAAAATTTCCACTACATGCTTCATATCCAAAGCGTAGTGTAGCTCAATCTATGAATAAACATACATTTCAAGGATATTTAAGTTCAATATTGTTCAATTGACACTTGCATGACTACTTACAGACTGTAAAATATAAATTATTTAGTAAATAAATATACTTAATTACTATAAGAAATTTGTATAAATATTGATATGTTAATTAAATATTAATTTATACTTCCATATACAAAGGTTTTATGTTAATGAGATATTGAACACTTCCCCCGATATTCATTACTCAATTTTGACGTTTTTATGCACGAAAATATATAAATTTTGTAACATTTTTTTAAGCAAATGGATGAATCATAGGGTTATCAACTCAAAATTTTAGAAAATCCGGAGATTGATCTCATCAGTCGGGAGATATTTACTGACGTACGTTAAAAAAAACTCATTCGATGAGGATATTTACAAAAATCAGACAAACTTACATTGCACTGCCGTTTATTAATTATTTATGTACGTATGCGCAAGCGTAAACATTCAAAATAATGCTCAATAGCTCACTCAGTGTCAAAAAAGTTAGTATTGTAACTATATTATGAGCAACTTTCAATAGTAAGAACATTATAAATAAAAATAAATTTATCGCGATAATAAATAAAATAATTATTCATAAAGAATTAGTATTTTCTTTTCATGCTGGTTCTGTTCTACCATGATAAAATGTTGAGTCATTGGTTTTAGATACAATATATAATTTTTCTTTTAAAGTTTATTCACTTTAATATTATTTTAATAAATTATTTAAAAAGAAGTATAGCTTCTTAAGTGCGTAAATAATTATACATACACTTTTTTAGCGAATTTCCTGAAAGGAAATAGAGCTATTGGTCCCGTACCGAAGTCAAAATTTCGCAAAAATTTCTTCAAATGTCCATCGATCCTACCTAGTAGATGTCAAAAATCCCCATCTGTAAAATTTATATATATATATATCTATGGACATATATATATATATATATATATATATATACATATATATATATATATATATATATATGTGTCTGTAATCACTCTAGCGGTCGCAGTTTTCATTTTATCGGAATGAAATTTGGTATTTAACGCGCTTTTGATATTCAAAAGGTCAAGTTCGTTAATGGGTAAAATCGGATAAGGGGAAAGGGGGGTTTAGAGGGAGGGGGAAACACAAAATTTGACATATCTCCCTTAATATTCGAAAAATCGAAAAATTTATAAGAAGTAAAATTGTAGGTACTAAGTTTTACTATAATTTTGTTTCTTATCATTTTTTCTGTTACACTAATATTTACAGAAATATTGACGGTTGAAGATTGAAAATTAAATTCCTTAATGTCTCTGCACACATTAGAGTTTGAGCAAAAATGATAAGGTAATGAATTGTAGCAAATTTGATTTTCTACATTTTATTTCTTACGCATTTTTCGATTGTTCTAATATTAAGAGAGATATTTTATATTTTGTGTTTTCTTCTTTCTTTATACCAATCATCCCCCATCTCCCCCATGCATCTCGACGTATGTCATTTATTAATATAATTGGACTTGCAAATACTAAAATCATATACGACATTTCATTTTGATCAGACTAAAATTTGTGACCGCTAGAGAGTGATTTATGTATTCTAAGGAAATTCGCTAAATTGAAGCAGCTCCTGCATAACGAATTTTTTTTCTCAATGTTATATCTAGCATCGTTTTGAACCTATTATGACTAATTTGTGGAAATTCCGAGTGTTCGTTTTTTGCTTGGTAAAATAAGCATTTCGAGTATTTTGTTGATCTACTTCTATGTAGAGGTCTGATGAAGGTTTCACACCAGATTTTTAAATTTCATTAACAAGATGTTAATATAAATAGTAAATAAAACCCATGGTAAATATGTACTTACGTCATAAAATTAATAATTAATTATATATTTGAAATATTTAACACCTATGTTGTGAATTCATTATAATAATTAACAGTGATAGATATGTTAACAAGGTGATCACTATCTTGATATTACCACCCCTCACTCCATTTACCGTTCACCGTTTTAATTAACATTTTATGATATCTTTGATCGTTCATAAACATTATGGTTTTATTAACAATTAATAATGTATCAAAAGAGATGCATTATACTTCGACTCTGTCACGTATTCTATTTGATTTCAGTGGAATACAAGCGCGGATCCATGGGGGGTCATGACCCCCCAAAATTAAATATAATTTATTTTTTAACTATAATTTTATTGCTTCTTACTCAAATCTTACATTGCAATAATTAAATGGTGGGAATGAAATCTAGAGTGTTACGTAATTTATTACTACTGAAAAAATGCTATTGTTTAATCAATCTTTATCAACTCATGAGTAACAAGTGGTTTTGATAATCATGGTTGATTTGATATAAGTTTAATTATTCAAAATAATTTTTTTAAATTAAGAATAAAAATAACTATCTGAAGAAAATTAATTCAATTATCAATTGAATAAAATTATCTTTAGCAATTATTCGAATAATTAACAATTGATATATTAAAGTTTTTTATAAACTTTTGTTTTCATTTTAAACTCAAATAATACTTTATTTCCAGTTGTAAATTTGACCATTTAAACATTTAATTAGTTTAAAAAACCTAGTTTCCTTTAATTCTAATTTTTAGTTTGAAAGTTTTTCAAGAATAATAATAAAAATTCTTTTCCCAAGATTTAAGACTTACTCTTTTCTACTGGTTTAGTAATTGAAATAATACGAATTTCATAATCGAAAATTTTTTTAATCGATAATTTATTACAATTTTTAAGAAAATACGATTTTTTACTTATTCTAATTTTTTTTTAGTATCTGACTATACTATTATTTTTAGTATCCCCTTCAAACTTGAACTCTAGATCCGCGCCTGGTGATATGAAATAATTTAATTGTGGGACAAAAACAAAAATGTGAGCGGGACCAAGTTTTCACATTCAAAAAGTAGTGATATCCCAGCAAAAATAAAAATGTTCGCCTTTAAAATTACTGAAATATATGTAAGTGCCAAGTTTTTTAACAAAAGCGAGAAAATGATTGGTATATATTTATTGGGTAAGTTTCGCAGGTGCCGCCGGGTTTTTCATATTTTACTTGGCAAGTTTTTTTCTTTGTATATTGAGTGTATATTAACAAAATCTGGCCGCTTGCCAAGTAAAATATGAAATAAATACCCTGCAACTGAGAAACTTGCACAATAAATATATACCAATCATTTTCTGTAGAGTGGAAATTTTTTCAAAAAGTCCAGAAAAATTTTTATATTTGCGAAAATTGTAGTTTAGTTGAATATCGTTAATCAATGAGAGGTGTGATTCGGTAATATAATTAACCAATCACATAATCGATCATTATATATTAAACTACAGTCGAAACCGGCTTATACTGACATCGTTTACAATGACGGATCGGTAATTACGGCTAAATGGCAAGATCACGGGCGAATCCCTATATAAACATATCGCCTATAACAGCATCGGATAAAGCGACAAACGTTTATCGAAATTTATCGGCTATAACGACCAACCGTCATATTTTTTCAGTAAGTAAGAAGGATTATTTTGTCTTATTATTACCCCACCCGCACCGCACCTCTTGTGCGCTCTGTGCCATTTCAACTCTCGGATATAGCATCCTTAGTTATGTGGTCCCTTCAATGTCGTTGTATCCGGTTTCGACGTATATTCAAGTAAAACTACCATGTAGAAAACATATTCCATAAACATTAACATTGTAATTTTAATTGTTTTGTGTGTGTGTTCTAGAGTTAAACGGAAAAAGCTCGTGAATAGGCAAAATCGCGGTTTCGAACAAATGTTTTTGATTGGATAGTCATAAAAATAACTTTTGTTTGAATTATTTCATAAACTCAGTATATAGATATTGGATATTTAAGCAATTAACTTAGTTGTAAACGTCAATTGTTTTAACTATCTTATCTACTTTAATTATATTATCTATTATATCACTTTTATCTATTGTTAACAATTTTATCTATTCATTATTTTATCTATTTTATCATTTTTTTCTATTGTTATATCAATTTAACAAAATATGTATTTAGCTATAGTTTTTCATTTAGTTTTTACTGAACGTAATTAACTTGTTTTGTAATCACATTCCTTTTAAAATACGTCATAAATATTTGTTGTATAATAACCCATAGCTGTTTAGTATACTCCACAGAGGAGTATATACTGAATTGTATATCAATGTTATTTTTAAAAAAGGAACATCTTAAAATTTTTCTTCTGGGATCAATATTTTCAACCGTTAGAAAGTCGGGAATAAACTTCATAAATCCTTGTATACAGACTGTGTTGGACAGCTTTTCCTATAGTGAATCAATGTTAAATATTATTTATTACTGCCTGGCCGTCTGGTACTGTATGAAGTCAGTCAGTACACATGTAAATAAAGTCAGTCAGTTATATCTCATAGCTATACTGTATGCGTATGGTTGTTTGTTTGTCATTTAAGAGTGGGGACACAATGCACATACTACAAGTGTACTGACTGACTTCATACAGTACCAGACGGCCAGGCAGTAATAAATAATATTTAACATTGATTCACTATAGGAAAAGCTGTCCAAAATACACAGTATATTATATATACCGAGTATAATAAAATAAGAATAGCAAAATAATATCAAAGTTTTAAACATTCTTTGATATCAAATGTTTAATATGAAAAATCATACACATATGGGATGGGAATCGAACCTACGACCTCTGGCATTCTTGACCAACGCTCTGCCTCTAATCTACCTGAGATGTTATGGTAATGAAATGCATATGGCCACTCACTATCTTGATATCAATCTTTTAAATTGTTTTTGTTTGTTTGTAAACTAGTATCTATTTATTCATTGTTAGTATGGTTGCCTTTCGGTTATATTAAACCAACGCAAGTAACTAGCAGTTTACTTAATTTGACTTTTAAGTAATGTGCTTGTCATTTGATGTCAAAGAAAGTTATCAATGGTCAGACATATTACTTAAATGTCAAACTAAGTAAAATGATAGTCACTTCCGTTGGTATAATATAACAAAAAATCAAAGTTTTTATATCTTCAACACCTTGATATGGAAGCTTAAAAATGTATTAAAAAATAATCATCCAAATTTGTTCAATATAACTGACTTCTGAGGTAAACATCTAATTGCATCCGATTTGAAATCTGAATAGTATACACAGCTAATAATAATGAAATGAAATGATCCGTGTAATGCCGTGATATCGCCTTCAACTGATTATTATCCTGAATAGAAAAATGCTTGAAAAGAAATAAATCACTCTCTAAAAGATCACTCACACAAATGTTATGCATAACAACCGTTAAACATAACACTAAAACTACAAGAAAGGCATAAATAACATGTGATATTTACAGAATGCTATAGCAGCAACTAGTATTAAAAAGGTGAAATACAAGTTTGTATCATGGTACCGTCGGCCGTGGATGTGTGGACCGAACATCAAACATCATATTACAACAATAATAGGCTACTTAATTAAGGTTGTTCGATCGAATCCTATGGAAAAAAAACGATATTTCCAACTTTCGAGATTTTAAAATCAGTATTTATTTATATAAATAAATATTTTATTGATATAATTCCGAAAATTGAAAACGATCAACCGTCTATAGAGAACGGTGCAAATACTATTGTATATATGATATTTTTTTTCTTCTGTACCGCTCTCGTATTTAAGTGGATCGAGTTGATTTGAATTGTTTATTCTCGTACAATATGTGCACTTGATATCAGCACAGGTACCGTAATAAATAATTTATTTTTAAAAGGGAGCATTTTCAAAAAAAAAAAAAAACGACAAATTTTTTATTGTATAAATAATTTCAAATAAAGGCCATGGAAATCGATTGGTCATTAAAATCAATAAATTATTACGCCTTAAGTTTTAAGTTACTCTCAGCGAAGTGGGCGGATAACAGCTAGTAAATAATATATTATCTAAACTTGTCCACTTATAGCACTTATTTGTACTAATAGTCTAGTCAACACATTAAAAAACGTGTTAATTCTTGCTACTGCGAATTAAAATACGTGCGATAGCTCGTTGAACTCGTTATGACGTCTAGAAAAATGTGCAAAAATTTCAAACCAGCACATAAACAATTGCAAAAGTTATGATTCCAAAGAAAAGTGGTCTACTTTTTTGAAAATTACTCAAAAACTATTAGTGTTAGAGGAATTTTACAAACAGATTCTTAAAGAGGAGGAAATTTCCGAAAAAAAAATGGCGACTCTCGGAATTTGAACTCTATTGTAAATACTTTTTATTTAATGTTGAAAATAGGGTTCCGCGCGGCGAGGGCAGTGCCGTTAAACAAAAATTAATATTTATAAATTTGTTGGAACTCGATTTTCAACATTAAATAAAAATTATTAACAATAGAGGTCAAAATCCGGGAGTCGACATTTTTTTTCGGAAATTTCCTCCTCTTTAAGGATATGTTTGTAAAATTCTTCTAACAGTAATAGTTTTTGAGTAATTTTTAAAAAAGTAGACCCCTTTTCTTTAGAATCTTTAATTGTTTATATGCGGATTTGAAATTTTTCTAGACGTCATAATGAGTTCAACGAGCTATCACACACACAATTAACACGTTTTTTAACTTGTTGACTAGACTACAAGTACTTAAATTATTACTGTAGTTATTTGTCAAATGTCTCACATATATACACACACACACCTTCGTAAAAAAAAATGATAGCGCGCTATTGCCATATCTTTTAATAAAACCGTCTGGATCCAAAATCACGAAGTCGTTTCATTACTTTATTTCATTCAATTAGTAACCAATTATCAATATATAAGTTTGTTTATATTATTATAAATGAAAATAATGAATTTTCATAACTGTTAGAAGGATACAAAAAAAGATTAAACACTACTTTGACTCATTACTAGTTCCGATCAAATCACCTTAAATATCTTTCAATACATCGTTTTTAAATCGCCAGATACATCGAGTCTAGTCACTATACACATTACTACGCTTCTTTCACGTAAATGATAATAATAATAATATTGACAGTTATGTTAACCTCAAATAATAAGAGGTCAGATAAAGAAATATCTATAATTTTAAATTATTTATTGCTCATTAGGGATGTAGGGTTACCAGGGATGTTGTAGACACCTGCATCTACATGGGCAATCGCAGAGCATTCGCATGCTTGAGTTTTGGCGAGATTTTCTCGCCACACGATCAACAAGTTGTTCATAGGTGATCGAGAATTCGGCCATCTGTGTCTGTCAGTAAAAACTGCATCCTTAAAATCTCTAGTGGTTACCTCAAAACTGTGTTAACCCTATCAAATAATGATTTAATTGCGGAATGAAATGTAATAATCTGAAAATTTTCATAGACCTTTAACACTGGCTCAAAAGTCTCATATAATTCGCGTCTTAAGATATTCAAGAGGATAGGTATGATAAAACTTGTAGCGCATAAAATTCTCAATAGTTTATTTCCTGGTCATTTTTTTAAATCACTAACCGTTGTCGATATCGTGCAGATAATGGGATTTTATTGAAATGTTTATGGAGGTCACGACATCAATGAATGTGACAAATGGGCTGTTTAAGAAAACCTGGTTTTGTACCGATGGACGAATTTTGGTAAAATTTCTTTAAATGTTCATCAAATCTACCTAGTAGAGGTCGTTTATTCTGATTTATCAAGAATTATAAACATTTTATTATAATGATAACAATTCTTGATAAGTCACAATAAATTATCGTATGAGAAACAAAGCATTGTTACCACGCTAGCGTGTGTGGGTAGACAGGACGTTTTTAAATTCGAACTATCACAACAGAAAACAAAATTCTATTTATTTGTAATAATTAGATTAACTACAATTTGTATTGTTTCAATAGCTATTTTTATTTTTTTAGCATTGTAATATGTGGCTTCATTCATTGTTAGTACATATGCACTCAGTACGTAGTCAATTTTCAATATACATTTTTTTTTACTAAATTTGATGACATTCGATTGATTTTCTAAAAATACATGTTTTATTAAAAAACTGATCAACTGTTACCCCAATCAAATAAGGATTCGGAATAAATGGTAATAAACTAACGATTTACATAGACCTTTCTAATTGGCTCAAAAATGTGATATAATAACTTGCTTGAGTCTTAAAGATATTCAAAGGTCGCGAAAATCGACGTTTTTTGCAAAATTCCAGTTTCCTATGTGTAAAATAACATTTGAAGTTACTATGAACCTTGTAGATTGTAGAACATAGAATTCTCTATAATCTATGCTCTGAGCTTTTGGGGCACATGGGTTTCGAAGGCTTAAAAAAACATATTTTCTCTAACATAATAAATGAAATATTTTATTCAACCTTTGGACATATCAAATATTTTGTAAGAATTTCATTTCAAAATTTTGAAAATTCAGTCATTGGGACCTCATTTCCTGTGACCCCACAGAATAATGTTCCCTTGGCATAGTCAGAATAACTCATGATAGATTCATCCGAAATTAAAAAACCAAATTATTTCTGTTAGTATCTAAAAATTCTGAATAACTAACTCTCTAGTGAAATAGAAAACATATTAAATGAGAGTTGTAGAAAAATTTTGCTACAATTTATCTCCTAATCATTTTTTCTGTAACTCTAATATTTACAGAAGTAAGAAGAAAAATTTACTATGATCCATGTTCTAATAATTATAATAATGAATATACGAATTACAAAGGGTCACTATCATGGTCACTTAATTTCATATTCATTGTGATTTCTTCATTTGACGAATTTGTTTAATTGTTCTAGAATGTCTTTTTTATGTTCAATAATATTTATTTCAAAAACCTTCCAAAAAAAATTTTAATTCTATATTTATTTCTATTGTAGGTGCAATTTATTTTGCATATGGCACAAAATCACAAAGGTAGAAAATATGCTTTGGCAGTTCACAATTTCCTTCTCAATCTTTTACATTTTATAGAATACTAGTTGATCCGCATAAGTTTCGCACCGAAGTTGAGTCTAATTGATTATTTGAAAAAATATTTCATACAAAACTTTTTGATTTTATTAGATAAATATTTTGTTTATTTAAAGGTTTTTACTATCTCGCACCGTTTAAAAGTTAGATTGCCGTAGCTGCCACCCGCATACGGATGCATGAAATATAAACTATTTATAACCTATGTTACTTGAGAATAGTGTAGCTTTCTATCAATGAAAGAATTTTCAGAATCGGATCAGTACTTTCAGAGATTGCCTCATACAAACAACTGCACGACTTAATAAGTTTACTAGCCGTATTTCCGAAGGGATTTCCCATCGGCCTTTCGCCTCTTTATTTTACCCCCTTAGGAGATGAATTTCCAAAAACGCTGATACAACTGACTTTTATTTATAAACAGAAACCTAAACATCAAATTCAATATTTCTAGCTTCAAAAATGACGAACTTATATATAAATTTCCATCCCTTATTTAACATCCCCTTAGAGGATGAATTTTCAAAAATCCTTTCTTAGTGCTCACCTACGTTATATAAGGAACGTCTATGCTTATTAAGCTTTTAGACCCACCTGTTTAGGCAGTGCGTTGTCTGTCAGTGAGTTTGTAGATTTTTATTAAGTAGATAATAGCATACGTAGACGACATAAACGAACAATTTAATTTATAAACTTTACATATATACATAACGGTATTATTATTTTCAATAAAATTTAATCAACCTTGAATAAAGGCAAATTAAACTAAATTAAACCAATATTCTATTAAAAATTGTAATAATTGAAATATAATTACATACATATATATAGGGGCACTTAATAGGTTAATTGAGATTTGTTCCCAAATGAATTTCGTTTTGTTATCAACAGCATGCAATATTTACATAGAAAAGCATATCGTGCATTGTATTTGTATCCCTCAAGTAATAATAATATTAAAATAAATAAAAAAGCATACAATTAGGAAAATTAAAAATTGTTTATTATTATTTTTGCCTATTATAATCAAACAAATAAAAAAATATTTGTTTAGCTAAGCTTGATAATAAAATATCAATTTCTTAAATAATAAATAAAATCCGGCCTCATTATATCAAAATTACTTCAAATAATCGTCATAAAGTTGAACAAACATAATCGTAAAAATTTTTAATTAAAAAACAACGCTAATACTATTTTAGTAGTTTTTTTACATCATTTTATAATTTCTTTTTAAAGGCATAAAAAATTTCTTTAATTAAATATTTACACGACTTGTTTAAGAAAAAAAAAAGTAAGAAAGAATTCGATTTAACATTTTAACGATACGAAAAAAAGACAAAAATTTTACAATAAAAAAATTAGCACATATATGAGTTGGTTCTCCACAGTCGACTTTGTTAGACAAGGACAGTTCTATTTAAATTTAAAAAATACACTTAAATAAAGAAAACATTACCGAAATTTATAAGAAAGTACGGTATAGAAATACGTTGATGACTTTTAAAAATATTAGCAGTCCAGATTTTCTAATGTTTTGTTTTCAGGATGATAAATTCTGTGCGCAATAGTATTATACACATAAGGTAAACAAAGACAAAATTTATCTAAAATGGTAAGAAAGAATTCATTGCCCTCAACACTGAACATAAAAAAATTGTATTCCCTCGTTTTAAATGAAATTTAATGCTGATTTTTTAATTCAAGGTGAAGGACGAATTTAAACACCTAATTTGAAATATAACAATTATAATCTTGTTTAAAATTTACCTCAATGCGCATAATTTTAACACAGTCTCAATTTAATGTTTACTAATAAAAAATATTATTATTAACAATGAAAATGAGTAATTAGAAATATATATTAATTTATTTTCTAGTATTTTAAAAAAAAACACCAAACAAAATTAACCACGAGGATCTATTTTACGCTAAAACATGATTGTTTTTACTATTTATAAATATAAGAAAAATATGTGTATTTACCAGGTTTAAAATGATTTTAAATTAAATTAATTACACTACTTTTGATTATTTATTTTTGATTTAATGTTATAAATACGAATGCATTTTTGATGAGTTGTTTGGATTTGCTTCTTATAAATTTGTCTCACAACACTTTCACACCGGCCATGCTATTTTACTAACAGGATTGAACAATCTTTGATTAACTTACATACACAATGTTTTTAATTATTTGTGATATTAGTTCACAATTTAACGTAGATGACGGTAATGATAAATAAGACATGCGGTGGCATCTATGTAAATATTTTTAAACTATTTGTTTCAAAATTAAAATCTTGACCTACGATTAACAAAATTTTCGGGTAGTTTAATCGTAAACTTACTTAAGTTATAAATTTGATGAAATTGAAATATAACATGATAGTCCAGTACATTTATAAAAGGTGAACTAGAGCGAAAAATTTCTTGTACTTAGCTTTATTTTGCTATTATAAAATAAACGTTTACGGTATCACTTTATATGGTTTTATCCATATAGTGATACATACTGTTAAGTATACGATCAGATTTACATCAATTTGCATGTGTATCTAAGCATGAAAATTGCTCTCTAGCGTCGGACAAATTTAACAATTTTGGCATTACTTTTGTAAAAATAAAACGATAATAATCCTGACTTAAGCCTATTAAAGTTTTGTTTCTTGTTATTTTAATGTTTCTTCAACGTGTTTGTAAATCCCTGTCATATAAACTCACTGCTGAAAAATGTAAATTACGCATAATCAAAATAGATAAGTTTTCTTTAAGGGTATTGGGGCATATCAGTGAAGCGTCGAGAATCGTCCTTTGCTAAATGTTCAGAGCTCTTATTAACAAAATCGAGATGAAAAATTTGATATTATTGTTAATAGTCAAATGCATTAAATACCAAAAAATAATTATATTTGACTTTAGAATTATATTTAATTTGAGTTTACTGAAGTCCTATTTGCAATAGAAAGTTTAACATCGCTGTACTATTGCTTGTCTAACTAAAGTACAGCGTATAACTAACCCACATATTCTTACCGATTAGGAATTCCAGAGACTATTTTAGAAATGCCTATTTTAGGAATTCCAGGGACTGCATGTAAACAGGTGATCAACGAGTGGATAAATATTAAACACCGTGATCACTGGGAAAATGTACCGCAGCAAGAGGCTATCTCTCGATGCACTGAAGCTGAAGGTTACCGAATTCATTACCGGTACCGGTCGTTATATCAATCATAATTTTGACGGGAAATGTAAGGAAAACAAATACTTGAAAATAAATAATTTTTGCATAGTTAAAAAAAATCTAACTCTTTTATTAAAAAAATAATAACGAATATTTTTATTCTACAGTTTCGATTTTATCTTCTTCTTCTTCGTCTTCTTTACCCAAATCAATTTCCTTTAAATTTTCTTCTTCTTTCACATTCGTCTTTTCACTCAAATCATTTTCCGTTGAATTTTCTTCTTCGTCTTCGAGTTTTCTAAACTTATTCACCTCTGAAATATATTTAAAAATATTAACATAATAATACATGAAAATTGGTTTTGATCCAAAATTTGGTAGAAATCGATTGTAATCTGAATAATTTTATCTTTATGCAATTATACTAAAATCGAATGAAGCCTGACTAATTTTTTAAACATTTGTTTTTTTACTTATTTTTACTGTATTAAAATATTTTAATAGAATTTTACTAACCATATTTTGATGTGTCTTCACCCAATAAACGTAAAATATGTACAGTATCAAATTTGGTTACATAAGCACGCAGAGACCTTGTGCCTTTCCATCCAGACAAATTTAATTGTATTTTTAATTTATCGTCTAAATATTTCAATGCACAAGAACCAGGAGCTAGAAAATAAATTTTTAATTAATTTAATATCACATTTCATTATAATATATTCGTTTGCTGTTTAAATAATAAGAAAGTCACATAAGTAAGCATGTCGCCCTAGGATGTTAATTTTATTCGGTTATGAAAGTTTAAGAGCTTTTCTAATGGATTTTGAATTAAAATAAATAAAAAAGAAATTATATGCAATCAAATAAATTATGTTATGAATGAATGTTTAAATAAACTAGTTTTTTTTATGTACCCATATCCTCAATATAACTTGATTGTTCTGGTATGGAATCTAATACGGTTCTGGTATAGCTTTCTACAGTTGAAAAAATGTAGTTAACTTGCGAGTCATTCGTACTTTGAATTGTTTATAGGAATGATATTGTACGTTCTTTTAATTTTTAAGGATGTACGAGCCCGTTATACCGGGCCTAACAAGAAAGATATTAAAGAAAAAAAATCTGATATTTCGGGTAATTAAACTACCGCTGACAGAAATAAAATTTACCCAAAATCTCAGTTGTTTTCTTAAATATTATTTTTAAGCCCGTCATACCGGAATTTTATTAGGTCAATCAATTACTTCAACTACATGTAAACAAAAAATCAAGCCTTAATCTTTTTGAAGCTTCAGTGCTCGTACATCCTTAATCAAATTAGTGAGAGGAAAATAAAAAAGACAATAAAAAATCACAAACCATGTTTCAGAACAAATACGGTCAATATAAACAACGCCAAAGGAAAAAACTATCAAAAATTGGTCGTCCAAAAAACTTTACTGCTCTGATAAGCCCGGCTATGTAAGAGTTATGTTTTTGGCTAATGATTTGTAATTTGATACTAAGATAACTTTATTTTTTAATATTAATATGTTTATAAGTATTTATATAAAACTTACAAATATTCGCAACTTGATTCTGTGTAGGTTCTGTTAAAGTTGTAATATCTGGTGGATCCAATGGATTATTATGTAATAATATTGTAATCAGATCATTTTTTTCAATTGTAATTATTCGTTTATTACCCAAAAATGGTAAAATACTTTGTAAACCTTCATTACCCAAACGAAATGCACATTCCATATTCTTATTATCACAGCGTACAAATGATTTTACACCAGTATTGATAATTTTTAGCTTGTATTCATTATTTAAAACAAGATCACGAACCACTTCCGAACAAAAGTAGATATTTTTCTTTTTACCAGAAAGACAACGTGTTAGTAAACATTTCGGATTAAAATTTGAACTAATATCGTAGAAATTTTTAATTGATGGCCACACTTCTTCTTCGTCATTAAAAAATACGAATGGATCTTCTTTGAAACCATACATACGACGTTTTTTTCTTGGTGGTGGTTTTTCGTTATTTACTCGTTTATATTCTTGTGGTTTATCTTCCGTGGATTCGTTTTGTTCTTCTTTTGGTTCTACTTTTGGTCGTGCAATTGTTTCCCATGGTAAGAAGTCTACTTTTTCTATAACTGCTATGAAAAATGCACCCGTGTCTTGTTGATGAGGTAGTATTCTTAAACTAGAAACAAGACATATATTTTGGCAAAAAAAAAAGTTACGGTAAAAGTAAATAATGTAGTTATTAGTAATATAACCGATCGTCATTATTAATGCGTCATTAAAGCATAAATGTGCTTTAATGTGCACAATAAATTGCAATAATGCTTATCGGTAAGTATTAATAATTACCAGCATAGCTCAGTACATTTAATAAAAAATTCGTCACGCTGGAGCTACGTCGACCAAGCTAATTTTCTTAGTGTAAGATATCTTAAGGATTATCAAATCAGGTCACCATGGAGATAAAGTTGTAATAGTCATTATTATGGATATTATTGGGATATCTGACAGGGAAGCGGAGCTTAATATTTCAATCTACTAGCAGTAGTTAAGTTCTTCACTAGAGTACGACCACGAAACTTATTGGCCGAAGGGTATGTTGCGGCAGCAAACATTGACCTACACGCTCTAGTTTATAATTTACACACCAGAGAGCATATCCAAGTGCTAGAGTTTTCAATATTTAAATTACAAATATTCTTGTAAATATTAGAACAGAAAATATGGCCAGGTAATAAATTGTAGTAAAATTTCTTTACTACAACTTTACTATGCAGTAATTTTTTTTCATTTTGTCAATATTAAGACAGACATTTAAGATTTTGTTTTCCCCTCCCTCTAAGAACCTCTTATCCCTTGATCAATTTTGTCCATTGATAAAATAGCCTTCGAAATACAGAAAGCACGTCTCGTACCAAATTGCATTCCTGTCAGACTAAAATTGTGGCTTTTAGGATACATACAGACACATAACACAACACTCCATTTTTTTAATGTTCCTAATATAAAAATCCGTGGTGCAGAATATGTATGGTATTTTGCAACATATTCCCTTACATTTACCCCAAATGGTTGTATATTATTAATAATTACCGATTTATGTGATAAAATTTTGCAAACTATTCACTTTTTAATTCGGTTAATATTAATAATGGTATAATTTATAAGAAGTGATTCCTTGGACAATTTCATTTTTATTTACTTATTAAAAATATTTTTTTTAAATGGTTTTACGTCGGAGATACAAAGAGGTAGAAGTTCTTAAAAAGCTACATTTTTTCGAATTTTGCTTTCCTGCTACAAATAAAAATAAGAATATTACTGCTAAAAGACAAATAGAAATATTTTTGTAAGTGTAGATAATTTTGTAAAACGGAAATGAATTTTTTGTTTTCTATTGCGTTTCTATAAGCTATTTCGTTTACTAAATATTATACTCAAAGTATATAACAATGCTATTTATGAGAGCGTGTATGTTAAAATATATATTTTTAAGTTTTATGGTAGTATATTTGACTTAAAACGAAATTATCCAAGGAATCCTGAAAATTTATCCCATAATTTAGATATATGCTTCTCTAAAGCAGCAAAATATTTATATAAATAATTACCACTTTTCTAATGGATACTTTTGAAGATCCTCTGGTTTAGGTGGAAACATTTGTGGACGAATAACAGTATGCCATTTTTCCGGTACTTCTTCAAAATTCTCATAAAACTGCAAATCTTTTGATGCCAATAGCCACTTTGTCATACCATTTTTATGCTTCAAATTAGGTAACATTTCTCTAGGATCCAATAACCGTACAGAATTGCCACATTCACTCAACAAACGATGAATTACTGCTTCATTCTCAACTGGATTTAACGAGCATGTTGAATAAACTAATTTACCACCGACTGCTAATAATTCAGCTGCACGTCGTATAATTCGTATTTGTATTCCATGTAAATTATCTCCATTCGCTGCATTCCATTTTAACCAAATATCTGGATTTTTACGTAATGTTCCGTCGCCAGAACATGGTACATCACACAAAATTCGATCGAATTTTAATGGGACTTGTTTTGTGCTTTCGGAATTTGAGTTGATTAAATTTTCAGCTACTGTCAAATTTGGGAATATTGTCGCATCATGGTTAGATACAAGCATACACGGTGAATTTAAGCGTTTGGCTTGATGTACCAACATGTAACAACGATTATTGTCACTATCGTTAGCGATTACGAAGCCTTTGGGTAAGGGTTCATTTTCAGGTAAAGATTGGTGTAACATTTCAATCAATTGAGCTGTCTTTGATCCTGGTGCAGCACACATGTCTAATACCTAAAGATTGTTAAAATATTGTGCTTAGATTTCGAAAGATTTTCAATAAACAAATTTCTTACCTTATGGTGTGATTTAATATCTAAAGCAATGGGTGGTATCATACTGACAGCCTCTTGTCTACTAATATTACCACTATCTGTTTCAGATATAAGAAAATTATGTAATTTAAAATAATTCTCAGAACGTCTAATATCTTTTCGTGTTAGTTGTAACTGCCATGCTAACTCATCTGGATACCATGGTAAACAGTACGGTTTTAACTCAGTTATATCGTCTTTTGTATCTCCATTTTCAACTTTTTCATTAAGATAATCTTTAAAAAATTTTTCCTTCACAATATTCAAAAGTGTTGTAGCTTCTTCACGAGATCCTGTGATACGGAACGCAGTTGGTAAATCCAACTTCATTGCCTTTAAAAATTCTGGCCATTCTTCGTCTGTACAAATTTTTTGTGCCTAAAAATTAACGATGTTTTTCACTGTAACTGAATAGTTTATACAAAAATTTAAACATCATACCTCATAATACTTTTCAAAGTCTAAGTTTTCTCGAATAATTGACTCATAAGCTGGTTGTTTTCGATCAGAACGGTTTTTAATTTCATTTTCTGCCTGTGTAGTAAGTTTATAGGTTATATTTTATATACAAGTACATTTAAATACGAATACTAACCTTTTCTTTCCTATCTCTTTTCTTCTGAGCAAATGAGCTGAAACGTATACCACGTCGTCCCATTTTATTTTAAAAAATCACTTATTTTATAATTATTTAACGTTCAAAACACGTGTACGTGTGCCGTAAACTATAAAATATTAGACATGAAAACGAAGTGACTAGTGAGTGTACATACAGTGCTGCCAAATAACTAAAATTATTTGACAAGTGAGGATAATTCTATAGACATATAAAAATGTCTGTGGGATAATTCACTGACCTCCACCATCTATCTTTATAGGGATGGAGGCATAGACATTTATTATATGTCTATGGATAGAGGTCAGTGCAGTATTACCAACTCCTATAAATCAGAGTCCCAATATCAAAAGTCTCTAGAAAGTCGCTAAAACTGATTCTACCAGGAGCGGACTCAGGATTTTGTTCACAGAGGGGCACAAGAGGCTAATGGCGATAATTTAATTATAATTTAAATACATATAATGACACTGTTTATTAAATATATTACCATCATTGTAACAATGACATAAATTGTTGTTTCAATCACAATTTGCCAGAAATTCTGTGTCGAGTTAACAAAAAATGTATCTATTACTGGCCCTAAAACTGTTTTGATTTGTAGGTACTCCAAAAGTCGTCAAATAAGTACTCTTCTAGCGACAAAGTCGCTAAATTGGCAACACTGGATCAGTGACATAACTAAATTATTAAAATACTAGCTGTTTCCCGCGGCTTTGGCACGTGGAGGTTTAATGACGTATTATTTTTTTCAATGTACGTATTTTGTTTCATTTATAGTACATAATTTTATTATTTGTATGCGTATTTTATTTGAAAAAAATCATTTAAAAAAAACTCCGTTCCATTCTATAAGGGGAGATGGTTTAAAGAAAAGGCAACAGTTTTCTACATGGTTAAGGGGGAGGTTTTAAAATGTTGCCGAAGTATGGCTACGTATAGTAATGTTTATGAACGGCCCCCTAAGCATAGAGATAATATATACGCTCTATGCCCCTAAGCCGTATACATATTAATATACATATGTATACTAGTAAAGTGTTACGTCACTGTGATAGTGATGGTTATATATAAAGTTGTATAATAAACAAAGATACGAACAAATAGGTATAGGCCAAAAACAAAGCTGGGTATACTGAATCTGTATTACACTATCTTTTTTTTAGACAAATGATGTGGACAATTTACTAACATTGGGACGCGGAAGGGGGAGGGGTAAGAAGGGGGGGGGGAATTTGTCTACCCCTGGCTTTTAGGATTTCAATTTTTCTGATTCACTTATCATGAATAAAGATATTTTTTAAACATATTTAACGAAGTGTTAAAGCATGATTACGTTAACGAGAAACCAAACAGTACACCCTCCACTCCGCTTTCTAGGATTTTCATGAATAGATAGATAGATTGTATAGGCAGCCCTGGATGGGCTACACTTCGACCATAAGGTCCATTGTGATGCCTAAGGATGTGAGGATGTGAGTGGAGTGGAAGGAATTTTTACGTATAGACTAGGAATTGGTAGGATGTGCGACTGCAGCCGACTATGATAGGAACTATGCCGATATTCATCTGGAGTTCGTGTAGGAAACTGCAGAAAACCTTCTCAAGCATAGCCGGTTATTTCGTTCTTGTCCATACGCCGACAGTTTAGTCAATTAACCTCTTTTTTTTTCTTAAAAATTGACAAACTGCCGATGTCGGGATTCGAATCCATAACCTCCCAGTTTCCAAGTAGGCATACTGCCCAGACACAACGCCTTAGACCGCTCGGCCACTTGGACTGGTGTAAATATGATATATACAAGGGTAGATTAAGTCTAGTCCCGACTTTGTAACGGTTGAAAATATGGATCAGACAAAAATTTTTGATATAGATATTCTTAAAATGATCTAATTAATCCATTTTCGCAAATCCGTCCATCCGTCTGCCTGTCTACCCGTAAACACGATAACTCGAAAACGAAAAGAGATAGCGAGCTAAAAATTTGTGTGTGTGTTCTAGAGCTAAAAAGTAGGGTCAAGTTCGTGAATGGAACTCGAAATCAGACCGTGCTTCCACTGCCAGTGCAGAAAATATCCATACCTGAAATCGTAAGAGCTAGGATAGAAAAAAAATTTAAAGGTATAAAATGTTCTTTTTTCAAAAATAAACAACTTTTATTTGAAACTTTTCCCATAAACTCAGTATATAACGGGTATTTAGGCAATTGACTCTAAGGCCTCCACAGGAGAAACACTAATTTTATCGATTTTTGATATAAAATTTACTAAAAAAATTTATTTTAATCTTATCAATAAATTGTAATCTTGAATCTGAACGTATTGAACGACACATTTTGTCCCTTTTAAAACATAGTTTAACAGTTTTTTGCAACGTTACGAGAAACGTTTCTCAACCGTATATCTCGAGAGCTATAGCTATTGGTCCAACGTGAATTTGTTTTGGACCTTATATTTTGTTTTGGACCTATTATTATTATGTAGAATTAGCTAAGAAATAAATTTTAAAAATGATCTCTGTTAACGTAAAACCAATAGTTTACAAGATATTTGAGAAAACTGCTTTTCGGTACCATTTGTTATGGACAAATTGATTTCCTCTTTTAGCAGTACAGTGATAATTTTTTTTGTTTTGTGACTTAAATTATTCCAACAAGGCAAAAAACAATATATATTTATTTTATTATTTTTCGAGCGTTTTCTTCGTTTATCGTTTCGACAGCTTACTGGATAATGACGTCAACATGGACATTTTTGGGGTAAATGTTTGGATAAATGTTTTGTGATTATTACAAATTTTCTATAATGTTTCATATCGTAAGATTATATTAAACAGATTTCTATGGATTTTCGTTTTTGTCCCGAAATAACACTTATCGAATTGCCGGCTGTACATACTCGGCGAACAAAGGCGAGACATAGCGAGCACGAGAGTGGACTCACAACGCTCGGCTGCCATGTGTCGACTCGATCGCCATCCCTCCATTAAAAGTCGGCTTTTTTAACACGATTCAAAGAAAACGAGTGGTTAATACGAAGCACACTCTCGTCTACATTCGATTCAATGCTCAACCGCCATTTTTAAATATTCAACTATTAACCGCTTTAATTGTACCCATTAATCTTAATAGTAGGTATAACACGAAAATAAATAAAAACTGTATAAATTTATGAATACTTTTATTATTCCTTTAGTGTCCTTCATGACTAACTCCCAAAACGAATACTGTATAAGCGTTTGTTTATTTGTCTGTCATGTGCACCGGATGTTTTTATAGTATACTCCATTGAATTTTTTTCTTTATGTTTTAAATCTTTTTTTTTTCTGAATAAACAAAAAAAAACCACATAACATACAAAATCTTCTTAGAAAGAAACCCTACATTACCGACATACTTTTTAAAATTGTCAGTTTAGGGGGTTTTGGTTTGATTTTAAGAGCTTTTGAAGTCACTCAAATCAGAGCTCAAACAAACATTTCTATACCTTGAAAAATAACTGTTTCATCCGCCATCTTGAATATTGAAGCCAACTGACGCTTACACTTACTTATAATACCTAAAACGAATGGCATTTTTAAAAGTAGAGTAAGAGTTCATAGGCCAACATGAACGCCATTAAACTGTACTTAAAAGAGCGTTGAAAGCATGTAAGCGCCACTAATCGAATACACCCAAGATTACTTCCATTCTTCAACATGTTAAAAAATAAAATGATTTAAAATAACAATTACGATTGAAAAATAACATAAAAATTAACTTTCTAAATTTTCCACTTACCGTGAGATGATCTGGCAACACTGTTCATATATGATGTTCAACCTACTTTGCTAATACAGATTTCTACACTATCATTTTCAAGATTAAAAATTTTATTTATCTATTTGATTGATAGATGGCAATAAGTATCGTACTAAACATTATTTTATAAAGGTGTAATTAGTGTACGTTGTGAAAGTTTAAAATAAAAATAAATCATTACTGTTCGTGTGGTTTATGAAGATGAAATATTTAAAGATTCCAAAAAAAAAAATTTACGATTTTTAGAAAAATTTGAGAAAAACTGTACTATAAAACAAAAACAATATTTTCACGAAAGTAAAATTTTGAATTACCTAAAATTATTAATGAAAAACAAAATTTATATACAACGTAAAACTTTCGTGTTGGTAATAGGATACAGAAACAATATAAATATTATTGTATAACTCTGATACAAAAAGATTTAATATATGTACAGTCTGAACAAAAACGATACGGAACTCATAAAATATCTAAAGTACACTCTAACCAATAAATAGTAACGATGCATCTGATTGGTGTAGACTCATCACCAATACGAACACTCTGGGTGGAGCTACAATGTGAAACAAACTCCTATGCGTGAATGTTGCGCACGCCCATATGTATCAATGACCTTCTAAGAACTGAGAGTCAGGTAGAACGAGTATTAAATATAAAAAAAAAACATGTTTTAAATATACACAGCACACATTTTGGTATTTATGGAAAACTATTCTCCGGTGCTCTCATTTTATTGAAGTTTATTCACAATAATGTGGAAACATTTAAATAACAAACGAAAATTTACAGTAACAAATATGTTTTTTCCATATGGTAATAATGGAGTAATCCGGTAATTCTTGTCGTACCTTTTTTTACTTATTTACAAAGATTTAGTTTAGAGTTAGACTACAAAAATAAAAAAAAGCATTGAACAAATTGTTTTTTTATTGCTCAATTTTAAATTATTCAATAATAAAAATTAGTACGCATTTCAACTGTTGTTGTATAGCATGTGACGTCATTAGCCATGGTGTTATCAGCTATCAATATTATAGGATAATAAATTTACGTTGTCAATACTGTATGTATATATAAAGTTTTTAAAGCTTATCATACGATTTTTTCCATGTTTATCAATTTTGTTTTATCGTTGACACTTATTTATTTTACCATTGACTGACAGCACACTGGTTAATTACATCACAAAACATGGCGCGAATTGTAAAGTTTCATTTTTCATTTCATTTTTCGAATTGTAAAGTGATAATAACAGTTGTAAAAATTAGTTCACATTTCAAACGTGATTTGAAAGCATATGACGTAATTAACCATGGTGCTGTCAGCTATCTATATTATAAGATAATTTTACGTTAATGTCAATATTGTTATTGGTATATACAAGTTTTTAAAGCTTATCAGGTGATTTCAATGTTTATCACTTTGTTTTATCGTTGACACTTAAGTTTATTATACCACTAACTGACAGTATACTGGTTAATTACGTCACAAAATATGCTTTTCAAGAATGTTTATAAATACCTTTTTATTGGGATAATTTAATATAAAATCATTTTCTTCATTGATTTTTACCTCTATAGATTACATTAAATATAATTTCTTAGAGGTTTTTCATAATTTTTGATCGGATTACTCTCTCTATTCAAAAAGTGTGAAATAATGAACAAACCTAATTACACATAAATATATCTGTTGAAATAACATAGAGAATGTATCTTTTATTCATTTTTTTCTTTTAGTTGGTTAGAATTACAAAACAAAAAACAATTAATTATTAATAATATAAAAAAACTATAATACAAACTAAATTTAAAATAAAATAAAAAAATATTATATACATATTTAAAAAAAAAAAATCTACATAAAATAAATATTAAAAAACAGTCTTGTTGCTTTCATTTAAAAAAAAAAAAGATAAAAAGGAACTATATTTTTTTGTTTTTAGTATAAATACGTCATTTAAGGTAGTTCACGCGTAAGTAAACTCAATTTGATTATAAGAGTTCAGTGTCCTTAATTTAATTTAAGGACGTTTATGTGCTTATAGATTATACTACGTTTATAAAATTCTACAAAATGAACAATAACGTTAATCATTTTTTGACATAACTTAAAATTCATTATTTAAAAAAAACATATTTGTTTCAGTACCCATATATTTGTATAACCGTATATCTTGCCGTGAAAACGTTTATTCGCTCGTTACACTGGTGGTCGCTCGAACATTCTTGTGTGCACACAAGACCTCGTAGATACTAGAATCAGTAGGAGCTCAGTTTCTAGTCTAGGACTGATGTTGAGAAGTACTATCAGTTTGACCTCAGAGAATTATGTTAGGCCGATATTAGAAGACGATATCTGTATGACATCTGATTTTAGTATAAGACTGATATTGGAAAATTGTGTCGGTTGGGTATCAAAAAAGTGTATCAAACCAATATTGGACAAAACAATATCAATATGACATCAGTTTCTTATTCCCGTGTTGACATCTAAAAGAAATGTTGGTCTGTTGTCTACTTATTTTAGCGATCTGATACTAAAACCGATATCGGTCACTACCTCTCCAATGTCATTCCTGTGTAAGACAATAAATCAGACTGATCACCGACCAGTCCAAAATTTCCACATGGGTGATGAAATAATAAATGTAAGACTTCAATCGCTAATAAGTACTTCGAGACTAATAATACGTTTACAATGCAGTTGAGATTACACCATATCTAGAGCACGGTAGTGCGCAAGACCGAGTTAAAGAAACATTTGGCCTTCTCACTTACAGTGCTATTACTGCAGGAAATATCAGATTTGACCCCGAAATATCTTCTGAACGAAACGAGCCACAGTGCTGATCTTTCGAATATATAGATAATTTCTTTACGTATCTGTAGTGCTGTATTTGATTTTCCTGTGACGTCATCGTTTCAGTATAGGCACATGCACGTGAATGGTTACGAATTAGCTTCGTGTGAAGTTATAAATTGTTGTGGCATGGAAACGCGTTTAGCTAGAACATCGATTCTAGTGTCATTATCAAGAGCTTGAGGAGGAGCACTATTAAGAGTCAAAGAAAGACAATAAAATATTATATAAGTAAAAACTTGTATAAAATTAAACAAAAATTTAGTAGATAAGATTTCGTCTCATATGACACGTAAATATGCTCGAAATTATAGAAAACACAAATCAGGCGAAAGCTCGCGTCAAACCCAACGAATGCAAGAGCTATACGACAGCATCGAAAAGGAAATGAAAAAAACGACGCAAAGCGATTTCGTAGCTGGCACATCGGGAATACAGCGGCCAGCGGCAGTCCAAACGCCAAACCGATAATGTGCAGGACCATTTAAAAAAAAATATACGCCACAAATCCAAACTGGACCTTGATTCTTTATTATTAAACTGCAGTGTATATGTTATCCTACAAGTTGTGCATAAGCACAGCTAGGCCATTCGACTGTGCTCGGTTGAGACTCAATCGAATGCAGTTGAGAAGGGTGGTGAGGCTTTTGACAGGACACTTTCGATTGAACTACCACCTTCATAACTTGGGGATCTCTGATTATACCACTTGTAGGGTTTGTTATGAGGACGATGAAACCTCAATACATGTTATATGCACCTGCAGAAGCCTGCAGGGTGTCAGATATAGAATGTTTGGATCCAAACTTTGGATCCATCAATCCTGGGAGAATTTGTGGTCCTTTTGTGTGGCGTCTGGCCTCAACAGAATCCTATAGCGTCATCTGCTTAAAATAGCACCTCATACCCGGAGACGTCTCGCTTTCGGGTGTTCTCCAGGAGGGCACAGAGGACGCCTTGGTCTAGAGGCTAGGGACCCATTTTCTGTACCCCTCTTTCTAATTATTATTATATGTTATCCTATAGATATGAATGTCCAATTGATATATAGCTGTAAGAATTGTAATAGGGAATATGCACGAAAATTTTTTACACATTTATTTTCAGAATATGAAAATACTGTTAATACTGTCATAATATTTAAAAACGAAATTAAAATCCGACAAATATCAAGGAAGCTTTTAAAGATTATTATCTGTCTCTTTCTTGCAAAAATACTAAAAACAGAGTTTTACGTGTATTTTAATTGGTGAAAGTGTAATATGACGTCACATAACATATCAAGAGGGCTATCACCCTCTTTGTCTAATCGGGAATTTCAATCATTCATATCTCGCTTATTTTTAAAGTTATTTAAAAAGTAATTTTACCTTGATATTTGTCAAGTAAAAATGCTTCAATTCAAGTGATAAAAAATTTTCATGCATATTCCCTATTGAATCATACTATGTATATTTTTTATACTTTTTGCATGTGCGCAAACGATTGAACTACCTTAAGAATTATATCGACTTGTATATTATGTTATATGCATATAAATAGTATACTTCTGTCTCTTTCTACTACAGAACTTGAATTCATTTAATGTTTGTTCAAGGTAGTCTTGTTATATGGTGTGTGTGATGTCTATAAATCGTACATTTTTTTTTTTGTATTTTGATTACGCGGATTTCTTTGTTCGATATCAATATTTTAAATGACGCATTTATTTTTTTAATATACCTACTACATGGATAATAATAAATGATTTTATTTCATTTTTCAAAAATATAATTTTATTTTTGCTTTATCATCTATATATGTGGGTGGGGGTAAAATCGAATACGATTATGTTCAATGATAAAACTCGCAGTTTAGTAACAAGATTTAAGAATTGTTATGTACCTATGCCTATTAGACAAAGTGAAAACCTTGTATTCGAGATGCAATTTTCCCATTCGATGGCCCTGAATATGGAACACGATTTTTCAACTAACTTTTTTTACTAACTTGAATGACCGAATATTTTGACCCGAATATACTCTAAAACGTATGTAAATTACATACGTTTTAGCGTCTTTTTGACGGTTAAGAAACTATAATCTTTGGAATGAAATAATCTGGGAAGTTCAAAGATTATTTAAGAATTTTGATAAACTTTTCAGCTTGGAAAACGCCGTTTTTCCATTATTTTCAATCATTAAATTGTTTATAATTCAGAAACGGCCAACTTTACGAAAAAATGACAATAGACATTTTTTGTTTAAAATGACTGAAAATGCGTAAAAAATTTTGGTCCCAATGGGAATGGAGAAATTTTAAGAATTAATGCGAGATTTTTGCCATTATCATCTAATGTATATATCTTCGCGATCAAAAGTGGTGTTTATTCAGTTTACGAACGAAAATGACCGCTCTTGCCTAGAAATAGACATGTCTCAAGTCACGTAGGTAAATATAAGATTTCAATATTATATTTTTATTTGTCGACATCTCGTCTCGTTTCGAGTTTGATCGAGACAAAAATCTTAACCTTCGCCTCGATTCCGGCAGTTATTAATAAAATCAGTATAGTATTGAATTAAGATGATAAAGCAAAGTAAATGTACATTGATCGATGGCATATTTTCTGGCCAAAATGGGTGTAAAAATGTTTTTAAAATAAATTAAAAGTAAAAATACAATCTGAGCACATACGCGTACACAGGATAGCCTAAGAAGTAGTAGCAAGCCGATATTTTACGCGGTATTTCAGAAAGGGTTATACGGACTTTAGTTTTTCTATTATATAGACTTGAGTTCCGTTCGGTCCTTACAGCTTTGGGCTATGTCTTTGGAAACATTTTTCTTTCATCATTTCTTTAAAATTATCCTAATACAGGCACCAGGCCAATTTTTATAGCCGAAATTGAGGTCCAAGGCTGCAACTAAACTTTTTTTCGATGTATTTTGAACTAAAAACTTAAGGATGTTAGAGAGATACAATCGGAGACAAAAAGTACTGAAAACTACAAAATTTGTGAATATCTAGTGTCAATTTTAAAACAAATATATAGAATTTAAAATAAAATAGGAAATTTTACCTGCAGTAATGTTGAATTAAATCAGAAATGACAAATAATATGAAACAAATTTTAACACTTACTTTTGGTAGTGAATGTATCTTTAATTTAAATCAACATAAACAAATATCCTTTTTCTTTCTAAACTATATACGTGACAAAGACAAGTTTTTGTAAATTTCTATTTATAATTGTTTTTCTCAACAACCGTTTAGTGAATGTTAAATAAAACTGTGCAAAATTGTTTCTAAAGAGTTTAAGTTATATAATTTGAAAATTTGGGATGCTTCGTAGCTTTTTTTAATAGTAATTGAAATGAATTTAATCTATAGAGTAAACAAATCTCTATAAGAAATGGAAAATTACCTTTTTTTTTTTAAATTGCAATAACTTTTAAATGGCTTAGTAAATCGTTTTGGAAATTTTAACAGTAGCTTTAGCATTAAGTGAGGAACATTCTATCAAGTAGCATTTTTACATACCTCACAAACATCCTTAAACAAAAAAAATAATACAACGCTTACTCCAGTAAAACAATCAATTGAAGACTTCAAAACTTAGACATGTAAAAAGGGGCTTACTGAAACAGTGTAAATCTGCTTGCTACTAGCTTTCAGACCAATAAAGTACTGATAACATATATTTGTTTTAATACAGCTGTTTGTTTTTATTAAAATTCTCATTGCAATTAAAAACTTGACTACATCGAACGATAAAATATATTAATTGTTAATAATTACTACACTCATTTAATTATTAATTAGTGCCTGCTAATAATATTCCATCAAATTTTCTTAGACAAATTATTTGATCAAGGTTTGTGTCTATACAATAGTCTAGGAAAAATTGGCGCATGAATCTTGTAAACTTCGACGATGCGACGCAATTTTTTTTGTCAGAATGCTTTCAAAATATGCTAAATATTATAGAAATTCAGTTTGCCATGGGGTATGAGATTTTTTTATAGATATTTTGGGTTATTTTCAACAAAAAAAGGTCGCATGCCATTTTTTCGTAAACTTGACCGTTTTTGTTTTATAAACAATTCGAGTTATAAACAATGAGTTAAGCGCATTTATACATACGTTTTAGCGTCGATTAGACATAAACCAAGCTTTAGAATGAAATAATCTGTAATTACTCTTCAGAATTTTGTTAAAAGATGTTCAAAGACTATTTATGAATTTTGGTTAACTCAAAAATTTCATTTTTTAATATTGTTTTTAAGCCATTTTTTGCGTTTTTTTTCAAACATTAAATTCATTATAACTCGGAAACGGTCAACTTTAAGAAAAAAATGACAAGAGGCCTTTTTTATTTAAAATAACGCAAATTACCTATACAAAAACTCCATCGGATAAAAATTTTCGGTCATTCGGATTGACAAAGAAATAAATTAGTTTAAACAAATTGGGACCACAATGCCCCCATCACAAACTGCATTTCTATAATTTATTTAGCAAATTTTGAAAGCATTCAAGCTCATGCGCGCCGATTCATTCTAGACTAATATACAGTGTGTGTTGGACAGCTTTTCCTATAGAGAATCAATGTTAAATATTATTTATTACTGCGTGGCCGTGTGGTACTGTATAAAGTCAGTCAGTACACATGTAAATAAAGTCAGTTAGTCATCTCATAGCTATACTGTATGCGTATGGTTGTTTGTTTGTCATTTAAGAGTGGGGACCCAATGCACATACTAAAGTGTACTCTCATCACATGTGTACTGACTGACTTGATACAGTACCACACGGTCAGGCAGTAATAAATAATATTTAACATTGATTCTCTATAGGAAAAACTGTCCAACACACACAGTATAGGATAAGTATACGGATTTATTTCAAGAGAATAAAATGTATAAGAAATTTTGTATTTTGGGATAAAATTTTTACCTCATATATAATTAGTTTGAAATGTAATAGTTTAAAATTAATTAAATATTTAAATCTCACGTGACCACATTTATAATATTATCCTAAAAATTTTTGAGGTATATTTTGTTGCCAAACTTTTTCATTTCTCATTTCTTTTTTTTAAAAACAAATTTTGGTCATTTTTATTTTTAGTAAGCAAATATAACAATTTAATCTAAGTTTTCTTTCATTTATTTTTATTTTTTAAATTAATTTTTTCTCGATAATTTAGAATTTTATTCATATTTTTAATATGAATTTCTGTTATTTTTAACAATAAATTAAAAAATTATTATCATATAAAATAGTCTGGTGCCAATAAACATTATAAAAAGTGCCAAAACCTAGCAACCCTACAATTATACCAATTGAACGAATTTGAATGATTTTTTTGTTCTTGCAATTTCAAGAAATATTTAACAATCAATCACATTTCGTCAGGCTTTTAACTACGCTAGTTTTAAGTGGGTGTAACACGAATTTGCACCTAACCTTCCCTTATATAACACCACGTAACATAAAATCATACTCCTCCCACCTGTACAAATTTTAAGGGGCTATATTTTTTAAATATAGCCCATAATCCTCCTATTTCGATGTTTGGCAAAAGCGGTAATTTTAAAAAGGCTAAACTTTTTAATATTTGATATCTTAGAACTGCCACGAAAAAAAAAGTGTAATTGCAGGGTTTCTGGGTAAAATACTAAGTGCACCCGGCTCAAATGGCGCTTTGATTTTTTGTTTGAGAGTAATTTGAGATTCTTTTTTTTTTGTTTCTTTTAAATTTATTTATTTTACGTACCTAATTTGACACTAAAATAAAAAATCTCATTGCACTGCAATTTTTCTTTTTACAAATCAAGTTTAACGTTTTTTTCTCAATTTAAAAAACAAAATCATTTTTTACCTATAGTGATTGGGTTCAAATAAATGATGTTATCGTAGTGAAAAATCAAGTTTTTCAATTCGAAAAAACTCTAAAACTCACATAAGTTTTTTTTTAAATAAAATGGTTTAAACGTTTGACCAATTATACTAAACATAAGTGTTTTAAAGAGTATTATAAAACACTTCAAAGCGTTTTATTGTACAAAGCTTTGTCTGTTTAAAGGTAGGAAAATACTGTTGACCGTCTTGACCAACGTCTAGTTAATAATTGGCGTATAGTCGAGTGCCCAGGCACTTTAAGTGAACTAATCTAATAGCCTGAATCGAATCCTTATACCTACCTAAACTCAGGAATACTAAATTGACATCTACTCAGCAGTCGATATTTGAATTTATAATCCGACTTCCGCACGACTAATGCTTAATTGTCTTAAATAAATCTTGTTTTTTAAATTGAGACAGTGATTGGTAAAAACAAAATAAAAAGCTCGCACACAATTCTATCTAAAATCCTCTTACGTAGATGAAGAACTATTTGAATCAATTTTTTTAGTTGCACTTACCTCTGTTGTCGTGACATTCGTCGTCACCGATGACGGTGTTGTTGTTGTCGTCGTGGATGCAACAGCTGTAGAAGCTACAGCAGAGGTGATAGCAGGCGTACTAACAGATGACACAGCAGCAGCATTGACAACATTACTGATAGCAGTCGATCGTGAAAAATCACATTGTGTTATTTTCACTGTTGGATTTTGTGTCGTACCATTTTTCAACGATATTTTTACATCAAAAGTTTTTTTATTATCACCGGCTGCAGATGATAGTTTTATCTCAGACATTGATAATGGCTTCACTGTACCTGATGTTAATGGTGCTGCACTTGTCGTTGAGGATATCGATGAGGATAATTTTGCAGTGGTTTGTGACGTAGCAATCGATGCGCCGCTAGGTGCTGTTGAAGATGTCGTGGTGATTGATGTTGTAGACGGAGAAGATGTGATGGAAGAACTACTATTATTTAGCGCTTGTATCGCTTGGGCATGATGTCGTGCTAATAATGCTGCACTTGGATTTGGTATGTTACGGACAGTTTGATTTGGACGCATTTGATTCGGAAATGAATGTGGCGTGGAACTATTTGACGATACACCACCCGAACTCTTTGTTATTTCCTGTAGCTTTGGTGGTAACTTTTGTAAATTACGCATTTGCAATAACTTATTATGATGTTGTAACGCCGGTATACGTAACGTTGTGTTGTTTGGAATACCACCAGATGATAATGGTCGTGGTGACGCTGACGATGTGGTACCACCACCAGTCGTCACTGACATATGATTCGTAATCGTTTTTATATCATTTGGTTTTTTATTTATTACATTATTAATTTTATTGATTCCAGTAGCTCCAGGAATTATACCACTTGAAGCACCAGTAGCGGCCGCACTGTTCCCTACTGCTGACGATGACGTCATACTTTTTAATTGTTTTTGTTGTGCTAAAACATTCGATAACAATGTGTTGTAATCTTTCTTTGCTGTAATTAACGCTTGTTTATTATTTTTGATCATTGATGATGTGGCGGATGTCTGTGATGATGTCATATTACGATTTTGTGCGGATACCATCAGATCACGTATGTGCACAGCAGATTCAGATAACATGTGTAAATTTGTTAAATGCTGTTTATTCTGAACAATTTTTTGTACATCTTCAATTTTTATTTGTTGTTTATTGTTCGTTTCTGTTGTTTTTGTTGTTGTTGTTTCTGGTGATTTACGTGATAAATCTAATGCACCAAAATTATCAATCTTATTCTTATTATTAACAATACCATTCTGTTGTTGTTGTTTTATTAATGCTGTCATTGTTGTTGTTGGTGTTGTTGTTTTGTTATTTTGTTGTTGTTGTGATAGTTTTTTGATTTTTGATAATGGTATTTGTTTATTTTTATTATTGTTCGGTGTTGATGGTGTCATTTTCGTTACTTCCATACCACTATTAATACCAGTTGTCGTTATTGTACCCCCACCACCACCACCACCACTACCAGTACCACTTGTTGCTATTGTTGTTGTTCCAGTTGTTGTTGTTTTATTTATTTGTGTTAGATTTAAATTTTTCATCATTAAAATTTTATTTTGCATTGTATTTAGTGTGGATCGTCCACCACTACTCGCACTAGTGTTATTGTTATTTAAATTCACTTGTTGTTGTTGTTGTTGTATATTATTTTTAATTTTAGAATTTTGTTGTTGTTTTATTTGTTGTGTTACTTTGGCACTGTTAATATTATTACTCGTATTATTATGTAATGGTGTTGTTGTTTTACTAGGTGGTGGTGGTGCCGCCGTTGAGATTGGGGTTGTTGTTGTATTATTATTTGGATTAATTAACATAATTTCTAATGATGGTATTTTTGAATTTGGTTCATCGTTATTATTTTGTTGTTGTTGTGGTTGTTGTTGTTGTTGTATTTTACGTTTTTTATTTGTAGTTTCACTGTTATTATGATTTGTTGTTGTTGTATTCATTGTAACGGTAAATGATTTTGGAGCAACTAAATTTGGTACAACTGTATTACATTTTGTATTATTATTGTTATTTGTAGTCGTATTTTTTTGTTGTATTTGACTGTTATTGTCATCATTAAAACGAACTTTTTTCTGTTGTTGTTGTTGTATTTCATGAGTATTATTTTTCGTTATTTTATGACGTACTTGTCGCATTTGTAATAAACGTTCTTTTGTTGATAGCTCTTGTTGTTGTTTTAAATTATCTTTTGTTATTTGTTGTTGTTGTTGTTTGATATCATTCATATTTGTTTGTAATTTTGTTGCTTTGATTTGTAATTCTTTTTTTACAATGAATTCATTTGATTTTTTGACTTGTTGTTGAACATTGTTATTTTTTAATTGTTGTTGTTGTAAATTGTTATTCTTTGACACATTATTTTTTAATTGTTGTTTATTTGTTATTGTTGTTGTTTTCAACGTACCAGTTGTTATTGTTGGTGATATTTTATGTATGGTTGGTGTTAATTTTACTTTTAATTTTAATATATCGGTATTTTTTGGTTTTTCTTCTATCACTGTTGTTTCCATTGATTCTTGTTCGTGTTCTTTGTCTTCGTATTGATAATGATGATGATGATGATGATGTAATTTACGTCGTTTTGATGAATAATTACCTAAATGTTTTGAGTGTTTGGATTTTTTACGTTTTTTTGTTGGTGTTATTGTCATTGTTGTTGCTTGTTTTTTATTTTTCTTGATAATTAATGGTATTTCTTCGTCATCATCACCACCACCACCACCATTCTCTTCAACATGATTATCATTCCGATCGGTGTCATCATTGTTGTGAGTTGTTGCATCATTGTTGTTAGTTTGACGCATTAAATTTGCCCATTCTAAATCACGTTTTTTAGCAAATTCTTGTATTTCACGTTCTTTTTCACGTAAACTCGTTTCATTATCATCGTTATCATCTGCAGTGTTATGATTGTTGTCATTGGCAGCTTTATGCACGGATGATGATTGATGATTTTTTATTTGATTCGTATCTTTACCATCAATATTATTCGGACGTAATCGATCTGTATTATCACTTTTCTCACTATTATCAGTATTATTATTATTAACACTATTATTTTTCTCTTCATCATTATTTTTGTGTTCTTGATGTTCTTCTTTTGTTTCTTTGTTTGTGTTTGGGCGTAAACGATTTGTGGATAATTTCTCAATAGAAATATTACTATGATTAGTTTTTGATTGTGGAAGTTTTGTTGTATGATTAGTAGTGGATTTATTATCAATTGTTGCTGTTGTTGTTGTTGTCGATGGGGATGTATTTTTCGAAGATGTATTTGAATGTGATGTTGAATTATTGTTAGCTGTTGATGTATCCGGTGTTTTGGGACGATTATTATTGTTATGATTATCGTGGTTGTTATTGATATTCGTAATGTTGACATCTTGCTGTCGGTATATTGATTTTAATAATGGCATTTTAGTTGATTCAAATATACGGTACATGAAACGCATCGGATTGCTCTGTACATTTAGAAAAAAAAAAAGAAAATAAGATATACAAAAATTTAATTTGTAACACTTTTGATTAAGGATGTACGAGCATTGAAGCTTCAAAACTATTAAGACTTGATTTTTTTTTACATGCAATTGAAGTGCATATAAATCAATTATAATAGTTTCAGGGGGGGGGGGGGGTTACTGAAGCTTGAATTAATATTTAATGTTAAAGTTCGAGTTTTAATGCATTACGTTTAATTGTAAGATAATCAAGGAAAAATTTTCTTCCTACAATTTAATGGGACTCCGAGTCTACCATCCTCAATGTTTCAATGTTAAACGGCTTCCAGAAAATTTTGATACCGTTTTCCAAAATTTTATAATTAAAAAAGCTTGGTGTCTTGTCAAAACGGAGCTGCTTAAAATAATAATAAAGTACCAGCTTGATGCTCATCATCCTTAAATGACCCTTTGGTCTCCCGGACTATAAAGTACTATTAACAGACCCCGTTCAATTGAACTTTAAGGAAGAAAAATGAAAATTTAAAAAAAACTTACCCGATTCCATTTAAATGTGTAAGCGACATCCATTAAAGTAAAATTTTTGGGCAAAATTTCATCTTCATAAATAATATCAACCTTGAATATAACCAATGAAATGTTTTAATGAATATATTATATTGGGAGAAAAAACATTGAGTCTTGAATTAATGAACATATATTTAAAAGGGAAATGGTTAAATGCTCTTTAAAATGCATTTAAAATGCTAAATGTACTCCTTAATGATTGAAAATTTTAAACGAATATGTATTTAAAATGCAAAATAGAGATATTATATATTTAAAATGGTTTACAAAATGTTATTAAATGGTTATAGAAATGTTTTTATTTAGTTTAAGAGACCACAGTTTTTTGATATTTGAAACTTATTTAATAAATATATAAAATTTACAGCATCGTTTCTCAACCTGGGGGTCGTGTTCACGAATATGGGGGGTCGCAGTGTGTTCAATAAATAAGACCCGTATACGAAATATTCTTTTATTAAAACATATTTTTAATTTGTATTTATTCTTCTTGTTAAAAAAGATTTTTGAAATGTTTTATTAAAATTTTATTTTTGGTATTAAGTACAATGTCGTTATTTTTATGCGATAAAAATAACAATTTTTGTCACAAACTTGTCTAAGCGCGCTCGGACCAATGATTCGTTTCACATAATATAAGAACAAAGGGTTACACAAGTCTTTTAGTTCGGTATTTGTGGCTGTTTGCGATATTTCGATATAAGCGTAACAACAACGCTTACACCCGTCATTTAATACAATAAACCATATTTTGACAAAATGGAAACTCGACTTCAAAAATCAAATATTCTATAACAAAAAATGCACTAAAAAGTAAAAAAATAATTGCATATTCTTGTGCCAATTTTAGTTCACCTAAGCAAAAATTTTTAAATATATATGTACAATTATTGTTATTTTTGGAGGCGGTGTCAGCATAGAGAAATTCAAATAACTTTTGGACACCGCCTCCAAAAATATCAATAATTGTACATATATATTTAAAAATTTTTGCTTAGGTGAACTAAAATTGGCACAAGAATATGTAATTATTTTTTTACTTTTTAGTGCATTTTTTGTTATAGAATATTTGATTTTTGAAGTCGGGTTTCCATTTTGTCAAAATATGGTTTATTTCTCGCTTTTTAGTGACTTTGAAGTTCCATAACTGATTTTATTTTTCTAAATATGGGTAGACCAACTAAACGACCTACTAATTTTTAGTTTTTAAGTTTTTTTTTTTTGTTTTAATTTTTAATGCATTTTTTTATAACATTTTGTTTTTTTTTTGTAAAAATTTTTTTTTTTGAGGTCCGTTTTTTTTTTTGTAAAAAATTTTTTTGAAGTCGGTTTTTAAAAAAATTTTCTTATTTTCCCATTATGAATGAGTATACCCTTTCAAAAAAAAAAAAAATTTCGCAGAAATCGGTTATCACATATAGAATGAGGATTTTCCTCGATTTCCCGGGGATCCTCTCATCAGAAAGCGATTTGGTGAAAAAAAAAACACAGACGAATTGAGAACCATCCTCCTTTTTGAAGTCGGGTTAAAAACAAATATAGATGAAATAGTGAACATGCGCCCCCATAAGAGTGTAAAAATAAAAACGATTCTTCGTACCTATAAATCATGATCCTCAAATAAAGACGAATCGTTGCCGTGTTAACTATAGCCGATGTAAAACCTTAAAAAATGTCAAATTAACATATTGTAGTAAGGGGTCACAACATTTTTTACTTAATTTTTTCGCTATTTACTGGGTTGTGACAGTAAAAAGGTTGAGAAACGATGGTTTACAGTAGAACATCTTTTAAGTTTGAAGACCCTTGTAAATATTTCTCGTGGTCGAAGGTCCAACTGCGATGCACAAAGCAAATCTGTAACAATTCCCGGCTTTCGACTACGAGAAATATTTACAAGGCTCTTCAAACTTGTTTCCTGCTTTTTTCGTAGTCGGGATTTATTTTTTTAAACTTATTTAAGACTTTTTAGTATAATATTAAGATTCTGTGATTTAAAATTATGCATTTGATATCAAACTCGATACATTTTTTGAAATATTTTTTTTGTTGGTTAGCGTATTATGTAGATCATATCCGCCATATTGAATTTAATATGACATGACATAGCCTATGACATGCGGAACTCTAAGACGAAGTTAACGACACCTAATTTGTCAAAATATGATAAGTAGCCCGCTACGCCGGAACATATGAATATATAACTAACATACATACATACGAGTAAAAATTAATTACACATTTTCGGAATCTGTGAATTAAAACCTTTCATTTGATACCAAATTCGAAATATTTGTAAAATTTTTTTTGTTGGTCTGCATATTATGCAAGTCATATCCGCCATGTTGGATTTAATATGTCGTCACATAGCCTATGGCACGCGGAACTCTAAGACGAAGCTAACCACACCTCATTTGTCAAAATATGATAAGGAACTTAGGAGCTACACGGGAACATATGAACACGCACACATATAGACTGAGCAACACATAACCCTCGGGTAGTCGGGTAAAAAACAGTATATATTTTCAATAATTCAAAACTCAATTTCTTTTAAACCATATATAAATCGCTTTAAAAAAAACAAACTTACTCGATGTTGGAATGACAGACCATATTTCATTCGTATAAATTTCGTTAAATGCTTAATATTAACACCAGCCGGACATTGTAAATAACGTTTATGTACAATATTTTCGTTATTATCAGATGTCGATATCGCTGATACTTTTATATTTGATAATTCATTTGTTGCGGATTCATCCTTACTATCCAATTTATCAGTCGTAATGATCATGGTATTATTATCACCATTTGTCGTAATATTACATTCAATAATATCTTTAATATCACTTTCACGTTTACATGCTGTTGTTGTTGTTGGTGATAATGATGATGATAAAATAGATATATCATCAGTATTATTATTACATTGATGATTATGATTATCACCATTTTGTGTTATGTTTTCAGTATTCTCAGTTTTTTCTATTGATTGTGAACTATCATATTCATTATCAATGTCAGCAGCATCATTATCGTTATAATATTCTAAACTTAAGGATATTGAATCATCGGGTGAGAAGAATTCAATATGACTGGTATCGTTTATATGCGATAATACCTACGATCAGAAGTTTAGTAAATTTTAGATTGATATTTCTCGAAAGAAACAAAAATTGTAAAAAATCGATGCTATGGCTAATATAAGCAAAACTACATCAAGATTATAAAGTATACGCAATGTCTAATTGAAAACACTCAATATCTTTGGCCGGAGACATGATTTCTTAAAGTAGTCATTTTTAAGAATTCCAAATTCATAGTAGAAATTTTCTAAGAACTCCAAATTCAGGGTAAAAATTAAGAGTTTGTAGTGGACTCGCTACGAAATCTCAATTTACTTATATTTACATACCTTTGCAAATACACTACATATGCCCTTTGTTTTGGTAATAATATGTTGTTACTTCGGTAAATATCAACCAGAACAAACTATTTTGAGATTATTAATTAGACAAAAAAAAATTTGGTTTCAATTCCAAATGATACTTTTAATTCATATCTTGTAGATTAGGTTTTAGCACTTCTCCACTAGAAGCTCTTAAAGTTATTTAAGACTTCTTAAATATGACTCTTTTAAGAAGTCAGAATAAAGAACTCTTAAAGAATTCTTATTTATGAAGTTAGAAAACAGAATTTCTCAAAAATTATTTTTTAAGAAGTCTTAATGTGCTCTTAAGTGGCGCATTGGATTTCTTAAGGTCTTCTTAAAGATTTTTTTATCGGACGTTCATAAAAAAAACTATTTAGGTATTCATATACAAGAGTTCATATATTGCTATCGGGGAGCTATATTCTCCAATAAACTTCACTAGTTTAAATACAGTTAGAATGGCCAGTCCAATTGGTCGAGCTATTAAAGGCAGTTTGCATGGAACAGGAAGGTTTCTGGTTCAATTCACAACAGTGGCAGTTTGTCCATTATATTAATTTAAAAAAAAAGTGATAGGTTGGTTAATTGATTAAACTGTCGGTGTATGAACCAGAACGATAGTAACCGGCTATGTTTATGAAAGTTTTCTGCAGTTTCCTTTCACGACCTTAAGAAGAATATCAGCATAGTTCCTATCAAAGTCGGCTGCATTCGCACAACCTACCCAATTCCTATTCTACATACAAATGCCTTGTCCTTTAGGGGTCGGTAAAAAAAGGCTTACTTGCCAGCCTTCGACTTCCACTCTGCCTTTATTAATACTACTAATAATAATGCGATCTCGCATTAAGTTTCGATTTTTAATCGATATTCCTTCGGAACTAATAGCTCACATTTGTAAATAGGTTAAAAAAAAAATTTTTTTACGTCCTTAACTGTTATCCGATATATTGCATAATGCTTATATTAGCCATATAACATCAAAGTGTTCGAAATCGATTAAAAAATAATTATTAATGTAATTACCGATTGTTCATGTGTTTCGGAATCGGTTAATATACTATCCTCCGAACAACTACTTGAAGCGCGTGCATTTAAATAAAAATCAGAACGTCGTTTCACCTCATTTTGATACACAGATGGTATTAATTTATACAATAATAATTGTAAACTTTTATCAGGTCTATAAATAACAAATTATCTATTTAGTTTAATCGTTTTATTAAATTTAATATATACCTATCATATATAGTATACTCAAGCCACGCAGTCCAGCCACATCAACAAACGAAATTACGTGATCATAGCACATGATGCAATATGATTGGTTCTTTGATAACTTGAACCTTTAAATCTGAATTAATATCAGTTCATTCGTATGCGAATTGTTGTTTACTGCTATCATTTTTGTTATCCATTTCTTTAATTATTTGTTTAAATATTTATTTTTAGTTTTTATTGTTATCTTTGTTCTTGTTATTATTTTTATTGTTTCCATTAGTTTATTCATATTTATAACAAAATAATTTGAATAAAAAACGAAAGCGATAGAAAGAAGCTGGTCTGTATTGATATATGTTCACGTGTGTTCAGTGCATGTATTTGTTATTGTCGTTGAACTCTGAAGCTTGAGTGTAGTATATATATATATATATATATATATATATATATATATATTGTTAAACATGTGAATATTTACCGTAATTGTGTTAATGGTTTACTTTTGTGTACTTGAATATCACACGTTGGACAGTAATGACTTGATTCTAAATATCGTACAATACATGATCGACAAACTACAATTTTAAATTAAAAAATCATTAGTTCTTTTTAAAGATGGTTGCTTCTTATTTTATGTCGATATATTTTTTATAAATTTTTTATAAATCATTATATCTATATACTGTAGATTATTAAACTCTTTCATCAAATCTATTCTATATTTCTATCAATCAGTTTTTATTAATTATATAAACAAATTTAGATTTAAAGGTGAAAACTTCGTATTTCGGACATGCCCATGATTAAGCATCAAGATTTTGCCCGACGAAAATCTGGTCACCAGTTTTTATAAACGAATTTTTTTTCCAATCTAAATGATCGAATATTTTGCCTGAATGGAGATTTTTTAAGGTATTCTGGAAAACTTTAAACGGTCTTTCTATAATTCGATTTATCTTTCTAGAACCTGCGTGAATAACCTTAATACGTTAAAATTGAAGTGTTTTAGTAATCTACAGTATTAGTCAGGGGTTCCCAAACGTTTGCTCTGATGGAACACTTTGATAATCTTAAAATTTTAACGTCACGTTTGAAGGTAAAACATTTATATTTAAGAAAGTATTATTTAAGTAACAACTTGTGAATAAAGTTTTATTCTCGCACACCTGTGTCCTCCAGAATTTAGATGTCGCTCTGCTGAACACTTAAAGTTGCTTTTTAATCACATTTATGAAAAATATCATCTCTGCAGCAATAGGGAATATGCATGAAAATTTTTTTCACATTTATTTTCAGAATATGAAAATACTGTTAATACTGTAATAATATTTAAAAACGAAATTAAAATCCGACAAATATCAAAGGAGCTATAAGCTTTTAAAGATTATTATCTGTCTCTTTCTTGCAAAAATACTAAAAACGGAGTTTTACGTGTATTTTAAATGGTGAAAGTGTAATATGACGTCACATAACATATCAAGAGGGCTATCACCCTCTTTGGGGAATTTCAATCATTCATATCTCGCTTATTTTTAAAGTTATTTAAAAAGTTATTTTACCTTGATATTTGTCAAGTAAACATGCTTCAATTCAAGTGAAAAAAATTTTTCATGCATATTCCCTATTCTATTAAGGTTATTTCAAGAAAATAAACTGGAACGAATGCGTAGTGTTATTGGAAATTTACCGCTTGTGACATTTTCTGGCGCCAACATATAGATCGGTTATGAAGTTAACAACCGCCAAATAGTATTACCAAAATGTCGCGGAACACTTATTTCTTCCCAAAGATAATTGCTGCTCTGTGAACGATCAGTTTGGGAAACCCGAGTTTATACACAATTCACGAGACCCCGACCCCCTCTAAAACTTACATGTATGTAAACATATTGTAATAACAGTTGCATCAATTAAATAACCATCGCATAACGAACACATTAAACAATCGTTTAAATCGCGTACGAGCAAACGACGTCTTTGGATTGGATTATCAACATATCCATCAATACCATCTACATATTCTGGCATTTCACTACCCATTTTTGGATATATATGTTTTTTCTATTACGTATTATCAAATTTTGTTTTGGTAATGAAGAGTGTTTAGAAATATATTCTTATTTATAAAGAAACATCTTGTTTTGTAATGTTGCAATGCGGTGAAATATATCTGTAAAGAAATGTATATTGTTAAACGAAGGGTGATATTTGCAAAAATTTGTGTGGTGGGATGAAATTCTTTGACGACTATTTTTATCACGCTTATATTAGTTAAAACTGTGGGGAAAGGATATGTAAGCAAATCTTGCAAGTAGCTTTTGAAAATGTAAATTTCATAATCGATTTCATAATTTAATTTCGATTTTCGAATAAATATTTTGCGCAAAATTTGTTAATATTTTTGTGACGCAAAACTTTTATTCGAAAGAATAAACCAAATTTTGTTCAGTTTCGATGTTCCTTTATCATAAATGAAAGAATGTTAAAATAATGATTAAAATATGTGACAAGTATAGCGATAATGTATTCAGCAATTATTAGGAATTCCAAGTCGATAATCATTTACATACAATGTAATGTACATTTTTTAAATAATTGTACAAAGTGTTCTTAATAAAAATGCCATACTATGTACACAATATAATTGGTTTGTTATATATATGGTATATATGGTATACAATTGGCTGATTTGTGCCTCATTGATTCGGTTTTCGATAAAATGCTTCGGATAAGGTCCATTTGATGACACACTTTGACCATAAGGTCCATTGGGATGTCGGGATATGAGTGGAGGACAAGGAATTTCGTGTGTAGACTAGAAATTGGTAGGATGTGCGGCATGCAGCTGACTTTGATAGGAACTATGCCGATACTCATCTGGAGTTCGTGAAGGAAACTACAGAAATCCTTCACAAGCATAGTCGGTTACTTCGTTCTTGTCCATACGCCGACAGTTTAGTCAATTAACCACCCTTTTTTTTTCTTAATAATTGACAAACTGCCGATGTCGGGATTCGAACCCATAACCTCCCAGTTCCAAGTATGTGAAAGCTCCCCACATGGGAGCAAATCGAAAATTTACCGTTTAGAGTTTAAAAACTAACCGCCTCCTATGATATAACCTACAAAGAGAAAAACTGCTCGTATCTCAATTTCAAATAAACGTTTATTAATTTTTGTACTTTATATTGCAAGTTTGAAGTAATATCAAGTACCTACAGTTTACTCGGAGAGTATTGTCAACAATGCCAAGTGAAAATAATTTCAATTTAACAATTGATTACATCCTAAAACCTAAATCTTGTATCCTGAAAAAGTTGAAATTAGTCGAATTAGGGTTTATTTAGAAAATAATTCAAATTTTGAATGTAATAGGTTACATAGGGATCTTCAGAACTTTAGGAAGACTTAGGTTGGGTATGATATACAAAAAGGTTGGTAAACACTGGTATAGCTGGTTGCATGATAGCACGATTCAAGAATTTAAATTTAAATGACACATTATACTATAGTGTACGATTTTGTGACTTATTTGTTTGGAACGCATAGTAATTAAAATATGTTGTTATCTTATTTTTGTTATTCATGATATTCTTATCATTTTATTTTAATAACAAATTGCTATTTATTTTATTTTACTTATAACTTTATTCCACAGTTAAAATATTTAGCTGAGACTATTATGTTAATACAGTATTAGGTCCTTCGGTTAAAGGTCATTTTTCAGTAACTATCAAAATAATTAATGAATGAAAGGAAAATTTTATGTTTTCCTAAAATTTTTTTTGTGTTTTATTATATAGATTGATTACTTTATATACTTTATTATATTTATACTTTATTTACTGTATTGATAACAACAAACTTGAAAAAACTGTAGAGATAGATACAAATAAACTAGTAGATAAATAAACTACAAATTAAATGAGATAGAGACAAGATGACAAGTGATTGCATTTTTAGGATAGAGTAATAAAGTAACATTCCCAATTTTGGTTGCACGTCAGTAGACAAAATATTTTGTAGGCGGAGTTCAATGTTGCTGCACAGTGTTCCACGTTTTTAGCCTATTTTATGGTCTAATTATGTCCCGTCCGAGGCACCCGCTATAACCTAACCTAACCTACCCTTCATAAAACTAGGCCAGTAGGCATACCTATTCTCTTTGTGGTCAGAGTACTTGTAACTCTGAGAAACTTGCACCCTTGACACCAAAGAGTTTGCTAACAGAAAATTTTATCTTTGCTATCATCAAAGCATCAGACTCATCCATTTCATTAAAAGTATTATTAAAGTATTGATTTTTTGTGCCATTTTAATTAATAAAGTTATGAAAACAAAGTTTTTATGTTTTTTTTTATTTTAGCATTTTCTACTCTACAGTAAAACCTATTAAAATAAGTAGCTCTGTGTCAGCTGAAAAAATATGTTCATGAATTTGTAAAAACTTAATTTTCGGGATATTAAAAAAAAAAAAAAGCGAGAAAAATTTTGGAACATATAGTTTTATTAAGCGTGACAAAAAATATATACCAAAATTTATTATACCGGATTATATGCCTGAAATATACGATTATATAGTAGAGTGTACCTATATCACCTATAGTTGTTTCAGTGAAACATTTTCTATCGGGTATCTTTGGTCTATAATTTACGAATTTAAGGCTCATATCCGCGAATGTCAAGATTTAATGTCAAGATTTAATTAATGCAGAGTTTCTGCGATTGCGGATGCGAATATCCGCAACATCCCTGAGTCAGGCATAAATATAAATGTTAAGTACTTATTAGGCACAGCTCATATTTAACATAATTTTAGTACGTAGTTCGGCTTTAATCATATATCAACATTCAAGTTATGACGCTGATCAGTCCATAAATTATGCATCTAAGAAAATATTCGCTTCACAAATGCGTTACTTTAGGTATAATTGATAAGAATTTACTTATAATTGAGTCAATAGGGAATATGCTTGAAAATTTTTTTTCACTTGAATTGAAGCATGTTTACTTGACAAATATCAAGGTAAAATTACTTTTTAAATAACTTTAAAAATAAGCGAGATATGAATGGTTGAAATTCCCGATTAGACAAAGAGGGTGATAGCCCTCTTGATATGTTATGTGACGTCATATTACACTTTCACCATTTAAAATACACGTAAAACTCCGTTTTGCAAGAAAGAGACAGATAATAATCCTTAAAAGCTTAGAGCTTCCTTGATATTTGTCGGATTTTAATTTCGTTTTTAAATATTATTACAGTATTAACAGTATTTTCATATTCTGAAAATAAATGTGAAAAAAAATTTTCATGCATATTCCCTATTCCGTACATTAGAAGATTTCTGACCATTTTTTATCAATAGGATAAAATATCACGCGATATTTTTTCAGCGCATCAAATACATTATCTTCATTCACATCGATAGATAATTTAATGATTTTTTTTTTCTTATAAAAATCCAGAGATTATTCTTTGAAAACCAAAAACCTTTAGTTTTTCTAGAGACTCCGGTAGATAGATAGATTGTAGAGGCTGCCCTGGGCGGGCTACACTTCGACCATAAGGTCCATTGTGATGTCGAAAGATGTGAAGATGTGAGTGAAGTGGAAGGAATATTTGTGTATAGACTAGGAATTGGTAGGATATGCAGCTGCAGCCGACTATGATAGGAACTATGCCGATATTCATCTGGAGTTTGTGAAGGAAACTGCAGAAAACCTTCTCAAGCATAGCCGGTTACTTCATTCTTGTCCATACGCCGACAGTTTAGTCAATTAACCGCTCCATTTTTTTTTCTTAATAATTGAAAAAACTGCCGATGTTGGGATTAGAACCCATAACCTTCCAGTTTCCAAGTAGGCATACTGCGCAGACATAACGCCTTAGACCGTTCGGCCAGTTGGACTGGTAGAGACACCGGTACAAAACAGGAGGGTTGGTTGCCGTACGCAACACCTTTCTATACGAAACGCAATAATATTATCTCATTTTCGAAACGACCGTTGTCAATCCAAACTGTGTGCATGAGCTAATAGACATATTATAGGCTATAAAATTTAAAAAAAAAAATCGTTTTCATATCAGTTATAGTCGATTTTGTGAATGCGTGACAACAAAAATAGTAATTTATTAAATTAATGCCGCTGTGTACAAAATATATGTGATGTTTCTAAACATAAAACAATAGTAACATAAAATTTCTATTAAAAAAAAAATTAATAATAATAGCACACAGGTAATAGAATTAGTACTTAAATTTCATAATACATAATATAAAAAAAAAACATTATTATTTTTAATTATTTTTAAGTTTACAATTGGACTATTCCTATTGTAAAATGTAAAGGTTGTGTGTGTACTTAGTAGGTAGTCAAGAAAGAGTACACTGACTTTAAACTTTAATAAAAAGAACACAAAATGTATCAAGTGTGACAAGAATGGCCAAGTATGTGGTTCCATAGCTATCTATATTAAAATCATACTACAAAGACAAAGATTTAAAAAAAAAAATTTTTTTGACGTTAATAAGTCTATTCGCTCGTTAGACTGGTGGTCGGCCGACCATTATTGTGTGACAAAATAATGTACGATGTCTATCGCTAATAACTTCCGAGACTAAAAATACGTTTACAATGATAAAGATTATTAAAATAATCAAAGTGAACTCTAGGTTTTTTGAAATTACATTTCAGATTTTGTCCCAATTCCTAGAACTTTTCTTTGTATTTTATAAATACATATTTCGATTCGACTACAATGTAGTCATCATCAGCATGAATTAGCTAATAGTAACTATCTCTGGGACATGGAGTAGGAGATATGTTGCTTTATCTTTTATATGATCTAACCTGAATGATTATTTGAGTTGACTGACCATTTAAAGGGTTAAGTGTGTGAAGAACATAAACTCTAATGTGTACAGACATATTAAACAATTTAATTTTCAATCTTAAATCGTCAATATTTCTGTAAATCTTAAGGTAACAGAAAAAATGATAAGAAACAAAATTACAGTAAAACTTAGTACCTACAACTTTACTTCGTATAAATTTTTCTATTTTTCAAATATTAAGGGAGATATGTTAAATTTTGTGTTTTCCGCTTCCTCTAAACCCCCTTTCCCCTTGCCCGATTTTACCCATTAACGAACTTGACCTTTTGAATACCAAATTTCATTCCAATCAGGTTAAAATTGTGACCGCTAGAGCGATTTCAGACACATATATATGTCCATAGATATATGTATATAAATTTTACAGATGGTGATTTTCGACATCTACTAGTTAGGATCGATGGATATTTGAAGAAATTCTTGCAAAATTTTGAAGTCGGCACGAGACCAATAGCTCTATTTCCTTTCAGGAAATTCGCTAATGAGTTCTTTGTGTACGGAATCCTAATTTAAAAAAAAAAATATTTTTATTGTGAATGAAGAACATAATAAAGAACTTTATACTATAGATAGACACACATTCACACAGGCACATACACACATATGCAATATACATACAGAGATACACTGTCTATTTACTAGCTAGCTGCTAGAACGGAGAGATAATAAATAAATACCGTACCGTCCGTACAATTGTACAATTCCTACAATACCACCGCGATGCGCATTCTCTGTGTTGTGCTTTACACGGTACAGCGTACCGCATCATATACAACTAGTCCATTGAAATGTTACATAAACCTTGCATTTTGGATAGGACGTGTTTTTTGTTATTTTATTCTTAGGGGGTGGTGGGGGGTTTAGTATGAGGGGGTTAGTCAATTAACCGCCCTATTTTAATTGACAATCTGACACCGTTGGGAACTGAACCCGCATCCGCCCAGTTCCAAGCAGAGCACTTTCGTAACGGTACATATTACCAAAAAAATTTTTAGAGAGGTTTTTTGTACGAAATCGAATTCTATATAAGTTTGCTTGTAACACTTTTTGCCGTAATGTGAATAACTAAAAAGTTATAAGCCATAGAACAAAAATTAGTTACAAAATTTTTTTTACATTTTACAAGTGCCAAAACATTTTTTTTTTTGGGCAAGTTTAACCAAAAAACACATGACATGTTTTTTGTAGAGGATTTTTTTACGAATAATTTGCCTTGATTCCTGATCATTGATGCGTCATTTTAGTAGCTTCGCAGCAAAATTAAAATTTGTTACAAATTTTTATGTTCTAAGACTCAAAACTTTTTCAGTTATACACATTACTCAAAAAAGTTTTTGAACATTGTAGTGAATTCGATTTCGAACCAAAAACGTCTCTACAATTTTTTTGTAACTTGTACCGTTACGAAGATACAGCACAAAAAACAATTTCCGAGATCTCAAATGCGAGGAGGAGGGTTAGTTTGACCCCGAAAACTCAATTTCAAAGTTATACCGGGTCATATCGGGTGTACATATACAAAACAAAATAAAAAATTCCCATCGTACCCAAAATGCAAGGTTGAGCTAAAAAATTGTAACATTTCAATGAACTAACCAGTTTATTACACTTTGATTGTGAGAGAATTTATTGTACCTTATATAATATATAAGGTAAAACTAACTATACCGAAGTATACCTTAAAGGTAACAACAAACTGTGGTCTAACTTTATTTCGTACACGGGTGATGTAGATAACACACATGAACCCTTCCTTAACTCTATATGCTGGGTTCGAGGAGCTGAACCACTTGGCACTGAGTAACATATTCAGACTGATCTGGGTACCCGGTCACTCTGGCGATAAGGGGAACGAAGTAGTGGACTCGTTGGCACGACAGTGGTCATCTCAAGTGCCCCTTTCACCTGAGCCAATCATCCTCATAGCCAGATGCTCCGAAATTTACCGAATCAAAGGGTGGCTGCGACAGGCTCATCTCGATTACTAGGACTTTGCGCAGGACATGCGACAGCCAAAGTTGTGCATAAACACAGCTAGACCCTTCGACTGTGTTCGGTTGAGGCTCAATAGAATGCAATTGAGAAGGGTGGTGGGGCTCTTGACAGGACACTGTCGGTTGAATTATCACCTTCATAACTTGGGGATCTCTGATGATCCCACTTGTAGGGAATGTATGGAGGACGATGAAACCTCCATACATGTTATATGCACCTGCAGAAGCCTGCAGGCTGTCAGATATAGAATGTTTGGGTCCGAAACTTTGGATCCATCAATCCTGGGAGCAATCCCGACGGAGAAGTTGTGGGCCTTGAATGTGGCACCTGGCCTCGACAGAATCCTATAGCTTCATTTGCTTAAAATAGCATCTCTTACCCGGAGGTGTCTCGCCTTCGGGTGACAGGTTGTTCTCAAGGAGGGCACAGAGGACCCCTTGGTCTAGGTGCTAGGGATCCGTTTGCGGTACCCCTCTTTCAAATTATTATTATTAACTCTACACGTGAAATACTTTTTTTTTTAAATAAATTAGTTCAGTCAATGAATGCTTTTGAGGTTCGTTATAGGTTTAGCCACGAGTGACTCTTACCAGAGATAGTGTCTGTTGGGAGAGAGGCTTTAGCAATAGCGGGAAGCAGGGAAGTGGTGGGAGAGTCAGCAGCGAGTAAATAATAATAACTGACTCTGCCATATCTATCTACCCTATCAATCCCCTGCGGTACTTTCTGGTCACCCAGTATATAAGACAATAGGGAATATGCATGAAAATTTTTTTTAACTTGAATTGAAGCATGTTTACTTGACAAATATCAAGGTAAAATTACTTTTTAAATAACTTTAAAAATAAGCGAGATATGAATGATTGAAATTCCCGATTAGACAAAGAGGGTGATAGCCCTCTTGATATGTTATGTGACGTCATATTACACTTTCACCATTTAAAATACACGTAAAACTTCGTTTTTAGTATTTTTGCAAGAAAGAGACAGATAATAATCTTTAAAAGCTTATAGCTTCCTCGATATTTGTCGGATTTTAATTTCGTTTTTAAATATTATTACAGTATTAACAGTGTTTTCATATTCTGAAAATAAATGTGAAAAAATATTTTCATGCATATTCCCTATTATCTGCATTTCTTAGTAGTACACGTAGGTACATTCGAACCATTTACAATGTGGTTTCTACTCGTATATACCTATATTTGATAACAATATGATCATATAATAATAATATAATACTTAATGAATTCTTTTTACGGTCAATTCCTTTGTTTTCCTATAATAGTTAGGTAGATACCTCACCACGACCTCCGTATGTTACATAATTTTTGTTATTTTTAATGTAAAAATAATGTTGAACAAAGATGGAACATTCGAGTTGAACAAAGATTATCTTCTATCCTCTTCATTGTTTACACAAACAAACACACACACACACAAAATTAAGTAAAGGAGAATTACACTTCAGTTATTTGAACCCATCCATCACTCTACTAGATATAATTTTAATTCTCAAGTGTAATGACATTAAAAAGTTATTGTTTTTAACTCTTTTGTTGTTGTTTTTTTTTAATACCGAAATTATATTACTGTTTTAGGTAAATATAATAGGCCAGAAGGATGTTTGCATGCGCGGATCCAGCCCTCAAAAAAGGTTGTGGTGACAGCCACCCGAAAATCGGCCAGGTGTGAATCGGAGTAAGAGCTCGCTCATGATCGATATAGTGCATTCCTACAAAGGAGATGTTTACAAAACATATGACGGCCTGACCAAGATTTTGTACAGTGTATAGTCGCATCGTGTAAAGACGTGGGCAAAGCCAGAAATTTTTTCAACTTCAAAGGATATCAAATTAAATTAAACGCTAGTATTCATTTTACATTAAATAATTTTAATTAGGTGTTTACTTAAATAGGGAATATGCATGAAAATTTTTTTTCACTTGAATTGAAGCATGTTTACTTGACAAATATCAAGGTAAAATTACTTTTTAAATAACTTTAAAAATAAGCGAGATATGAATGATTGAAATTCCCGATTAGACAAAGAGGGTGATAGCCCTCTGATATGTTATGTGACGTCATATTACACTTTCACCATTTAAAATACACGTAAAACTCCGTTTTTAGTATTTTTGCAAGAAAGAGACAGATAATAATATTTAAAAGCTTATACCTTCCTTGAAATTTGTCGGATTTTAATTTCGTTTTTAAATATTATTACAGTATTAACAGTAATTTCATATTCTGAAAATAAATGTGAAAAAAAATTTTCATGCATATTCCCTATTACAAATTCAAGCTTACGTTTCTTTTTCGCGAAAACGTTGATAATTTCATCGATATCCAGGTTCACATCTTTGTGTGTACTTAGGAGAGCTAGGCCGGATAATCTTTCCTGTGCCCTTGTTTATGTGCATACAACACACGCTTACTTTTAAATTAGTAGACGACTATGTACTTTTAAATTAGTAGATGACTATGCGCACCCAGCGAATAGTTAATTCCCATTTCTTTTTTCCAATACAAGTATTTATGTGCCAAAAAGAAACAGATAATATGTTGTCAAAGATGTGACATAAATGACTGGCATTAAATCCATTATTTACATTAGAATCACGGGAAAGTTGGACCGACTATCACGAGCGAATAATGGTTTCATGTCAAAATTTTGTAAAATGAGCGCTATACTTTTGTGGCTTATAGTATCATACATTTGTTAAGTTCGTTTAAAACAGCAGTTGAACGAACTTATAAACTAAGCTTGTTTGTAATTTTTTTACATCAATTTTAATAATTGATCGATTCAATTTCATTTTTTATTTATTCATAAATTTTTGAATTTTCTATAAAGATATACCGAGTGTTCATGCAAAAGTTTTTTATGAAATATTCATTTTAATGACGTATATAAGGTCGTGTGATTTCTAAAGGGTAACCAAATTATTGGATTAGCTTTTTACCTGATGATTAACTCCGTTTTTACTTTTATATGTATACAAACTACATCGTAGGAGAGAAGAAATATAGGTAGGTGTTGTTTTCGATTTAATATTCGAAAAATATAGGCGTTTTTATTTGGGTTTACCGTTTCTTAAAATAACATTTGGGACCAATGATCTCAACAGCTCTTTATTATATTCTAATACTTAAATTTTAATTAACTTAATGAACTCGGTAAAGTTTTGACAGAAATCAATCCATCGAAAGTGTGAGATTTTCGATTTTTTATTCGTTCTCGAAAATGTCCCTATAATGATTTAATTAAGTATATCAAATCATTAGAAGAGTTCAAAAGTAAAAAATTTCACCTTTTTATAAAAACAAAACAACTTTGTTTTGAAATTTCATAGTTTTGACATAATTTTATCTCAAACATGTATAGATTTCAGTAGCATGTGTATAAATATATTTACATTTCCTTGATGTTAAGAAGTAATATAAACAATACTTTATACACGTATACTTATAAGAACTCAATATATACAGAATATTTAAGTAGTTAACTCAGTTAGCTGTTATATTTATAGTTCCTTAGTAAGTAGTTCTTTAAGGTAGAACATTCGTGACAGACAATAAAAAAATTATAAAAAATAAAGTATAATAAGCTTACTTATTACAGCTGTGCCAATGGAACATATCTAGTATAACATATATAGTGCTTTAACGGTTATGGTTTAATGTACTATGCAAGAATTGTGTTGACAGTGGTTATTCATTATTTTTGGTGTCGAATTTGCAAATTAACATTTTTCAATGTTTTAATATATTTTTAGAGATCTGCAGTTTCTATATTTTTATACCAGGTATGAAATATATACAAGAGTATATTAAGTTTAGTCCCGAGCTTGAAACGGATTGATTGCAAAAAAAAATTGCTGTAGATGTTGATTAAATGACCTAATTAATTAGTTCATATCCGCCTATATGTCCGTTCGCCCATTATTCTAAATACGATAACTCAAAAACGAAAAAAGATAGCGAGCTGAAATTTTTTATGTGTCAATGTTCATGAATGGGTAAACTTGGACCATGTTTAGGAAAAAACTGACTATCTTTGAAACCGTAAGATATAGAACAAACAAAACAAAAATGTTACCTTTTTAAAAGTAAACTTTTATTTGAAACTTTTTTTCATAAATTCAGTATACACCGGGGATGAATTAACTCCCGTTGTTACTTTCTCTTGTTTTGTATTAATTTTCTAGAATCAACGTTATAAGATAGTGTACTTGTTTTTGAAAGAACATGAATATATCCTATAGAAAAGTTTGCCATTTTTGTATTAAAAAAAAATAGTACCTATATGAGCAAACCGTTTACGAATATCGTGTATGCAGAAAATTTCAACTTTGATTAAAACAGACTGCAAACTTTTAATGTTATATATATTTCCATTTCATCAAATTGTTAAGAACAAATGAGTTTACGATGTGAAATGTTTAAACTAAACACTCGGTATATTTTATTTATAACTAGTGATATATATATTATGATGATATATGTATGTATTTACTTATCCTGTTTCATCGTATAATTTGTGTCACGCAATACAAAAAAAATACAGACTTCTGTTTTTTTTTGTAATGATTACTATTTTTATATTAATAATGGTTCCGGAACATTTATTTTCATATTATTTCAATGTGAATACTTTCTCAGCGTATATACATCTATCTATCTATGCATATTATATACTCGTAATTTACTCTTAAGCAAGGTATTAAGGTGGATAGACCTTTTATAATTTAGATAAATAAAATAGCATAAGTATAAAATATAATAGGTAACAGTCATATAGCGCGAATATACTGTTCCTAAAAATACTTTGAAGTATTTTTACCCCTTCATTACAAATCCACTACCTATCAGTTTTATACTAAATCACAAAACATCTTTTAAATGCCAGATTCGTTTCACGAGCCGTAATTTAAAAAAAAAAAAAAAAAAAAAAAACAAGTAAAAATTATGTAAATAGTAAAAAAACAAATAATTGTTTGACATCAAGATAATGAGAGATCATATGAATTCCACAACCATAACATGTCTGGTAGCTCAGAGACAGAGCGTTGGTCTAGAATGCCAGAGGTTGTAGTTTCGATTCCCATCCTAGATGTTGATGATTTTTTATATCATGCATTTTATGTCAAAAGAATGTTAGAATCAAATTCATTTGTATTTTTATATGCGCGTAAGGGGAATTTATTTAAAAGTAGAAGGTCAACTTATTTAAACCATGTTTTAATCATATATTTAATACTTAGTATTAACTATATGTTTCCTCCCCTTCATTTTGAAAATAGACTGATCCACTCAAACTGTGACGATATTCGAGGGTTTTTTACAAATGAACTTAACTCTATCTAGCTACATTTAAAAAGTTATTTAATTCGTTAATAAACTTCGCGTACATATTCTCAGAATAGTTTTATTTTCATTTCACTTAAGAAATTCTGTGTAATTCGCCCCTTTTTTATTCTCATTTAGTTGAGAAAAATATGTGCAAGTCGGAGCCTACATTTTAATCCCCTATAAGGATATAAGCGCCATGTATCCGCGCTTGTTAAGGCTCTACTTGGAACATGGAAGTTTACGAGTTCAAGTCTGCATTCAAATTCCTTGTCCTCTATCCACATAAAATGTATAGTTATAAAATTAATAAAAAGGTTAAAAAATAATGATGTTGGTGGCCTCTGTTAAGAACGTAGAGTCTGAGAAGCGAAGGTAAAACCCCATTATTATTATAAGGTATATACACAAAGAAATGTATATATTATGGAATATCGAGACATTTCTTTCGAGTTTTTGGATTACAACTGCACTCTAATGTGTATTCTATCGCATGACATTAATCTGAAATTAATAATGAACCGTAGATTATATTTACTATATATTTGTGTTGAATGTTCCGGATAAGTAATTAATCTTATAATATGACGTTAAATCAAGCGTTAAATGTACAAACATTTGAAGAAAACAATGGTATCAACCAAAAAAAAAGTTGGTTTTAATGATAATATAGTTATAGCTTACCTAAAAAGTCATTATATATATTAGTTTGTGATTTGAAAAATATTTAAGTTTTTTACCTCTATATATATACCGACTACAATCTATAGCATAGGTGGGCAGACCTTGACTGCACTCAGCTCTGAGTGAGAGGTAGAAAGAGAGATAGAGTAAATATAGGGTACCTACCAATTATTATTGTTTTCTTTTTTTAATTAAAACATTTTCTGAGAAAAATATAAGAATACCAACTATTGTTTATGGTCACTATTATTCAAGTATACAATACATAGAATACATTGAATACATACTCTGGAATTTTGGGCTGGTAAGTTGGGGTATAAAATGTACCTTTTTAATATATTTGGGTATGAATAAAATATAAATGTTATATAAATTATAAAATATAAATCTTTTGATCTTTTACATTTACCGCTTGTAAATTTTTTGATGATTTAGCCTTAGTTTAGATTTTAGAATTAGATTTTAGGAAATTCCGAATAATTTGCCTAAACTATCCATATCGGAGAACTAATAAACAATTATTTACTTGATTTAATTATTTTTTCTTAGTAGTGGGTATAGTGTCATGGGAATTTGATGACACTGGATACAAAAAAGATGCCAATGATAAAGCTGGGTGGGGGGAGGGTTTTGTAATTTGTTACTAATTTCTAAATGGTTAAATTTTACATAAAGTGGGAATACATATAGTTGTTGCTGTTGTATTGTTATTGGTATCATCATTATTGTTATTATTATTATTATTATGTTTTTTGGTGTATCTCTCCATATTGTAAAAGATATTTTTTAAACAACAAATATTTTATAAATCTAATTCTAAATTGATTGAATAAATTATTTGGCAATAATCGGTAGGCAACCTGTATTGAAACATCGTTCCGTCTTACTTCAAAACATACCTTTATTACTTACTCTCACCCAGCTTATGGAGAGTCCGTTCGACTCCAGCGAGCCGTCTGCGCCCACCTCTGTTATATAGTATGTGAGTGATACACGTGATAATGAGGTATGGGATACGGAATGGTCAGTGTTTCTGGTCGTTGTAAAGAAAAATGTTATAATTTTCGTACCATATATATGAAAAGTTAGTTTTACACGTCTTTTGCATCGTTCGATAGCATTGTTAATGCTTTTTACAGAGTTTTTACCGATGCGGTTATTACTTGTTTTGTTTAGTATTTCTGATTGTAAATAAATCACAACGTGTTTAAACGTGTTAATATATGAATGTTTATGTATTTGTTTCAACAATTTACAGTATTATGTTTGACAATATTTGACAAGTGAAACAACACTGCCACCAACGATGCAAAGTGTGATTTGGTCTTATTTTAAACCAGATGAGCATGTCCGAGATCAATCTCAGTGTAAAATATGTAATAAAATATACTCTCGTACAACTACGCCTTTTATAAATCATATGAAATCAATGCACCCGGAGCAGTTTAGTCTGTTTATAGCGTGGAATTAATCTATGAACCTCTGCGAAACAGGATATAGAACTTGAAAAAGCAGCGACATTGCTCTTTATTAAATATAAGACACCAATTTTTAAACTTTTTATACTAAAAATTTGATTATAATATAAATACTCGCTCTGCTTGACCCCCGAGGAGGCCTTTGGTCTTGGATCCGCGTCATAGAAAATAACATTGCATGAATTGTAAAAAAAGTTTTTTGGGGGTGTTTTACCGATTTTCGGGGGGGTTACAATAAAAAAATTGAAGTTTTCCGATTTTTCCCGTCGGTTTCAAGCAGTTTCGCGTCGAATGCAAAAAACCGCATCTTTCTAGCATGTCTAAAAGTGCCTTAGAATTTGTATACACGAGTGAGCTAGTCAAGTTAGGGCTAGAGGTAGATTGTAAAGGCTGCCCTGGACGGGCTACACTTTGACCATAAGGTCCATTGTGATGCCTTAGTATGTGAGTGGAGTGGAAGGAATTTGTGAGTAGACTAGGAATTGGTAGGATATGCGGCTGCAACCGACTATGATAGGAACTATGCCGATATTCATCTGGAGTTCGTGAAGGAAACTGCAGAAAACCTTCTCAAGCATAGCCGGTTACTTCGTTCTTGTCCATACGCCGACAGTTTAGTCAATCAACCGCCACCTTTTTTTTTCTTAATAATTGACAAACTGCCGATGTCGGGATTCGAACCCATAACCTCCCAGTTTCCAAGTAGGCATACTGCACAGACATAACGCTTTAGACCGCTCGGCTACTTGGACTGGTTTAAAATACATAGTGTATGACAATAATATTACGTAGAATCGATTACAACGGTCGATTACATGTTCGTCAGACATATATTTTAACAACTTACCTAAAACACTTATGTTCGTTGTACCAAAGAAAGTTGTGATGAGGATCCGTACTTGATATCACACATCATTAAACAACCACAAGTGTGAATCAACCATTAGTTTTCTCATAAATATTATAAGTTATCAGTTGATTTTATTTTCTATACACTGCACTGCACATACAGACATCGTAATAAATACATTAAAAATGTATTTATAGAAAATCAATAAAAATGATTATATAGTTAGTAGATTTGATATCGCGATTTTTAAATGTAAAAATAATCTTTTATCAAAATTTATATACCGTATGTATTGGAAAGCATTGCTAGCTAATAGAGAATCAATGTTAAATATTATTTACTATATAATAACTATACACAATATGCTTAATAAAGAAATCAAAATAGTAAGGATACTCTTTAATGTGTCTGTTGTGTATGCTTGCTGGACTGTTTTGTACTACATTAACATGTAATGAGAGTGAGTTAAATATGTTCATTGCTGTCTTCTTAAGCTTAGCATTTACGTCTAACAATTGAAAATTCTTTTTTGAATATCCCTTATTATTTGTATGAGGATTGTTTGAAAATAAATGATAGTATTCTATTAACGGTATAACATTAAACAACAATCCACACAAATTAAAAGAAAAGTAAAATCAAAAAATAGAATTCCGACAAAAAAAAAAGTTAAACCAACGGTTCGAATATTCCTCGATTATTTGCTAAACAATATCCAAGCCGATTGTAGAAATCTATACTCGAGTATTTTCTAGCACTTGAGGAGAAATATTCGCACAATTGTCAACAATTTTTTGCCTTAATTGCTGCTTATTTTCAGGCCTATTCCGCGAATAGATCTGTGTTTTGAGAAAACCCCATAAAAAAAGTCGTCAGGAGATAGATTTGGCGATCTGGCTGGCCACTTGAAGGTTCCAAAACCACTCATAATACGTTCCAGGAAAGTTTGTTCCAGGAACAGCAGGGCAACCATATTGTTGGAATCATACAGATTCCAGGTCTAAGTTAGGAAGAGCTCTAACAGTTGGCAAAATATTATTTCGTAACAAACTCGAATATTTTTGAGAATCTAAAGATCCGTCAATGAAGAATGGTCCTATAATATGGCACCCAATATTCCAGTCCAGACATTCAGTTTCAGTATGTATGTGTATGTATGGTTTTATAGTAAATATTTTATTTATTTATTTAGCATTGATTCTTTATTAGAAATGCTTTTGAAAACGGTCTGTATGTGTAATTATAGATTGTGATAACAGTATGTTTATATTCATTCGCACTTTAATTTTGTTGATAAGATCTGATATATTTATGTTATCAACCAACAACACACGATCTGCACATAAATTTTATACTTATTTTATAAAATTTACACTTATCCTACTTTACGTGTATAATTGTTGCAAATAATTGCACAAGTCTTTATTATTATATTTTTCTATCTAAAACAACTGTCTAAAAATAATATATACATGCGATCTCTGTGTTTCTAAATTGTTTCATAACTTTACGAAATGAAAGAGCACAGTAAAATGACAACAAAACTCTTGTATAAACATTGGTCTAGACCAGGGGTCGACAAACTTTTTAGACAAAGAGCCTGATGCCGGAAAAATATCGATTTTTCGGAAGCTCATAGATCCGCAGTTTTCTGTTTCAGGTTTTTCACTATATACCAAATTTGAATAGGACAAAAAAACGACAATAAACAATATGAACATAAAATGACTTTATGAGCTTCCTGATGAATGATGCAGTGAAAAGATATAAAATTTCATGATCAATTTTATTTTTTTAAATTGCAACAAATCCCTCGTTTATTTCACTCATGCTTTTTGCTCCATCAGTGGGAGTGGAGACTACAGTATCAACATTAATGTCATGGTTTTCTAAACATTTCAGTACAGCATTTGCAATGTCTTCCCCGCAATGAGTTTGCCCTTCGAGTGGTAGCAGTCCTAGGAATTCTTCTTTAGGTCCTTGAGGTGAAATAAATCTTACATATAACGCTACTTGCGCTGTATTTTCTACATCGCCAGACTCGTCCACAGCAATTGATATTGCCGAAGTCAGTTTTAATGTCATATAACTGCTGTTGTGTCACATGTAAGGCCACTTTGGCACTTAGATCTTGAACAGTTTTAGCAGACAATGGTACGTCTTTGATTTTTTTTAATAATTTCATTTTTATTTTTGAAATCATTAAAGAGATCTTCAGAGCAGCAACTGACCTTTAAAGAGCCGCGGTTTGCCGATCCTTGGTCTAGATTCTAGAACAATGATGTTGTGGATATTCACACGCGTCCGCAATCGCGGAACTTCCCAATTAATTTTAACATCCGGAATAATCAATGCTTTTAACGGAGCTTTTGCGGATGTTGCTTGTTTTGTTTAGCATTTCTTGTTGCAAACGTTACATTTCTAATTTTGCCCCTATTCCTAGAACATTTGTTTGTATTTTATAAAAACGTATTTCGACTACAATTTAGTCATCATCAGTATGAATTAGCTAATCGTAACTATCTCTGGGATATGGATTCAGAGATGTGTTGCTTGCTGCTAATTTTGTGCGTGTCTCACTATAACTCAATTTGGTTGCTGTTTGGAGAGAGACACGCACCAACTTAGCAACAAACAACATATCTCTGAATCCATATCTCAGAGATAGTTACGATTAGCTAATTCATACTGATGATGACTACATTGTAGTCGAAATACGTATTTAAAAAATACAAACAAATGTTCTAGGAATAGTCAATAGGGGCAAAATTTGAAATGTAATTTCAAAAAACCTAGAGTTCTCTTTGATTATTTTAATAATCTTTATGGTTCCTAAACGTGTTTAGACATGTTATTTTATATGGATAATTTTATTTATTTATTTCAACAATTGACATTATTGTTTGAGTGTTTCACCTTGATAATTGATATAAACCGATTTTGATATAAACTGCGTTCTATAAGCTAATTTGGACCTAGCGAAAACGATGGCGTTGGTTAAAATACAATACGATCAACGGTTTTCAAGGTATCACACCCATAGTGCTAAAATTCCAAACTATATGACCTGAGAAGGGAAAATTTTGAAATGTGTTGGTCGGACGTAAAAATGAACCCAATTTTCGTACTGTTTGGGTCAAAATTACCGTAGAAAATGATAATTGTTAAAATCGAAAACCAAAATTTTCTTCACTTTTCTCGCACTTTTTCTAAGGGGTACCCCTTAAAAAATCTCTAAAATTGGAGAAAAATTTTATGTCCCAGATTTTGATAAAAAGTTCGTTCTAAGCTAATTTGGACCTAGCGAAAACGATAGGGTTGGTTAAAATACAATACGATCAACGGTTTTCATGGTATCAGACCCATAGTGCTAAAATTCCAAACTGAATGAACTGAGAAGGGCAAATTTTGAAATGTGTTGGTCGGACATTAAAATGAACCCGATTTTCGTACTGTTTGGGTCAAAATTACCCTAGAAAATGATTATTATTAAAATCGCGAACCAAAATTTTCTTCACTTTTTTCGCACTTTTTCTAAGGGGTACCCCTTAGAAAAATCGCTAAAATTGGAGAAAAATTTTATGTCCCAGATTTTGATAAAAAGTTCGTTCTAAGCTAATTTGGACCTAACGAAAACGATGGCGTTGGTTGAAATACGATACGATCAACGGTTGTCAAGGTATCAAACCAATAGTGCCTAAATTCCAAACTGTATGAACTGAGAAGGGAAAATTTTGAAATGTACGGCCAACTTATAGGTCACTACGGCTCTTGTTGTCGATAGAGCGACGTCTTTGAGGAATCATCAAAAATCAATGCACCCTGCAGAGCAGTTTTAGACATTGCTCTTTATTAAATAATAATTGCTCTAAAAAATACATAGAGCTTTAAAGCTAAAGCGCTTTCACGATTCATGGTCGCTAAAGATCCGATATGAGTATAATGATTATCTCTAGTATAAGCTTTGTTGACAATCAAAGTTGAACTTATCGACAGTTATAACAATCAACGTCGGACTGGCCATAGGGTCAGTGGCCCTAGTCTATGTGGGCCCCCGAGACATATTACCTACACGAAGAGCAGGAAGAAATCGACGAAAGAGGTTTGGATCAAACAGCAACGAATGCTATTTGTTTTTCTCGAAGATATTCGAATGCCTGCCGAAGTTGTATGTCCAACTTATATGTAGCTTACTGTGAAATCCTCACTATCTCGTTTACGCAAGTGACTTACGAGACCATTTTCAATGATAAAACGCATTAACACGATGCTCGTTCATTACTGGTGCAAGAACTACTCGACTTATCGAAGATAGCACCTTTTAGAAACGATTTATTGACAATCTAACTGAAATTTATCCTCTATTTAAAAAAATATGGGCTTCAGTTATAACTATAAGGAAACTTTGTTCTTTGAAACTTTGGCATTTTGATTATCATTATCATTTGGTTTTGCTGACAGCGGACCTTAGAAAACATAATGCCAACGGGGCCCCATAGACCCAGTCCGACGCTGAAAACAATCAAGCAACGAAATATTACAAACTTACCGCGTAGTTTTAAATCCCACTAATCTGGAATTTACATTTAAAAACTGCGGAAAAATACGCATGCATTATTTAAAAAAAAATCATTTGAATAACAATTGATCGCTACTAGTTTTCCAACAAAAGAATTGGAAAAAGAAATAAATTGCAATATAAAATAAAATTCATAAATTTCGCGCCCATGCGCACTACGAACAAAATAAACAAAAAAAATATTTCAACAAAAAAAAAAAGTTTCATAATAATAATAAAAAACTAAGAATCCTAAAGGCATATTTATTGTAACAAAACATTTTAGTGATACATGTGATGATTATTATAATAAGAGGGGTAAAAAATAAAAAAATTATCTTGGCATTAACAACAGAGTGAGTGCATAATATTATTTATTATTATGGAGGATGAAAAATACAAGGATTGCATGTATATTCATGTGTATACAAAATCCCAACGAAACATACAAATTCTCCCCTTCCTTTTTTTTGTATCAATGATGTTCAAAAACAATCTTCATTTGATTGTCCGTCTATCATAACTATACACAATATATTATGTCAGTCTGTCACACACATCGACCGACCGACCACGTCTATGGTGCCACACCGTGTTGTGTTATTCTATTCCAATCCATTGTGTATATTATTATACACATACATATACGTATATAGTCGTCTCACTTTAATTCACACACATATATATGAGTCGTTATCTTTGTCATTTCAAATATATTTATGGGTATACATATTATAAAAATACAAAATTGATCTTTGTCTATGCACAGCGGTATTGTATACAGTTATCTCATTTTAAAACACTCAAAATAATAATAATGACAATAGTAAACAGTTTTAGATCTACACAAAGTTTTTGTATTGAAAAACGTCTTAACTGAATATTTTTTAGTATAAATTATGTAAATTATATCAAGAGATATACAGCATTTTTTTTATTTTTGTATACAGATACTAAGTATCCGGTTTTGTTTACAGAAAAATTTCTATGATAAAGTTCGTAGTTGATTTTATGTACTGCAATAAAGTGTGACAGGATTTTGCTTTGAGATAAGTTTTAATTAAAAAAAAAACAACAACAAACAAACATGATATCAAAATTAGTTATAATTAAAATAAAAAAGTATTAAAACATGGAAATTTTTAACAAAAGATTTATTTTCTATAAAAAATATTGTAAAAATTCCCAACGTATTTATCACTCTCTGGCTTATCTGTCATATGACGTCATGTAATAATTGTAATTGTCACGTGATCACACGTTTCATAATAGATATTTCGATTTACCACGTCAAACAACAATTGTCACATGGCTTGAATGTGCCACGTATGGCTCAAGAAGATATCCGAGAAAAACCGGTGTGAGTCGCCACGCTGACTCGAATTGATGCAGCTACTCAAGAAAAACTTATTGTATGTTATAATTTGACATAAGCCTATTCATAACCTTTATGCATATTTATACGATTTAGGAGAAAAACTTAACATATCCTTAAAATTGGCTTCACTATATTACACAAAAATTTCGTTTATTTGCTGAATACATTATCGCACTGACTACTAATTATAAATGAAATTATCAGATTTATAAAACAAAACTTACCAAAATATTTCCAAAAAAATATCCACACCGAAATAGAAAAACCGTACAATTAATTAAAAATATAAATTTAGCATATTGCCCCCATGTCATCAAAAAAACAAATATATGTATGTGTACATCAATCTGACAACAGTGTATGCGTAATAAAACAGCATCAGTATGAAATATAAATAAGCAACATGACAACAGTGTACGCGCGCCGATAATATACCTTACTCATACAACTATCATTGAATAAAATGAGACACACATATGAAAAGTACAGTGCTATACAAGAGATACTTATGGTAATAAAAATGTTACTACACTTATCAACGACCAAAAAAAACCACTAAAAATTTTTAACAACACTGATATTTAAATACGGGTTTGTTCCAATTAATTAATTGTTATAAATACTTGTATATGTTAGTTTTTTAAAGGAATAGTAATAAAAGAGAGGCGCGCGATTTAAAAAATGTTAAACATACGTCCAATATACACAAGAGTTATATTCAAACTAAACAGTAATATCAGATGATCACAGCATTTGACTTGGCTTGCTTGTGCATGGGTATATCATTCATATGTGTATATGTTATACATGGTGTTGTATATATATGTGTGTGTGTGCGTGTGTGTGTGTGTGTGTATGTGTCGGTCGGGTCCTCAGTGTATTTGATTCTATAAAGACTTGGTGCGGTTGAACCCCGCCTCCAAACCAATGAACAACTAGCGTTAGTATTGACGTCAGACGAGTATAGACGAGTATAAACGAGTATGCACAATAACTCCATTTAACCATTTTGTATGTAATGTTCATCTTGTTATATCTATATGTATATATGTATTCATGTTCTATACTGTATGATCATGTCCTATGCTATTCTATGCTATGATGATGCTCTACTGTTGTAGGTTTCCAGCATTGATTTTTGAGTTTTTATGATAGAGCTTCGTTCGCTTGCTTGTTCACTTGGTATCGTCCGTCACTTGTTCGTTTCATATGTATGTGTTGTCATGTGTGTTAGTTTTCATCATAGGAATCGGTTGCTATACACATCGCTCTTCACCCCCTCTCATCTGTAATTATCATGTTATTTTATCCACGTATACACAGCATAAACCACCGCTTGATAATCGACCGCTTGCGCATTTATTGTTTGCGTTCTATTTTATTTAACTGTTCACTATATACCCGTTCTCTATGTGGTCTCTAATAGATACTTGATTTTTCATCTATGTTTTTTAGAATTTTTAAATTTTGTAATTCTATGGTTTCTTCGGTTATTGCTTTTTTGTTGGTGTACGTGTGGCGCGCATGCTTTTAGCTTTATTACTAAAACGTAATAAAAAAAACAGATTCTCTAATGAATTGACAGCTTGTTTTTCTTCTATTTTTTTGTATTGGGAAATGCTTTGATAATTGCAATTTGAATTTTTCTTTTTGGATGGTGGGAAATTTGATAGCTATGTACTCAGAAATTATCAATGTATAAAGAAACTATAACATAACTTGAGTAAAAAGATTTACAATTTTGGATTAGGAAAATTTGGTTGATAGTTTGGTTTTAGATTGTGATATTTATACAAACTTTTATAGTGGAATTACAAGAATGATCTTTCCTTGGATTTTCAGTGGGACTAGAATACATTATAACCATATTTCACCAGAATTTCTCTATTAATTGTAGTTTTTTTAAAGTCGCTTCTTGATTAAAATGCGAATATCATTAATAAGGGAAACCCCAAGTGATTTTTTTAAATGGGTTATATCTATTCTTCATCAATTTTTTGATATTAGTAAATTGAAGTTCTTTTTATTTTATTTAATCTAAAGTACTGGTGCCTAATAAGGCCCATTTAAAAAAAAAATGCTTATAAAATGGGATATTGCATAATAAAGATAAATAAATAGAAGTTTAGTAAACATTGATTATTTTCTTCTTTAATACTTATGTACCTACTCCGTACAACAATTCAGCCGAAAATAGGTTGCGCCTTGTTAGGTCTATTAAAAATACAAACTGCATTAAAACAAAAAATTATATTGTACTAAATATTAAAAAAAAAAAATATCGAAGTAAGTAGTTTTATTAAATCTGCACCTGGGATCTTAAGAGAAAATCTGGAACTTTGGTAACAGAAGCAGCTCAATTTGCTAAATGAACTAAAGAAGCTGTTTTTGTTTGCATGGAATATAAAAAACGTAGGTATATAGGTACTTTAATTTATTTTATAACTTTAATTTATAAAACATGCTATTAAAGCGAAAGTTTATTGAAATTAATTAACAAAAAATGTTAAACTTAATACTCTTAACAAGGCCTGGGCCTTTTTAGAATACAATCAGAGGCGGATTAAATGTCCACAGCGCCCTAGTTGCTAGCACCTAATCAGCGCCTCTCTAGTTGCCATCTTACTAATATTATAAATGCGAAAGTTTGTGAGGATGAATGGATGAATGTTTGTTACTATTTCACGTAAAAACTATTTAACGGAGTTTGAAGAATTTGTATGAAGGTGCTTATACCCTGAATTCACACATAGGATGCTTTTATTCAGGGAAAGTCACATGTCACGCGGACGAAGCCGCTGGCAAAGTCTAGTAATATTATAAAATTGAACTATGTGATGAGAGTGAACAAAGCAAGAAGGATAGAACTTGGAAATTCGTAGTCTCTGTGCCTTTTCTTCCAGGAAATAGATGGACTATGTATGTTTAGTTATTGTGAATACCATAAAAAATTGCTAATCGATTGTTTTTTATCATTAATTAAGTACAAACTTAAGATATAACATTTTAAATATAAAAACAATAAGACTATGAATAAAATTGTTTATTGTTTAAAGTTTGTTACAAAATAATTATTTATCCAATCACATATGTTAGAAATTTCTTCGTCTACATTTTTGTCTTGCGAAATTGTCAATAATATAGTTTAAATAATATAGTCAATAGTTTAAAGATAGCAATAAGCTTGATTCAATGTTAAGTATTGCTAGCGAATTTAATCTTTTATCGGTCATGGTGTTGAGCGGAGATAATTTTTCACTCTCTTTAGACAAGAAAAACTTCGCTCACCACTGCCATTGCTGACTGCCGTCGATACACACATTCTTGAGGCTTTATGTCAACGTTTGGGTAAATTGTTTCAAGCTATTTATTTCTTAGAACTGTAGAATCGCGCTGGTTGTTCGTGGCAGTTCTTCGTCTCGAGTTTATCGGATTTATCCCCCTGTTAGAAAACAAATTTAATCTCACGCCGTTACTACGCTATATCATTACAAACCGAAAATTTCCGACGAATTCGTTTAAAAACTTCCGCGCGCGCCCTTTTGCAACCTCGCACCCCTAGGCACGGAACTAGTTTGCCTTATGGATAATCCATCACTGGATACAATCAAATGTGCCTTGTTACGGCCTACGGGCAGCAACAAGCGATGCAAAAATATCGTTAAAAAACAAACGAAGAAAAAAATCAATAATATGATCCCCCTTGCGATTAATGATGAAAAGCTTAGAATAATGAATTTACATGACTGGTATTTATTAAGAGGCGGGACTTTAGACGACAAATACATGAATGAAAGTAGTTGCTAGTGAAAGCAGTTGAAAATCTAAATGAGAATGTGAAAATTTAAATTTTTTTGAATTGTAGGATATACCTAAGCCTATAGGTACACTGATAATCTTAAGACATTTCTTCGAAATAGTTTTATAAGTTGGTACCTACGAATAACAAGAATTGAGTATTAACATATATGGATCCACGAATACATGCTATACGCAGAATATAAAGTATAACCGCATATACGCCTTGGCTCAAGCATGGAACGCACAACCTTCGAGCGTTTTGAAATTATGATTTTACACCAACAATTATTCATATTTATGAAAGCGTCCATATAATATGAACAACAGAAATTTTAGAAATAAAAAAAAAAAACTCTCTAGAACTATGCTAATATTCATCTAGAGTTTTTGAAGGAAACTGCAGTAAACCTTCTCAAGCATAACCGGCTATGCTTGAGAAGGTTTTCTGTAGTTTCCTTTACGAACTCCAGATGAATATGCAAGGCATAGTTCCTATCATAGTCGGTTGCAGCCGCATATCCTACCAATTCCAAGTCTATACACAAAAATTCCTTCCACTCTACTCACATCCTCACATCCTTGGGCATCACAATGGACCTTTTGGTCGAAGTGTAGACAATTGCCTACAATTAATCTATCTATCTATCTAGAACACAGCGCGTAATAATGATTTCACCACCAGATCTCTTAAGATTTCATATTATATAATAAAATAATATCCTTATTAATATCCTTAAAGGATATGGAATAATCCATATCCTTTATCAGACATAGCAGTAAAATTAGAAGCACACATGCATAAAAATATTCGCAGCGCGATGTTTATGAACGGATAAATTGTCTTGGACGATCTGCTTGTGAATTATTTCACATAATAGGGAATATGCATGAAAATTTTTTTTCATATTTATTTTCAGAATTTGAAAATACTGTTAATACTGTAATAATATTTAAAAACGAAATTAAAATCCGACAACGTGTGTTTACGTGTATTTTAAATGGTGAAAAAGTAATATGACGTCACATAACATATCAAGAGGGCTATCACCCTCTTTGTCTAATCGGGAATTTCAATCATTCATATCTCGCTTATTTTTAAAGTTATTTAAAAAGTAATTATACCTTGATATTTGTCAAGTAAACATGCTTCAATTCAAGTGAAAAAAAATTTTCATGCATATTCCCTATTGTTATAATTAAAAGAAATAAAAAGCGTTATTGTACGTAGTTAAAATATAGAGGTATTGTTAATAGATAGATCAATTTCAATAATTAATAACTTAATTTTTACGAAAAATCGTTTCTAACAAATTAACTCAATTTTTTAGACACACTCTGGACTATAGCTCAATATTAGCCTTTACGTTAAAACACTTCTGATCATAGCTGGTTCCCATCTTTCCTAGTAATGCGTCTTAAATAACTAATTAGGAGAATTATATAAACGCGCGACATTTTGTATATTTGTAGAGAAATGTAGATGTTTTGACGATTTTTGTGTATAGAAAAGAACTATATTTTTCATCTCCCTCAAACAAATTTTGCGAAGAAAAAATAAAACAAAGCGCAAGTTTTCCAATATTATGAAATCTGATATCAAAATAAAACCCTGTTTTCTGTGTACCTATCACTAGGTGTACCTAATACGAATCACTATTCATGATTTTAAAACCATTATAGTTTTCTCACCACAATTTTGTTATTTTTTGCATTTTAGTCCGTTATCCACTAATAAAAGCGTGTATTTCTTAAGGTAGTTTACTCGTAGATACACTTGTCTTAAGCATTTGATGAAATTAAAATACGATATTAATCTAAATAATTTGCGCATTTATTAAAAAAATTTATTTTTATTTTTAAATTTTTTGACTGATTGTGAAGCGAGATCCTTGCAATAAAAGTTGAAATTTTTAAAATGCATGGTATGTAGGTACGTAAACGGTTTGAGCATAGTCCATTGTTTTTATAAAACTGGCAAAATTTTCTATGTATATTTTTTTCGAAAACAAATATATCTTATAAATAAAGATTATTAAAATAATCAACAAGAACTCTAGGTTTTTTGAAATGACATTTCAAATTTTGACCCAATTCCTAGAACATTTATTTGCATTTTATAAACACGCATTTCGACGACAATGTAGTCATCATCAGTATGAATTAGCTAATCGTAACTATCTCTGGGATATGGATTCAGAGATGTGTTGCTTGCTGCTAATTTTGTGCGTGTCTCACACGCACGTAATACGTAATTATAAAAATACAAATAAATGTTCTAAGAATTGGGGCAAAATTTGAAATGTAATATCTTATAAAGTTAAACTAAACAAACTAATTTTATTAAAAAATCTATTGATATTGAATGGAAATAATCGCAAAAATATTGAATAATCACTGTCAAAGAATTCTTACGTAGTACAACATATATTTTAAATTGTATCATAAATGTTAAAACACTGTATATGCTATACTATATATATAGATATGTTCAATTGACATAAGTTGTAAATAAGTAAATTAATCATATTGTATTTTATACTTTTTGCTTTGACCGTAACGAGTGAAGTACCTTAAATAATATATTTTTTTAGACTAAAAATCATCGATTTTATCATCGCTAATTAATTAAATTATATCATATTTTATAACGGTTCCGTCAAATTTGTAGCTCATGCGCCATATTATTGTATTGTAATCAGATCTGCGTACAATATGCGTGCAGCAAGCTTTAAGTCGATTCGAGAATTGCAGAAGTGGAAAATAAATTGGAAGATTTACTTCCATAATTATTACAGGTTTTTTTTTTTTTTTTGCTTAATAGTTAGTTTTACGTGTGTATATACTATTTTTGTCTATGTAATAATATTCTATGTATTATATACCTTATTACAAAATGATTTTATTCGCTGATGATACATCAGTGTTTTTTCATGACAAAAATGAAGATCAAATCTTAGATCACATATCGTAGAAACTTTCACATTCTTGAATAAATGGTTTGAAGAAACCTCATTAAAACTCAATGTGGAAAAAACTCATATGTTGTCCATCAAAAATAACATACAACAAATTGAAATAGGCGGCAATAGGTTAATTGATACATCAGATCATGTAAGAATTCTAGGGCTGTATATTGATAGGAATTTAAATAATGGGGTACACATAGAATACCTCTCGAAAAAACTTTCAAAACTGAGCTATATGCTATACAAGATAAAGGATGTAGTAACTACAAATATATTGCTACAAGTATATTATGCCCATATACACTCTAACATAAAATATGGGATATTGTTCTGGGGAAATTCCACAGCCATCGAGATGTGTTAGAATGATAGCAAACTCTCAACTGAACGAGCATGCTAAGCCTATCTTCAGGAAATTAGGAGTCCTGATTGCCGTAGATGTGTTCATCCTAGAGAATGCTCTTTTCGTGGCAAACAACATGAATCTCTACGAAAATCATCACCTCGACCACTCATATGCAACACGTAATAAACAAAACCTGATGGGTATGCAAACCACCAAAAATTATATACGTAGCGGAGTTCTCAACATGAGCATTCGTATCTATAATAGAATTCCAAAGAAAATAAAACATTCGAGCCCACATATTTTTAAGAAAAACTTGAAAAAATTTTTACTAGAGCAAAATTTTTATAATTTAGGGGAATTTGTTGAATAATGATTAAGAACGTTCATTTGCTACGCTGAAGTCAAATGAGTACTATCTTTAATAAAATTTATTTAGAATTTTAAAAAAGGTGTAAAGTATGTCAACAATCTTACAACGATTTATAACCTTTTTTATTTGTCCTAAATATTTTAAAAGTATTTATTGGAAAATACCAGGAAATTGTAAATTAGAAATTAATTTGACTTAATGTGACAGATATGACCATAGACGTAATACTACGTCTATGGATATGACAGTAAACTATGTTTTATATTTGTGTGTGTGTATATTCTTTTAGTGTGTGTGGTCACCAGTTTTCAAAATATGGTGGCAAAAACAAACCTAAAAAAAAAGTTTTAATTTTATTAAATAATTAATTCAAATGTTCGGCAACACCATTTTTTTAATGCAATTATATAAACTGCATATTTTAAAGAATATTTATAAACATTATTTATTATCCTGTCTACTTTAATAATATAGTTATTATAATTTAAGTTCAAAAAAATTATGTTCTCCATAAGACGCTGTGTTAAAAGTTTAATTTTTAATCGATAATTACTCTTTGAAATGATCGTCAACAGGTGTTAAATTTTTGAGGGAGGATAACTACTAAATTGAGCTATTCAATTCACTAAAAAACAATTTTTTATCTACTATCAAGCTTCATGGATGAACGTCCTTAAATATACGCATTAAATGACGCATTCTATGTACTTTGTACTCAATTTATATTAAGAATAAAGAATATTATTATTATATTGTATGAATGAAGGATATACGTACACAGGAATCTTTATAGATACTGCTAGCTATTTGAGATCAAAACTCATTTAACTTTAACATCATTGGTGATGGTATATTTATGATTTTATTGCCCTAATATAGCTTGACAAAATGGTCAGTTTTATGACATCTTCCTATAGTATTTGAATTAGAGATGTTTGCAGACGTTCCATTTTGATATCTTTGAGCGAACAGACGCGTATCTAGAAATAAAGTTGGGTGGAGGATGGGTACTCACAGATTAAAAAATCGTATTTTCATAAAAATTGTAATAAGTTAATTCGTATTATTTCAATTACTAAAGCATTAAAAAGAGTATTAATCTTGGGAAAAGAACTTTTATTATTGTTCTTGAAAAACTCTCAAATTTAGAATCAGAATTAAAGAAAACTAGGTTTTTTAACTAATTAAATATTTGAATGGTCAATTTTTACAACTGGAAATAAAGTTTTACTTAAATTAAGGTATATATATATATATATATATATATATATATATATATATATATATATATATATATATATATATGATGAAAACAAAAGTTTATAAAGAACTTTAAGATATCAATCTTCAAATAATTGCTAAAGATAATTTTATTCAATTGATAATTGAATTAATTTTCTTCAGATATGGTATTTTAATTCTTAATTTAAAAAAAATATCATTGAAAATTATTTTGAATAGGTAATTAATAGGAAAATGTTACTTATGAATTGATAAAGATTGATTAAACAATAGCATTTTTTCAGTAGTAATATATTACGTAACACTCCAGATTTCGTTCCCACCATTGAATTATCTCAATGTAAGATGAGTAAGAAGCAATAAAATTATAATTAAAAAGGAAATTATATTTGATGTGGGTAAGGGTGGGGGAGGGTCATGATCCCATTACCACCCCTCTGGATCCATGCATGTGAGCGAAGGGCATTTGTAAAATTTCATATTATTCAAAACATATTCATTTTAAGTAATCATATTTCTATATACACAGTTTTTAATATCCTTGCCATGAAATAGAAATATGGTGGCAGCGCTGGGGACCACGGGAATTTAATAATATTCTAATATAGCAACTTACCGTTTTTTCTTTATAGTTTTAAAAATAGTTTATAAAGTTTAAAAAAACTAAACACCTTAAAACATAATTATATAGCTGATTGTAAAAATCTGGAGCTTAAATCGTAATATTTTTCTCAAATAAATGTGTACAGAAAGCGTTCCATGGTTTTACAATTACATGGCTATATATTTGTTGGTTTTTTTTTACGTCGAGATGAATATGGTTTTGAGGACGTTTTTGGGCTCACATTTTACCGTCGTCAGATCTAATAATCTAGTAACGCCATTTAAATAAGTTATGACTCAATCGAATAGTGTACTTTAAATTTTAATTTCTTAAAAAATGCTAGTGGAAATTTTCTAACGGAATTATCTTCGTTTTGGCACTATGAAAACATGACAAAAAGTCTATAACGAAATCACGCGTGCAAAAAGACGAAGCTCAAAGGTCCCGAAAATCAATTTTTCTCAAATATCTCGTAATTAACTATTTTTACGTTAATTACATTAATTAGTTTTAAGTTAACATAGATGTCATTATTATATTTATTTTTTAACTAATTCGACACAAAATAGGTCCTTTACAATATTTACGTAGGAGCTCCATAGCTCGATTCGGGATATAAGGTTGAGAAATATTTTTCGTAACTTTGCAATAAACTGTTAAACCAAGTTTTAAAAGGGATAAAATGTGTCGTCCAATACATGTAGGTTTATGTCGACCCGTAAGATTACAATTTAATTATTGATACGTAAGATTAAAATAAATTTAGATTAGTTTTTTAAACTATAAACTATTTTTAAAAATAAAAAGAAAAAACGGGTAAGTTGCTACTTATAAATTCCCATAGCCCCCAGCGCTGCCACCATATATCTATTTTTAAGGTCAAAAGTCGTGAAAATTAGTTTTTATGGAATAAAGGCTATTTACGTTAATATAAGTCAGTATCAAACTTACTCCTTAGTTAATTTTGTACAAAATTGTTCTCTTACAGAATTTACGCAGGACCAGTAGTTCTCGATGTATATACGACTTTGATCAAGTCAAATAGACCTTTAATACATCTTGAAAAATACAAGTTGATATTTTCCAATAGCAAGCGTGATTTCGTTAGGGACTTTTTGATATGTTTTCACTTGTATTTTTCAAGAAAAGTTATAGTAGGATTTGACTTGGTCACAGTCGGATATATCGAGAACTATTGGTTCTGGGTACATTTTGTAAGGGACCCTTTTTGTGCAAAATTAACTTAGAAATAAATTTGATACTGATCTCTATTAACGTAAATGACGACTATTTAAAAAATGCCTTTAAATAAATAATGTTGACTTAAAAAAAGTTTATTTGACTTATCCATATATTTTGTAATCTTGCGGGTCGACATAAAGAACCTGAACGTATTGGAGTTGGACGACACATTTTGTCCCTTTTAAAACTTGTAGTTTAACAGTTTATTGCATCGTTACGAAAATCGTTTCTCAACCCAATATATCTCTTATAACTCTGTAACGGTTATAACTCTTGAGTTATAACTCAAGAGTTATTGTATACATACGTGAACTTTGTAAATGGCCTTTTTATAAGATAGAATTAGCTAAGAAATAAATTTATTAATGATCTATGTTAATATAAAACCAAAAGTTTACAAGATATTTGAGTAAAAACTGACTTTCGAGACCTTGGAGCTTCGAATATTCGACTAAAAACAAAGATGTGAGAGGGGCCAAGTTTTCGCAAACAAAAAGTAGCGATATCCCAGTTAAAACCAAAAAGTTCGCCCTTAAAGGGTAAGTGAAATCTATGTAAGGATCAACTTTTTGTAACAAAAATGATTGGTATATAATTATTGTGTAATTTTCTCAGGTGCAGGGTATTTCATATTTTACTTGGTGGGTCTCACGCTACTATTTTAAATCAGTTCTTCAAATCAGTCACTCCTGAAAATATCGTAGGTAGACGTCTATGCTTAAACTTGTCCCAACGCACTTCCGTGCTATATAATAACGATATCTAACCATATAAATTCCCGTTCAATAAAATTGAACCGACCTAAACCGAATCAGTCTCTCACAATTTTGATTATTCTTGTAGTAAATATTTTTGACAGATACAACATTTTATTTAATTTTTATACGTAAAAGGGAGATATAACACTTAACATGTATTTACATTACATATTCTTACTCTATCATTGACTTATTTACATAAATAAAAAAATATAAAACTTCCATTTTATTTTTCTCATTTAAAAAATATACTACTTATCTTTGTTTATAAATAAATAATATACAGAGTGTTACAAAAGTGAGGAGTTTTATGAAATATAAGAAAATTAACATTTCAGGTTGGTTCAATTTTATTGAACGGGAATGTACGTTGTCTTCTTAAACATCTTTTATCAAAATGACTCATTTATTGTGCTATTTTTACCAGATTAGTAATAATGTCCTGCAGCGCGCGTGTTATTAGCTTTGGAGAAAAATTTTAATATATAAGTAGGTACCTATTATTAGGTATTTAAAAAAATAGGATACACGACCTTTTGCTTAGTAAATATAGATAGTATAGCTATTAGCAAACATACAAATTAAATAATATTATACTGCAATATTATTCAAATAATAATAATTACTATATAACAATGACTCATTTGAAAATAATGACGAATACTTAACTTAGGTAATATATTAATTTATTGTCATACATACTTTTGAATTTCATAATTATACTTATTTATATATAAGTAAAATAAAATATAGGATAGTTTTTTAGTATTCCGTAATCACTATACAATTCACTTATTTTTTATTTTAAGGTTGTTATGAAAATGGTGGGGGTAAATCAAACAAAATTAATGGTAAAGTTCGTGTAACTCAAAATGCACGAACAAAAATGCACATAACCGAAAGGCAACCATACTAACAATGGAAATAAATAGACGCTAGTTTACAAAAAACAATTTGAAAAAAAATTCACTACCCACGTTAGAAGATTTTTAAAATTAATTATTAATAAAATTACAATCAAATAAAAAAATAATTTAAAAAAGAATTATTAAAAATTATTTTAATAATAATTTAATAATTTTTTTTTGTAGTCGAAATACGTATTTATAATACAAAAAAACTGATCTAGGGTAAAGGGACGAATTTGAAATTATAAGACTTTGTTAATTATTATGACAGTTTTTCATAAACCTGACATTTCTGGTGGTCGCGATATAGATTTTTGTATTCGTGTTTTTACCGCCGAGTCTATTTAACCTATAATGTAAAAATCTCTTAAAAATCGTAACTTTAACATATTTTTACTCAAAAACTAAAAACAGGATCGCAAGTTCAAACTTTGACAGGATATTCTTTATTGTTGAAATAAGAAGCTGTCAAATTGTGAAGAACCTGTCATTAAATTGAATTTTCTTCATAACAACCTTAAACTATAGGGAAGAGTTGCTTTAATGCGTTATAGTACTGGCCACCGAAATCGTACCGGCTCATTTTTTTTTTGGTAACCAATTAATTTTTGCGACTTCTGGTATAAGCATATATAAAGCATTTATGGATTCGGTAATATATAGGACACAAATTGTGTTATCCCGATTAGTTTCGCGTCACACTGCAGAAGATGGAAGATTTTAAGTAAATTTTAACCAATTATTTTCAGGCAAATTTCAGTTAAATACTACAATTGATGAATACATTTTGTGTTTTCTTTGAATTATATTTCACAAATCACCATCTTTATAGTAAGCTTACCTATATATACGATATTTAAGCTAATAAAGTTTGTTCGAGCCAGCATGAATTCACTTTACGACAGATTCTGCTCATTTTTTTCATAGCCTAATAATAACGTTTTCTAATATATCCCGAAGCTTCAGGATTTTTGACCGTTTAGAACGCGAGATAATTAATAAAAAAGTAATCATTCTCCCTCATTAGAAGCATTTAATACTTCATGCCCGCCTAATAATTATCTGTTGTATATAAAAAAATACTCGAAATAATTTAAAAAAAAATTAGGTCAGTAAAGACAAATATTTCTTAAATAACTTTTTTTTTTTAAATCGTCTTTTTACCGTTTTGATTTTGAAATATAATAATTAAAAATTTTTTCTCTTTCAAAATTACATTAATTTGTATATAGAAGCAAACCTTAAATCAGTTTATAGTATCTAGTTATTTTCACTTGTTTATTTATATGTAAATATACAAGGTATATTAAATTTAGTCCCGACTTTGTAACGCTTGAAAATATTAATCGTTGACATAAATGCTTGGAATGGGTGTTCATAAAATGACCTAATAGGGAATATGTATGAAAATTTTTTTTCACATTTATTTTCAGAATATGAAAATACTGTTAATACTGTAATAATATTTAAAAACGAAATTAAAATCCGACAAATATCAAGGTAGCTATAAGCTTTTAAAGATTATTATCTGTCTCTTTCTTGCAAAAATACTAAAAACGGAGTTTTACGTGTATTTTAAATGGTAAAAGTGTAATATGACGTCACATAACATATCAAGAGGGCTATCACCCTCTGTCTAATCGGGAATTTCAATCATTCATATCTCGCTTATTTTTAAAGTTATTTAAAAAGTAATTTTACCTTGATATTTTTCAAGTAAACATGCTTCAATTCAAGTGAAAAAAAATTTCATGCATATTCCCTATTCAGCCATTTCCGCATGTGCGCCCGTCTGTCTGTCCGTGGATACGATAACTCAAGAACGAGAAGAGATACCGAGCTGAATTTTTTATGTATGTTCTAGAGCAAAAAATTAAGGTCAAGTTCGTTAATAGGCAAAATAGGAACGTGTTTTTCCCCGTCAGGGGGGAAAATATACATCTTTGAAACCGTAAGAGATAGAAAAAACATTTGTTATCAAAAAATCTTATTCCTTTTAAAATAAACAACTTTTGTTTGAAAATTTTTTTTTATAAACTACAGTTTTCTTATAATTTGTGATTAAATGTTCCTCGGAAAGAGAATTATTCACAATTCGAATACGCAGAATTGTTAACAATTCAATCACTGATATACAACTCAGTATATACTGCGTATTCAAACAGTTAACTCAGTTAGTTGTTACATTACTTATTTTATATTTTCTTTGATCGCATGGATCTACTAAGTCAACAACTTGGAATTTTATTGATCATATTTTAAGGACATGCACAAATTATGCATTTATTTAAAAAAAAAAGCGACCGTGACATTATCCGATTGGAATGTTATGAATAACAAAACAAATTATCGTAATATGTATAAAACCGCGGAATATTTTGAAATACACTTAAGTGGAAATTACTTGACCAAAACTGACAGCTATTATTTCTGTTTCTAAGAATTAGACATAATAAATGCGTATGCGCCTGTGTCATTTTCTCTTTAGATAATAAATTGTATTGCCTTAGTTCAACTCATTTATACGGTGCTACAAATTTCGTATCACCAAGACTAATCTTGACTGAAAGTACTTAAAATGAAATTTAAGCCATATTTAAAAAACATCATCACTTTGGTCTTCAATCGCCCTCAGCCGCATTTTTTTTTACGGGGGTGTATATTTTTGTTTACTTGATATCACCCCAACCGTTCAGTTTATTGAAAAAGTTGTTCAGAGTAATTTTGTAGGAAATAAAGTTTTTTAAAGCGTCAATAGTTTACGCTGAGTAAGCGATAAAAAGAGAGAGTCGAACATCACAAAATAACCTCATTTTTTGGAGTAAGTATGTAAAAACTGAGTAGCAATTATCGTGTCGATTTTAAAAACATATGCAAGTGTATGCAACTCTGATAACAAAACCTGCAATAATATGACACCATCTAGGCACCAACTCATGATAGAACCTGGAAATATGCTACAGATTAGAAGTTGGTAGAAGCTTTGATGAAGTAAGAGACATGTAAATTTGCTAGAAAAGTCGGTAAAATATGAAAAACTATTCAATACAATACAAGACTAATATCAATTTCCATTAAGGTTACGAAGACATATTATAAAAGAACCAGCGTATAATATAACCTATACTTATAGGTGTGTAGACAAACATATGTCGTTGAATTTTTCATTTCAAGATTTTTCATATCATAACCAAATTAATGCAAAAACATAACCAAATAGCAAAAAAAAAATTGTAAAAGCATAACAAAAAATGGTGGGATATCCCGAAAACTGATGAAAACAAATAAAATAGTACAGCCAAATAAGACCAAAAACCGGTCTTTATTTTGACGTTCTAAACACTGACTCTAAAGTCTCATATATTCACATGCAGGCGTCTTTAGTTATGCTAGGTCAACGGCCGCGAAAATAGTTTTTTTGCAAACATCTTGTTTCGTATGCGTCAAATTACATCAAATCTAATTACATCAAATTGAGTCACTTACTTATGACTAAAAAAGTGCCAAGTGTAATCAACATCAGCCAAGTAGTTTTTGAGACATGCCTCAAATGTTCTTTTTGAAAAAAAGAACTTTTTTCTATCAACTTTAACAAACCTGTATCTCGGAAACGAAGCTCGAAAATATCCAAGTTCATATGAACTTTTCTTCGTATTTTTGGTAGGTCCATCGCCTATTCAATTTTCTGGATTAAAATCGGAGACACACTGCATAATATATTATCTAATGAAATTCGTTATATATTTGTAATGTATATTTTTCATTTTATGAGAACTATATATTGTCTGTGTTTATAAAACGAAATACTCAATAAAAAATATTTTGACAAAATGGAAACCCGACTTCAAAAATCAAATATTCTATAACAAAAAATGCACTAAAAAGTAAAAAAATAATTGCATATTCTTGTGCCAATTTTAGTTCACCAAAGCAAAAATTTTTAAATATATATGTACAATTATTGTTATTTTTGGAGTCGGTGTCAGCATAGAGAAATTAACATAAATTTTGGACACCGCCTCCAAAAATAACAATAATTGTACATATATATTTAAAAATTTTTGCTTAGGTGAACTAAAATTGGCACAAGAATATGTAATTATTTTTTTACTTTTTAGTGCATTTTTTGTTTTAGAATATTTGATTTTTGAAGTCGGGTTTCTATTTTGTCAAAATAGGTGTTATTCTCGCTTTTTAGTGACTTTGAAGTTCTATAACTGATTTTATTTGTCTAAATATGGGTAGACCAACTAAACGACCAACTAATTTTTAGTGCATTTTTTTATAACAGATTTTCAATTTTTTTTACAAGCATTTTGTTTTTTTTTTGTAAAAATTATTTTTTTTGGAGTCGGTTTTTAAAATGTTAAAATTTTCTAATTTTCGAATATTTAATTTATAATTTATGAATGAGTATACCCTTTCCATAAAAAAAAAATTTCGCAGAAATCGGTTATCACATATATAATGAGGATTTTCCTCGATTTCCCGGGGATCCTCTTATCAGAATGCGATTTGGTGCCAATGTGACCAATGGGAAACCAAACCCTTTAAAACAAAAAATTCAAAATCGGTTCTCAAATGACGGAGTTCTGAGGTGACCCACAAAAATGCAGACGAATTGAGAACCATCCTCCTTTTTGAAGTTGGGTTAAAAACTATAAACACGTAAGGCTCAACGCGTTTTAACTGTTTGTTATTAGATATTTAATCCGTGATGAAGGTTGGCAAATGTTGCTGTCACAAGATGAAATTCTTTGACACCTATATTATAGAATGAAAAAAATGTGTTATATGAACATCAGGGGGTCGTTTTCGTAGATTTTCCTAGATAGTTTGTTACATGACGAATGTATTTCTTTTAACAACTCCCACGTAAAGTTGGCCGATATTACATACAAGTAAATGAGCAGCACTTAAATTAAATACCTGAAAATTGAAAGATTGAAACTATTTTTGATTAGTTGACTGCATGGCGTAGTTGAGATTTCATGAGATTATTACCGAATTACGAGATATCAAAACAAATAAGTTTTATATGTTGACAATAGAAGTAAATTAGAATAAATTTTGTTAAATTGTGAGTTTATATATACTCAACTAATAAACAATTAGTTTCAAAATGTTATGAAACAGTGAAACTCTTTCAAAAAACTCTCGACAGTGACATGTTCCTTTGTGATAGGTATATATACGTATCAAACGATGTTTTGAGGAAACTATAACGTTGTATTATTGGTAAAGTTTAGGCTAGGCATTATAATTTTACAACAATTATATATATGTAATCATTATATGTACATCATTGTAAATTTGATGATTTTATAAATTATTTTCAATTTAATCCAATCAGGTAGTTAGTTATTATATGATTTAATTGTTTAACTAGTGAGTGCATGCGAATACCATGCAGTCAGAGATAATACTAAAACTGTACTCAAAGTGATAGGGAATTTGTTTGTAATTCGGTGAAAGGGATGCCAAACTTCATGGCATAAATTTATTTTAATTTGAAATGCATCATATTAAAAATTTCAATGTATCGCATATTTTGTGTTCAAGAGATAATCAATTTCAATTATAAATTTACATCAAACTTAAATACTCATCAATGTGTATGAGAAGGAGGTCTTATAGATTTGTTTTGTTACTGTTGTGTTGTATGTGCCTGTATAAATTTTAGAGAGTGGTTATTTTTTGTTGAATACAAATATTATTAATTGTTTTGATAATATGCAATTATTCCTATGTGAATGCTTTTGGAAAATACGTGTTTGTGTATTTTATTTATTGGTATTATTACAACAATGGGTTATTATTACACAAAAGAAGAAAAAGTGCAAATTGTTAAATGGTGCTTTTCCGGACATTCCGCACAGGAATGTGTCAATTTATTTATTGTGGCATTTGAAGGTAGACAATCACCAACCACTCGAACAGTTCAGAATATTATTCACTGTTTTGAAAAATATGCTTGTTTATCAAACCTATAAGACCTCCTTCTCATACACATTCCTTAATGTATACATATGTACTCTCTCATACTCGTGGGAGATCTGCTATGCGAAAATGTAAACTGAACGTACGATAGTTGATGAATAGAATTGTAGCAAATTCGTCTCGTAGTTCAGAGAACTGATTTTTTCAGTTTGCTGTATTTATATAAATCTACCGCGTTAGTCCGCGTATAGTACGTAATTTTTTTGTCACCCTAAAACTAGTAACCCTAAAACTATTATAATTTTAAAAAATTTATATACATATATCGCAGCGTTGCGAATATCATAAGACAGTGAAGAAATTGTTCAATTTTTAGTCGCGCTGAAACAATGGATGACAAACATTGACAGAATGTTCAGGTGTCAATATAAAGCTCTGAAATTCCACTCTGAAAAGTACATTAATTGATGTTTTTAATACTTTCCTCCAAACTCTAAGCGCTTAACAGATCCTGCATGTATTAAGACGCACCTGTCAATATGTAGAGATGTCGTTCTGACTAAAATCCTTCTCTAAAAAGTACCTTTTGATGTTTTTAATACTTTTCTCCAAGTTTTTTATTTCCCTTCAAACTCTAAATGCTTAAGAGATTCTGTATGTCCTAAGATATCCCTGTCCATATGATGAGATGTCGTGAGAGACAAGAGATACGAGACGAGAATAAGTCAGCGAGAGATGAGACAAAAATTAGAATTCTGATTTTCGATAAATATTCGTGAGACAGAACTCTCTTACAATCTCTATAGATTTTTAGTCTGTAAAAATTTACTTATCACAAAACAGCTAATTATTTTGGATGCGACTGATTTAATTTTATACCCGGTATATGTAAATATACCAGGATATATGGAGTGTAGTCCCGAAAATATTGATCGTAGACAGAAATGTTCCGCATATCCGTTTGTCCGTCCGTGGCAAAATCGGACCATGTTTGGACAAAATGGCAAAACTGCCCATCTTTGAAACGATAGATAGATAGAGTGTAGAGGCTATCCTGGACGGGACACACTTCGACCATAAGGACAGTTGTGATGCTTTAGAATGTCAGGATGTGAGTGGAGGACAAGGAATTTTGTGTATAGGCTAGGAATTAGTAGAATGCCGATACTCATCTGGTGTTCGTGAAGGAAAGTGCAGAAAACCTTCCCAAGCATGGCCGGTTACTTCGTTCTTGCCCATACGCCGACAGTTTAGTCAATTAACCCCCCCCCTTTAAATAATTGACAAACTGCCAATGCCAGGATTTGAACCCATAACCTCCTAGTTCCAAGTACACACATCGCCTTTACAAGCGCAGCCACTTGGCTGGTAAACCACAAGTTTGAAACCATAAGAGATAGAACAAAAATTTAACGACAAAAAATGTCCCTTTTTAAAAATAAACAACTTTTGATATACATTTTTTTGACATAAATTCAGGACATGTACCGGGTATTTAAGCAATTAACTCAGTTAGTTGTTATTTTCACTTGCGTTTCTATAGTCTTTATTGTTTGAATTAAAAAATAAAATAGATTAGAAAAAATATGCATTTTATGAAGAAAGATTTTATGTTAGTACATAAATGTTTATTTTTTCCAAGAAATTCATCAATTGTAAAAACGAGACGAGACGAGACGACAGAAAAAAACATATACAATTAGTATGTATACAAAGAATATTATCATCTGATTACGACATTTTTGTACCCACATATGACTCGATCTCAATATGTAAAATACATTAAGTATTGGTATTGGAAGAATGATGATTAATATCGATTCATCGAATATAATTTGTGAGAATGTCAACTGTAAAAAAAAGAAATAAAAATAAAATAAAAAGTTCTTCTATAAAAAAAATTAAATTGTTGAACAAATAAATGAGAATGAATTTCAATGTTATATTTATAAATATTTCATTACACAATAAAAATAAAAAAAACATATATATATATATATATATATATATATATATATATGTGTGTGTGTGTGTGTGTGTGTGTGTGTGTGCGTGTATAAGTTTTATTTAATGAAGGCAAGGCTATACAACATATTAAAAAAAGCAAGGCGAGGACGACATTTAAATAAAAAACTCAACAACTATACTCATATGAGTGGTTATCAACACACATACATATAACTTAATGCACATCAAATACGCATACATATACATACATATACAGACATGTTCAGACATGTATATGTTTACATATATCCACATACACACACACATGCTGGCTGCTACACATACGAATTGTAATCTTAACATCGAACGCATCACATCGTTCGTATTATATTATTAATATACACACCATGTAATATGTATAGAGTAGACGACTATAGAGTACATTAGCACTGGATCTGGAATAATACTAGTATACTGATGTGATGTACAACTACTTGATTCAAACGAACACTATCAAGCGTATAATAGGGAATATGCATGAAAAATTTGTTTTCACATTTATTTTCCGAATATGAAAATACTGTTAATACAGTAATAATATTTAAAAACGAAATTAAAATCCGACAAATATCAAGGAAGCTATAAGCTTTTAAAGATTATTATCAGTCTCTTTCTTGCAAAAATACTAAAAACGGAGTTTTACGTGTATTTTAAATGGTGAAAGTGTAATATGACGTCACATAACATATCAAGAGGGCTATCACCCTCTTTGTTTAATCGGGAATTTCAATCATTCATATCTCGCTTATTTTTAAAGTTACTTAAAAAGTAATTTTTCCTTGATATTTGTCAAGTAAACATGCTTCAATTCAAGTGAAAAAAAATTTGCATGCATATTCCCTATTACACTATACAGTTTGAGTCAAAAGTCATGGAGTTTTTTTTTAAAGGGTGGATAGGGAATGAAATTCTAAGATGAAAAGTCCTTGGACATTTTTGCACCTGACCCACCGTTAATTAGATATTAATTAAATAAAGTAACTAATTAGAGAAGCGCATTAACGGAATCAGAAATGATGCGGAATAAACGCAGTGGCAGCAGAGATACGTGAGGACAGCGAGCTCTCCCTACCACTTACCGTAGAGTGTTTCAAATCCCAAATCCGGTACAGTTTTTATAGCAGAGTTTTGAAAAGTTTTGGAAAAAATTTTTTTTTTCCGAAAAAATTAACTGAATTATTCAATTTTTATTAGATTTCTTACGATTTCAACCACGCTCTATGGTGGCTATGGGGAGAGTTCGCTCTCAAGTATCTCTGCTGCCGCTGCGTTTATTCACCACCATTTCTGATTCCGTTAACGCGTTTCTCTAATTGGTTACTTTATTTAATTAATATGTAATTAACGGTGGGTCAGGTGCAAAAATGTCCAAGGACTTTTCATCTTAGAATTCCATTCCCTTTCAAAAAACTCCATGAATTTTGATTCACCTGTATATATAATATATAAAAATTAAATAAATGTTTTTTTTTTCTTCACTGGTCTCACAGTATTTAATAATGATATCTCACCGCTGCTAGCTCAATCAAGGTTTATAAATTAAAAAAAGAAAATTTGAAAACTATAACCCGACTACTGAAACAGCACGAAACAAGTTTGAAGATCCTTGTAAATACGTCTCGTAGTCGAAGATCGGGAATTGTTAAAGTTTGGCTTTGTGCATAGGTTTACCAACCATACTTTATAATAACGTATCCTACTTTATTTTCGATAAATATACTTTATACTTTTGCATAAAAATAAAGTATTCGAAAATACTATTTTTCCAATTAGTATGCAGGAACATCCTTAAGAATGTAATCTTGAAGGCTATCAAAAATGTATACTGTACTCAAAAAGTATACAATTCAAACAGTATATATTTACATTATAACATAATTCATAATATAGGTACAGTGTTGCATTTATGATATTATTCCAATGATTAAGAGGTCAGAGGTACCGGCTTAATATAAAATCATATATAAAACATTATGTTTTATAAAATACTAGCATTACCCATCGCGGCTTCGCCCGCAAAAATTTTGTAACGCCCTTATAACCAAGTAACATAATATTTTCTCCTGTCAAGGACTGTTAAATTATACACGTATACGTCTGCATATGAACAATGGACTGTATTAATATATGATCCACTGTTACATATCAATCACTTTCTGCAGACTGCTGTCTGTTGAATGCTTATATAAATAACAGTCAAAATGTCTACATCCCCACTCCTGGGAGACAATGTATAACACACAGTACCTAGTAACGAACATTTGTTACTATGCACTGATAAATTATACATTTATACATCAATAAATTATACAACTATACCTTTCTTTATAATATGTAAGGACCAATTTATATAAAAACTTGACAAATTATATACTAAAACCTTCCTCGAGAACCACTCTATCCATTGGTGAAAACAGCATGAAAATCGGTGTAGTAGTTTTTGAGTAAATCGTGAACAGACAGACAGACGCGGCTGAGGGACTTTATTTTATACTATGGTAAGGATATTGATACTAAAACTATAATGTATATGAAAAAATATTTCAAACAAAAGTTGTCTTTTTAGATAAACATATGATTTATATATTTAGAGATTTTCTCTATCTTGCAGCGTTTAAAAGATAAATTATACCACTCATCATGGATGTTTGGAATAAAAAATTTGTATAGTTTATATATTATTCGATGAAATTTGCTACAAATCCAGTGGAAATAGCACATCCAAATTGATTCAGCCGTTCAGCCGATTGAGTAACAAACATCCCAACATCCAAACATACTTTCATATTTATAATAATTTAGGTGTAGTAAAAAGAAATCCATTACTTTTGCATGAAATTGAAGAATAAAAGCTAATAGCTCTTAGCTTAATTATTATTACGGAGAATTATTAACAATTTAATCACTGATATACAACTCAACATATATTGGGTATTCAAACAATTAACTCATTGTTACATTACTTGTTTCATTTATTTTCCATTTTTTAGTTTATATTCCAATAAAAATATGTTTTTTTAGTTTTTTTAAAATCTAAATTTTATTTTTGTTTTTTAGTCTTAAAACAAAATTAGTTCAATTTTTCATTATTATTCCCACTGGAGTGATGGAATTAATTCAATTCTTACCAATGTTTATGTCGAATATAACTTAGGAAATTTATGACAAATAGTAATTTTTTTCGTTATTTTATCAGTTGGAAATGTCATTTTTTTATTAAAATTTTGTTGATGACATTTCCATTGAAACCATAAATAATATAATCACACTATATAAATCGTTAAATATAAGTTAGAGATATGCAATATTTGTAATTAGTTTTTTTAGTTTTTTTTGTAATTGTGACCGATTCTTAATACGTCTGCAGATTGTTCAGAATTTCAGATTGCTCAGATGTCCGGAAGTGAATGAAAACTCACTTAAAAAATTCCATTACATTCATACATATAGATAGATATATCTATATATGAAACTCTTATGTGTAATATGTATTATGTATTAAGCAGGGTGTCTAGTAATATTTTGGCAAAAAATTCCCTGACTTTTCCAGGTTTTCCAGACTTGAAATAGAATTTTTCCAGACCATTTTTTCATATAATATTTTGTTATTGATAGAAAAATTAAGAAAAGTATACATTTGTTCATTTATATTCATTTTTTAACGCGACTTCAAAAAGGAGGATGGTTCTCAATTCGTCTGTATTTTTTTTTAATGTGTGTCACCTCAGAACTCCGTCATTTATAAACCGATTTTGAATTTTTTGTTTGTTTTAAAGGGTTTGGTTTCCCATTGGTCCCATTGGGAATCGCACCAAATTTTTGGAGGCGATGTCCAAAAGTTATGTGAATTTCTCTATGCTGACACCGCCTCCAAAAATAACAATAATTGTACATATATATTAAAAATTTTTGCTTAGGTGAACTAAAATTGGCACAAGAATATGCAATTATTTTTTTACTTTTTAGTGCATTTTTTGTTATAGAATATTTGATTTTTGAAGTCGGGTTTCCATTTGTCAAAATAGGTTTTATTATGGATAATATGATAAAACCTATACGATCTTTTTCATGAGTAACATACATACAATTTTTTCAAAAACGTCAAATCAGTTAATTATTAGTCATAATTTTTTAGAAATAAGTTATTTTAAATACGATTATGCGAAATTCCATGAAATTCACCGTAATTTTACGAAATTCCCTGACAATTCCATGATTTTTCCAGAGACTCAAAATTCCCTGACATTTTCCTGACACCCTGATTAAGGTACGATGCCTTCTTGGAAACTGGGAGGTTATGGGTTCGAATCCCGACATCGGCAGTTTGATTATTATTAAGAAAAAAAAATGGATGCGGTTAATTGACTAAACTGTCAGCGTATGGACAAGAACGAAATAACCGGTTATGCTTGAGAAGGTTTTCTGCAGTTTCCTTCACGAACTCCAGATAAATATCGGCATAGTTCCTATTATAGTCGGCTGCAACCGCATATCCTACCAATTCCTAGTCTATACACAAAAATTCCTTCCACTTCACTCACATCCTCACATTCTTAGGCATCACAATGGACCTTATGGTCGAGTGTAGCCCGTCCTGGGCAGTCTCTACAATATATCTATCTATCTAAGGTAGTCCGGCCACGAATAAGTAAATAACTGTATACGGTTAGATGATAATAGATTTTATGATATTAAATACTAATTTTTATTATCCTTTTATTAGGTCTCTTAAGCTAGCGGACTAAAAATGTAGGCTACAAATGGGACCTAGTTGGGCATTTGTAGCCTATTTGTAGCCAATTTGTTACGCTATTAAAAAATTTGTAGCCTTAGCCAAAATTAAAAAAATTAGGTATCCGCTAGCTTAATATGAAGCTAGCAGATACCACAATAATCAATGTTTGGAAGCTTCGAATTACAATTGTAAGTGCATAAAAATTTGTAGCCGGCCAAGATCTATGGGATAGAAACAATTAAAATGAATTTCAAATGCAAAAATATATTTTACAGTAAAAATAGTGTAATTTAACATGCAGCGGCTAGGGATAAAAATTTCAAAAGTATTTTTTTGCTATCAGAATCGTTTTTTTAGACTAAAAACAGGTAACCACTGTGGCTACAAGTATCGAAAGAATTGTTTTACAGAAAAAAAGGTTTGCTTAAACTAAAAACGGGTAGCTGCTATGGCTACAAATTTCAAATTGACTAAACAAGAGTAGCTACAATGACATAAAATTTCAAAGTAATTTCTTTCAATAAAAATAAATTTTGTTAAATGGGATAGCAGCTATGGCACAAAATGTCAAAAGTATCGTTTTACAACTAAACAGTTTTTCTTAACTAAAGCCGGGAAGCGGTTATGGGTACAAAGTCCAGCATTATCGAATAATTTTTTTTTCTAAAAAAGAGTTTTTTTTTCGATAGAAACCGGCAGCCGCTACGGCAACAAATTTCAGGAGTATTATTAAACAGTGACAATTATGTTTTTTCACTCTAAGTGAGTAGCCGCTACGGCAAAAAATTTCAAATTGACTTTTATTGAGAGTAGACACATGGCTACAAATTTCAAATAATTATTTTTCTAAATATGAGTTTTTTTCGATATAAACCGGCAACCACTACAGCAATAAATTTCAGAAGTATTAATAAACTGTGGCAATTATGTTTTTTCACCCTAAGTGTGTAGCCGCTACGGCAACAAATTTCAAATTGACTTTTATTGAGAGTAGACACATGGCTACAAATTTCAAATAATTATTTTTCAAAATATGAGTTTTTTTCGATATAAACCAGCAACCGCTACGGCAACAAATTTCAGAAGTATTATTAAACAGTGACAATTATGTTTTTTCAATCTAAGTGAGTAGCCGCTACGGCAACAAATTTCAAATTGACTTTGAACGAGAGTAGATACATGGCTACAAATTTCAAATTATTATTTTTCTAAACAAGAGTTTTTTTCGAAATTAACCGGCAGCCGCTACGGCAACAAATTTCAGGAGTATAATTGTCACTGTTAAATAATACTTCTGAAATTTGTTGCCGTAGCGGCTGCCGGTTTATATCGAAAAAAAAACTCTTTTTTAGAAAAAAAAATTATTCGATAATGCTGGACTTTGTACCCATAACCGCTTCCCGGCTTTAGTTAAGAAAAACTGTTTAGTTGTAAAACGATACTTTTGACATTTTGTGCCATAGCTGCTATCCCATTTAACAAAATTTATTTTTATTGAAAGAAATTACTTTGAAATTTTATGTCATTGTAGCTACTCTTGTTTAGTCAATTTGAAATTTGTAGCCATAGCAGCTACCCGTTTTTAGTTTAAGCAAACCTTTTTTTCTGTAAAACAATTCTTTCGATACTTGTAGCCACAGTGGTTACCTGTTTTTAGTCTAAAAAAACGATTCTGATAGCAAAAAAATACTTTTGAAATTTTTATCCCTAGCCGCTGCATGTTAAATTACACTATTTTTACTGTAAAATATATTTTTGCATTTGAAATTCATTTTAATTGTTTCTATCCCATAGATCTTGGCCGGCTACAAATTTTTATGCACTTACAATTGTAATTCGAAGCTTCCAAACATTGATTATTGTGGTATCTGCTAGCTTCATATTAAGCTAGCGGATACCTAATTTTTTTAATTTTGGCTAAGGCTACAAATTTTTTAATAGCGTAACAAATTGGCTACAAATAGGCTACAAATGCCCAACTAGGTCCCATTTGTAGCCTACATTTTTAGTCCGCTAGCTTAAGAGACCTCCTTTTATTAGCTTAACCTGTATATATGTCTATTATAATTTAATCGTATTCATTTATTCGTGGCCGGACTATACCTTAATACATGTAGGCAATACCTTCATATTGTACATAAAAGTTTTCAGAATTCTTATAAGTATATTTACATTATAATATAAATAATAAACTTTTCAAACGTAGACATATATTAACTTTTCTTCAATGTATTAATTTTTGAATAGGTTTAATTTTTACTTTTAACCCGACTTCAAAAAGGAGGATGGTTCTCAATTCGTCTGTATTTTTTTTTTTTTATGTGTGTCACCTCAGAACTTCATCATTTATGAACCGATTTTGAATTTTTTTTTTGTTTTAAAGAGTTTGATTTCCGATTGGTCCCATTGTCACCAAATCGCATTCTGATGAAGGAATCCCCTGGAAATCGACGAAAACCCTCATTTTATATGTAATAACCGATTTCTGCAAAATTTTTTTTTTTTTGAAAGGTTATACACATTCATAATGGGAAAATAAGAAAATTTTTTTAAAAACCGACTTCAAACAAATTTTTTACAAAAACCGACCCCAAAAAAAAAAATTTTTACAAAAAAAAAAACAAAATGCTTGTAAAAAAAACTGAAAATCTGTTATAAAAAAATGCACTTAAAAATAAAAAAAACAACGGATAAAAAAAAAATGTGTTATAAATAAAGAAATGCACTAAAAGTTAGTAGGTCGTTTAGTTGGTCGGGTCTACCCATATTTAGACAAATAAAATAAGTTATAGAACTTCAAAGTCACTAAAAAGCGAGAAATAAAACCAATTTTGACAAAATGGAAACCCGACTTCAAAGATATGTGAATTTCTCTATGCTGGCACCGACTCCAAAAATAACAATAATTGTACATATATATTAAAAATTTTTGCTTAGGTAAACTAAAATTGGCACAAGAATATGCAATTATTTTTTTACTTTATAGTGCATTTTTTGTAATAGAATATTTGAGTTTTGAAGTCGGGTTTCCATTTTGTCAAATAGGTTTTATCTTTGTTTAAGTATCCTATAAACTGATATCGTTTCGAACAAACTTTTTAAAATTATTGATTTTATCATATATGTAATATGAAACTAACAATAACATATATTAGCATATCATATATGATTTACGATTCTATATAGAGCTTGTGCTTATGCTATACGAAACATTTACTTACTTTCTCTGTCCGGGAAAAATATTGCAAGTCAATGTTAAGATCAACTAACTTGAAATTTTGCATAAACGTATATACTTTTGATGACATTTACTAATATGGTATACCGTCTAGATGAATTCAAAATGGGATTCGGAAGTATTCACCGAAATAAAGAAAAGAAAAACTAAAATACAACCAAACATTCTCTAAATCGTCCAAGAACCACAAGAGACATCGCACCAAATTAACAACGAGCAACATATCTCTGACTCCATATCCCAGAGATAGTTACGATTATAGCTAATTCATACTGATGATGACTACCTTGAAGTCGAAATACGTATTTATAAAATACAAATAATTGTTCTAGAAATTGGGGCAAAATTTGAAATTTAATTCCAAAAAGCCAAGAGTTCTCTTTGATTATTTTAATAATCTTTATGTTAATTTTGTTGTGAATCTCTTTATTCTCTTCCTATTTTAATTTTTTTTAATTTTTTAGTTTATAAACTTTAATGTAAAACTTTAATGTAATGACTTTTTTACGTTTGGGCACCTAGTGCTCGTGCGGTTTTTTATTTTTAGTTCTCATGGCTATACTCACTATTATAAATGGCAAGGAAGTACATTTTTCGTTTTACCCCATAAGAAACCGCAAACCATGTGTATCAGAGATCGATAGGCAAGCAGAGCGAGTATACCTATATTATATTCATACTCGTACATACTCGTAAGAATTATCTCTTATTTTCCGAGTGTGTTTTGTAACAAAAGTGACTTGACATAATATCAAAGTTTTATGAAAAAAAAGTCTTACTTTTTTAGTTTAAACTCTAATTTTTATTATGTATAAACTTTATTGATTTAGCTGGCGGTGAGATGTCATTATTACATACTGTGAGTCCAGGGAAAAAAATAGTATTTTTGCCGGATGACCTCTGCACAGTCTCGTGTTTGTTATTTTAAGTTATGGTTCTGAAAAAACTCGTAAACATACGGATATACATGTAAAAAGTCAACTTTAATTTTTACTATAAAGAATAATTACATACAATGCCAACAGTGAAAAAGTTTATAAGCTGCTTTCAAGAAGTGCAATTAGATTTTTTTAGAAAAAAAAGGTACAAAATTATGTATTAGTTTTCATGTTTCTAATGTCTATGAAGAGATTGATGTTAATGATTCTCGGCGAATTTTTGGTACAGTATTAAGAGAAACATCAGGCCAAAATAGTTCAATAAATAATACTAATGATTATAATATTGTAATTGAGGTAAGTTTAAAACAAATATCAACTACAAGAAATAAACAAATATCAACTACTTATAATTTTCTGATTGCTTACATAAAAAAGTGGGTGTATTTTCACAATCAATAACACAACACTTCCGATTTGATAGTTTTTTTCCCATTTTATTCAATAACTAATAAAATAAAATAACTAATAAAACATTATATTTATTATTATTTATGTATTTATTTTTATTCAATAATTAAAACGCTTTTGTAATATATGACACTAAGGTTTTGACAGAACCAAAATTTAAAATAAAAACACGAGAGGTCGCCCACCAAAAATACTTTACTAGCGTATACATTGTGCAATGTATGGACAATTAGTCAATAGACACACGCACATGCCATACAGACATTTTCTATTGTCGGTTTTTTAGATACTATATATAGTTGAAATAGAATCCATGTTTTACTTGTATATCTCCTTATATACACTAGTAAAGTATTTTTGGCGGGCGATCTCTGGACCATCTCGTATTTTTTATTTTAAGTCATGGTTCAGTCAAAAGTCGTAAATATACATGTAAAAAGTCAATTTTAATTTTAATCATAAAGAAATAATTACATACAATGCCAGTGAAAAAAATGATGAGCAGCCTTTTAGAAGTGCAATTATATATTTTTAGAAAAAAAAAGTATTTCTGAAGGTACAAAATTATGTACTACTTTTCATGCAAATGTATACTAGCGTTTAATTTAATTTGATATCCTTTGAAGTTGTAACAAATTCATCAAAATCGGTTCAGTAGTTTAGAGTCTAAATGTGCCACTGTAATGTGCAAATAAACACACATTTACTTTTGAAATTTTTTTGATCGAATAAACTAACATTTTACAGGTTTATTAATTTACTAGTGTTCGCCCCACGGCTTTGTCCACGTGGAACTATACACCGTACAAAATCTTGGTCTGGGCGTCATATATTTTGTAAACATCTCCTTTGTAGGAATGCACTATATCGATCATGAGCGAGTTCATACTCGACTCGCACTTGGCCGCTTTTCGGGTGACTGTGACAACAACCATTTTTGAGGGCTGAATCCGCGCCTGTGAAAAGACCGTTCGCTTTGGCATTATAAGTAAGTGTAAGTTGACATTTATATTCAATATGGTGGATGAAAACAGTTTAGATGTTTTTCAAGCAATAGAATGTTTGTATGAGTAACTTTAAAAGTCCTTTAAATCAAACCAAAAACCCCTAAACTGACAATTAGATAAAGTATTTCGGTAAAGTAGGTTTTTTTCTAAAATGCAATGGAATACATTTTTAAAAAAATACAGCCGAATTGAGAACCATCCTCCTTTTTGAAGTCGGGTTAAAAACTTGGTGCACATTACAGATAAATCATCAAACGCTTATACAGTGTTCCTTTTGGAAGTACGATTTGCCGCTCACGCTTTTGCTTGCCTACGAAAAAGCCTCTATGAGTGTGGTGTCTATCATGGAACTCAACTATTATCACGCTTTATCAGTATACACAGCGTCAAGATGAACATAAAAGCTTGGCGGCGCTGAAAGCGTGTAATACACCCTTAGAAACAGTTAAGGACGTTCATGCATGAGGCTTGATAGTAGATAAACAATCTTTTTTAGTGAATTGAATAGCTCAATTATGTAGTTACCCTCCCTCAAAAATTTAAAATCTGTCGTCGATCATTTCAAAGAGTAATCATCTATTAAAAATCAAACTTTTAACACAGCGTCTTATACAGAATTTGTTTGTACTTAAAATTATAATAACTATATTATTAAAGTAGCCACCATAATAAATAATGTTTATAAATATGTTTTGAAATATACAGTTTATATATTTGCAATAAAAAAATGGTGTTGACGAACATTTGTATTAATTATTTAATAAAATTAAAACTGTTTTGTTAGGTTTGTTTTTGCCACCATATTTTGAAAACTGGCGACAACTCACAGTAAAAAAATATACACATACGTATACACTGTAAACGTCATAATAAAACATAGTTTTTTTTCAGATCTGCCAAATCAAGTCAAATCAATTTCTAATTTACATTTACTGATATTTTATAATAAATACTTTTAAAATATTTAGGAAAAATAAAAATGAGTATGAATCGTTGTGAGATTATAATAATCAATAATCTATATATATATATATATAGCTTAAGCTATATAAGCTATACAACACACGTTCGATCACCATCGGCCACTAGTTTGGGCCGCGAGTGCAGCGATGCGCCCGTGTGAGAAACGGACATTTATTTTTGCATATATGTATATTGTATTAATTTATTGGATAATCCACGTTTGCTGAATAAAATTTGAATTGGGAATTCAATATTCAAGTACTTAAATTACTTGGATCTTCTAAAAGTGTAAAGCATAGTTATAATTGTAAATTCAATAATCGGACATTTTGAACCCACCGACCTGTCCATTTTCGCGTCTTTTGACCGTCGGCCCACCGGGAATACTCCCAAACTCCCATATGCTCAGTCCACCCCTGAGATTATTGATATACCTACTTTACAACTTTTTTAAAATCCTAAATAAATTTTATTAAAGATAATACTCATTTGACTTTAACGTAGTAAATGAAACGTCTTTAACAAAAAAGAAATTGAAAATTTTCCATGTAGAATATTACAAAAAATGAAATGTATAATTTAAGTTTTTCCTTTGTTCTTTCTTTGTGTACAGTATATGTATATACTGTAATAAAGTATATATAAAGTATGTTTGTTATCTACGTAGGTACTATATGTATGTATGCATATAATAAATATATTCTGAACACAAAGAAAGGATTCTATATATACTTATATGTAGGTATGACGTAATACGTGTTAACCACCAAATACGTATTTCTTTTGTTTTGAATTATATATACTGAATGAGAACATTAAAACCGTTTTGTTCACAAGTTTATAGATGCTGTAGCAATTTTTTCTGTTCTCCGTAAACCCTCTGCCTTTTCCCAATATTTAGAAATTTTAGTGTATAGACTAGGAATTGGTAGGATATGCGGCTGCAACCGACATGATAGGAACTATACCGATATTCATCTGGAGTTCGTGAAGGAGTTCGTGGAGTTCGTTCGTTTTTCAAACTGCAGAAAACCTTATCAAGCATAGCCGGTTACTTCGTTCTTGTCCATACGTCGACAGTTTAGTCAATTAATCGCCCCCTTTTCTTTTCTTAATAATTGACAACCTGCCGATGTCGGGATTCGAACCCATAACATCATAACCTCATTCTGCGCAGACACCAAGTATATACCCTGGTATATAAATACCGGATATAAAAAGTTCGTCTATTGTAGAAGATATATTGAGTGTGGATTAATTTTATCACCATGAACTGGTTAGGATGTATTCCTGATAGAGTATTTTTTCACGATGGAAAACCTATACAGATTATTGAAATTAAGTTTCCGTACAACGGAATATATTATATTGTCGAAATCATTGATACAATTGAATATATAGAAACTGACAATTTGCTCTCTAGAAACTGTATTTGCTCTGGATGAGAATCCATACACACTAAAATACGTCTTATTTTGTTTTATTTTTGGTGAAAACCATGAAACCAATATAGCTATCATAACTGAGCCCGACTTGTCTGTTTCTTATTCTTGCCACCAGATGTCATGATCCTAAGGAATAATTTCCAATAGAAATTGATTTAATTTCCAATGAAAATCTTTATTTTACACAATATAAATTATAGAACAGTCTAAATAGTCTACTTTGAAAATTATCTCACCCTATACAAGTATATATATATATAGAAAATTCATACGTCATCGGCTTGTAATTTAATTATATATATATATATATATATATATATATATATATATATATATATATATATATACAGGGTGAATCGAACCAGGTGCATAATAGCACACGCCTCTATTTCTTTCTATGATGTTCCCATTCTCCAATAACATCCAATAGAAGTCGATAAATTGATAATCTCTCCGAAACAAACGAAGACCACTCGTGATTGGCTCAAAGATATGATAAACACCAAAGCACTCAAAGTGGAGTGCTAGGAGAACATGTGGTAAGTGATAGGAATATTATTATTTTTACATTAATAAAATAATATTTATGTTAAATTATAATCGACTCTGATTTTTCGATAAGTAATAGCACTGTAATTACGAAAGCCAAAAGCCTCTTAAACTCGGCCTTGCGCACTTCCGTGCTCTAGATTTTAGATGAAAAAATAATAATATCTACCAATCACTTACAACATGTTCTCCACTCTGAGTGCTTTGGTGTTTATCATATCTTTGAGCCAATCACGAGGTGATCGATTTTTATTGGATGTTGTTGCGGATGGGAGCATCATAGAAAGAAATGGAGGTGTGTGCTATTATGCATCTGGTTCGATTCACCTTGTATATATATATCAACAGAATAAAACATTCTATATAGTTATATACTTTATCATAGTCAATATCAGTCAATATATTCTAGGCTCGGAGCGCCGGAGCTTGTAACAAACTTTATGTATCTGTGTATGTGTTTATGCCCAACCAACACATAGACAGGCGTACAAAGTGAAGGTATAAAATAAAGCCTATTTGGTTTATGTATTGGGTGAGTGTGGAATGGTTTGTTCCATACAGATGAGTGCAGCCGCCGCGCCCCATACTACATTCGAATGTTTTTGAACACATTTCAGTTATAATAATCGCAGGCAGTGATCACTTATACAACTAAACATGCTCTCACATGCATATAAGCAGGGATATTAATGTTGTAAATAACATGATATAAATGTATTTATCGGAAGAATATTTAAATTTAGGTAAATTGTTACTTGGCTAGTCATAAGTTGATAATACACTAATTCATTTTACTTATCTTATGGCAAAGAATCGTTATAAATAACAATATTAAAATTTCAAATTCGCCCCCTTTACCTAGATTAGTTTTTTTATATTATAAATACGTATTTCGACTACAATGTAGTCATCATCAGTATAAATTAGATAGTCGTACTTTACTCTTTGACAATTAGAAATAGATATAAAGTCGAGATCAACAGACAAAAATAAAAATAAATAGAAAATTGACTAGATTAAAATATACTAGATTTAAAATATAATAAATTTTAAATTATATTGAAATTGCTCTTGTTAAAATTTCCTTCAATCACATTTATTCCTGTTAATTTTACTCTTATTAAAATTACTCTAATATTGTCGCAGGATATGAAACAGTTTCACGTGAAACTGTCACCAAATTAGCAACAAGTAACATATCCTGCGACAATATAAGAGTAATTTTAATCAGAGTAAAATTAACAGGAATAAATGTGAATGAAGGTTAACAAGAGCAATTTCAATATAATTTAAAATTTATTATATTTTAAATCTAGTATATTTTAATCTAGTTAATTTTCTATTTATTTTTATTTTTGTCTGTTGATCTCGACTTTATATCTATTTCTAATTGTCAAAGAGTAAAGTACGACTAGCTAATTTATACTGATGATGACTACATTGTAGTCGAAATACGTATTTATAATACAAAAAACTGATCTAGGTAAAGGGGGCAAATTTGAAATTTTATTTCAAAAACCTAGAGTTCTCACTAATTATCATTCGATAATATAATGTTTAATAACAATATTCTTTGACATCGAATGCTTGAAATCATACAAATTTAGGGCGGGAATCGAATCCATGACCTCTGGCATTCCAGATCAACGCTCTGCTTCTGAGCCACATGAGATGTTCTGGTAGTGGAATGCATATGATCTCTCACTATCTTTGATGTCGATGTACTATTACAGTTTTCTAAGTTTTCAGAGCATCTTGTCCTTGCGGTGGTTGAGACAACGTTTGGACCTTTATCATGGTTGCCGGGAAGATTTTTGAAAGGTGGATATCTTAAATTCAGATAATAGTTAGATAGTAACTTTTTTATCTTTTCTCAACAGATATGGTTTTCAAGATAAGGGCTGCTGTTACGAGAGAACTGTTGATACATCAGAGTTGCTGATTATAGTTTCAATTTACCGAATACTTTAGGGTTGCTCAGAATAGAATTATTATTTTCAATTTAACTGTTGAGTTTGATAAAGCATCCACAATCCCCAAACAATTATTTTGCTTTGCAAAGTTGAGTTTAGCAAACACGTAAAAAATTTATGTCCCTCATCAAATTAGGTAAATGATCATTTGTCTAAATTTACCTACGACTATTATTGTATATATATATAGTTTGTTAAATATTGAGTCACTTCCTTCACAACAACCATTATAAATATTTCATTTAATGTATGGTTTATGCCAGTGGTACTGAAACTTTTGGGGTAAATGTAAAATAAATGTTGAATGATAATAAAATGTGATTTAAAAAAATTTTTTTTTCTATTTATCAAAAACATTAAGTTTTTGTGAAAAACCAAATTTTCACCTCAAGGATCACCTCAAGGGTGGGCAAGGAATGTCTGGAGGAACTTCTAAAACTGACAAAACGGAACAATGTTAAATTGATCTGGGTGCCGGGTCACAGCGGTTTCGAAGAAAACGAAAAAGCAGATACCTTAACAAAGAAGAGAGTCGAAATACCCTTCACTGGCTCAGAGTCTATCTTAGGAATTCCAAGGACTGCATGTAAACAGTGATCAACGAGTGGTCCAATGCTAAACACCGTCATCACTGGAAAAAAGTACCGCGGCAAGAGCTCGGGAAGGTACTGCTTCAGAGTGCAACAAAGAGGGTATCTCTCGATGCAATGAGGCTGAACAGGATGCAACTTAGGAGGTTTATCGGCTTCATTACCGAGCATTATCCCCTGCGGAAGCATCTGCATACAATGGGTCTCCATAACGGGTCCATTATGTGCAGCATGTGTGGCGAGGAGGAAGAAACATCCAGCCACATAATCTTTGACTGCGAACCTCTAGGTTACAGCAGATACAGGATATTCGGTGCATCTCACCCCAAATATATGAACCTTCGGGAGGACCTGATAAGCAAGCTCCAGGCTATAGGGAATATGAATGAAAATTTTTTTTCACTTGAATTGAAGCATATTTACTTGACAAATATCAAGGTAAAATTACTTTTTAAATAACTTTAAAAATAAGCGAGATATGAATGATTGAAATTCCCGATTAGACAAAGAAGGTGATAGCCCTCTTGATATGTTATGTGACGTCATATTACACTTTCACCATTTAAAATACACGTAAAACTCCGCTTTTAGTATTTTTGCAAGAAAGAGATAGATAATAATATTTAAAAGCTTATAGCTTCCTTGATATTTGTCGGATTTTAATTTCGTTTTTAAATTTTATTACAGTATTAACAGTATTTTCATATTCTGAAAATAAATGTGAAAAAAAATTTGCATGCATATTCCCTATTGCCAACATATCGGAGAAGCGAGTCTCGTCGGACTGAGGTAGAAGGGGGAGCACAATGGATCATAAGGTTGAAATGCAATAATTTTTACCCCAATATTAATCAATCAAACAAACCAGTTTTTGATAAATAGAAAATGAGTTAAAAAATTTTTTTTATAGATTTTGTTTTAATTTTTACTTTAGATACATCTATCAAGATTAGAGTTATTTGGAGAGGTATATTTATTTTTATATGCAGAGTTTTTCAATCTAAAATCTAAAAGTAAGATCAAGTTCGTCAATGGGTAAAATCGGACCGTGCCTTCTCCCATTGGGGGAGTAAATATCTATCTTGGAAACCGAACGAGATAGAACAAAAATAAAAATGACTTTTTATAAGTCAGTGATTAGTTATAAGTTAGTTATAAGTCAGTATATACCGGGTATTTTAGCTATTAACTCGGGTAGTCTTTATTTTCACTTGTTTTCGAAAATAAAATTGACTATTATGTTAACAAATCCGTCGTTGTTTCACTATCACTGATACAAACGAAAACACAACTGTAATCGTTAGAAAAAAAGCTTACACACACATTGGGTACACAACCGATCGAATAAACGGCATAAGACCTTATACACTCTCATCGACGTAGATTAGATACAGCACATACAAAAACAAGAAAACAAAAACAAGAATAGCTCTCACTATAGGTAGAAAAAAGGAAAGGCTAGCAGTTTTTTTTCCCCCATGGCCTACAGTTATAACTCCGCTCGATTATATTACCTAACACACATACATACATACATATATATATATATATATATATATATATATATATATATATATATATATATATATATATATAAAATAAGACGGATCATAAAACGGATAACAAACAACCCATATAAAGTCCGTCCATCTCAATCGTCATCATCAGATGCGAACATCATCGCATTATCAAACTGTTATTCTGTATTTCACCCCTATTATACGGGGATGAGGGATGTGATCATTACTTCTAAAGAATAATATACAAAAAAAAGATTTTTATATATACATACAGTAAGTATAGTGTATCTGTATACAGTGAATACACACACACACACATAATGGTACTTATTTTTAGGTGTACAAATTTTTTTTTCACAACCCTAATCTTAACAAAAACAGTACTGTACGTACACAAAGGCAGACAGACAGACAAACAAACATAAGGATCATACTGCACACAAATACACACACTTTTATATATTATATTCATTCACAAAATATAAAAACAAACCCTACCCCCAAAATAATATAAATATATTTTAAAAATGAATTGTATTTATTAGATAGGATAGAGATGTGTTGTAACTTAAAAGGCGGAGCAAAAATAAACTATATTTCACTAATAAAAATGTTACAATTGGGACATAATATTATTATTGGTAATATATTATATGTGATTTTTAATTGTGCAGGATATTACACAGTCATATACCGTACGTTTAGTTTACATCTTCGCATAACAGATCTCACACGAGTATGAGAGAGTACATATGTATACATTAAGCAATGTGTATGAGAAGGAGGTCTTATAGATTTGATAAACAAGCATATTTTTCATAATAGTGAATAATATTCATAACTGTTCGAGTGGTTGGTGATTGTCTACCTTCAAATACCACAATAAATAAATTGACACATTCCTGTGCGGAATGTCCGGAAAAGTACCATTTAACTTTTTGCACTTTTCTACTTCTTTTGTGTAATAATAACCCATTGTTGTAATAATACCAATAAATAAAATACACAAACACGTATTTTCCAAAAGCATTCACATAGTAATGATTGCATATTATCAAAACAATTAATAATATTTGTATTCAACAAAAAAACCTCACTCTCTAAAATTTATACAACACATACAACACAACACTAACAAAACAAACCTATAAGACATCCTTCTCATACACATTGCTTAATGTATACATATGTACTCTCTCATATTCGTGGGAGATCTGCTATGCGAAGATGTAAACTAAACGTACGGTATATTATATAATCAATTCTACAATACATAAAACACAACTCTTGTAAAAACAAGCCTAAAGGTCGATTCACACACACATCAGTCGTCGCGTCACGTCACGTCTCCGTTCAATCATTAATAATATATTTTGTAGAAATAAAGTGGCACTGTCTACAAGTGGCCAGTCACATACTCGTACCAGTCCGAATTGTTCAGTTGTTTAAGGCACTCTATTCGGAATTGGGAGGTTGCTGGTTCGATTCCCAATTACGGCAGTTTGTCAATTAAATTAATTTTAAATAAAAATCATCACGGGGTATTATCCCCTGCAAAAGCATCTGTACACAATTGGACCCCATAACGGATCCATTATGTGCAGACTTTGTGGCGAGGAGGAGGAAACATCCAGCCACATTATCTTTAACTGCGAATCTTTCGGTTAGAGCTGATACAAGATATTCGGTGTATCTCATCCCGAATATATGAACCTTCAGGGAGACCTGATCAGCAAGCTTCTGGCTATTGCCAAGATATGGGAGAAGGGAATCTGGTCAGACTGAAGTAGAAGGGAGAACACAATGGGCCATAAGGTCGAAGTGCAGTACTTTTTATACCTCAAGACGTATCTATCTATCTAACCGGCTATGCTTGTGAAGGTTTTCTGCAGTCTCCTTCCACAAACTCCATATGAGTATTGGCATAGTTCTTATTATAGTCGGCTGTCGTCGTACAATCTACTAATTTCTAGTCTACATACAAATTCCTTGTCCTTTCGGGGTCGGTAAAAAAGGCCTAGAAAGGCCTACATGCCAAGCTTGGACCTTCCCTCCGCTACTACTGTACTACTCACACTCGTCATCGAACCGTCATCATCAGATAGATTTCATCTGAACGATATTTTTTGTTTTTGAATGACATGTTTTTAAACTTTTTGGTAAAGTTTATATTATTTGTTTATATTTATAGCGGAACCTGACGGATAGATGTGAATACAGCCAATCATTTTGACTTAGACTGGACGGCGACGGTTCTAATTCGGTATGCGGTGACTGAACTGTGATGTGACTGATGTGTGTGAATCGATCTTAAATCTCGTGATTGCGTATGGCATTCAAAAGTTCTGAGATCTAATAATAAATCTAAATTTGATGTGGACCGGGTAATTTTTGCGAGGTCCTCTGCTTTACTACATTCTAAGTAAATTATCCAAGTATTGCTATTTGATACAATAGGGAATATGCATGAAAATTTTTTTTCACTTGAATTGAAGCATGTTTACTTGACAAATATCAAGGTAAAATTACTTTTTAAATAACTTTAAAAATAAGCGAGATATGAATGATTGAAATTCCCCAAAGAGGGTGATAGCCCTCTTGATATGTTATGTGACGTCATATTACACTTTCACCATTTAAAATACACGTAAAACTCCGTTTTTAGTATTTTTGCAAGAAAGAGACAGATAATAATCTTTAAAAGCTTATAACTTTCTTGATATTTGTCGGATTTTAATTTCGTTTTTAAATATTATTACAGTATTAACAGTATTTTCATATTCTGAAAATAAATGTGAAAAAAAATTTTCATGCATATTCCCTATTGTCTGGTTAGATTCACCGATCGGTTATTGCGGTGTTTTTGACCATATTATGGCTACCTACATATAATCAAATTTAAAATTTGGTAAACTCCGTCAATATTTCAAAGATTCTGAAATTCGTAAAAGATGTGTCGGCATTATTGTTATAATTGGATTTAGGCAAACATGTAGACATCACTTCAGGTCTCTGAACATTCTGACAGTGATTGATATATGTATAAAATGGCAGGCGCGTTTTGAGAAAGACAACTTTTCTCTGTTTCAACCAAACGTGTGTGGGCATAATTATAGTGAAAGGAATAGAATAAACCTTGCAACCATGCCAAAGTAGCTAGAATGCTAGACAGTGTTCCACGAAAATTGCAGAAATTTAATTAAAATTTTTAATAAAATCTCACAGGAAATTAGAGATTTTTACCATTAATAAAATTCAAAAAAACTATTCGCACATATTTGGTTGCGTTGTCAGTGACGGATTTGGCGTCTTTTTTGCTTTCTGGTAGTGATTATTATAATAAAAAATTTAATTTAGAAATATTATAAAAATTATTTTCTGTGGTTTATTTATTTAAACGTACTGATAATTTTTTTAAGATAAAATAATAAATACATTTTTTATAAGTTATCACATATAACATTAACTTCTGTTTTCTTGGTTTAGCTCGTACGAAAACGTCAATTATAAAATTCAGTTTCCGATATGGCGCCCTTTTTGCTTTCTGGTAGTGATTTTTATAATAAAAAATTTAATTTAGAAATATTATAAAAATTATATTCTGTGTTTTTTTTATTTAAACGTACTGATAAGTTTTTAACCCGACTTCAAAAAAGGAGGATGGTTCTCAATTCGTCTGTATTATTTTTTTTTTAAGATAAAATAAATACATTTTTTATAACTTATCACATATATCATATAACTTGTTTTCGTGCTTTAGCTCGAACGAAAACATCAATTATAAAAATCAGTTTCCTGCACCAATTTTGTTTCAATAGACTACAATGCAAGTGCATTAAGTCCGTCCTGACCCGCACTTGCAAACATGTATACAGGATGTCCCGTAAGTCACGGACACAATTGAAGGTATGCATAGAAAATTGAAATCTGAGACGAAAACTTCTTTACCATTTTTTAATCAGATGCATAGGTATAAACAATTTATTAATTAAAATAAGTAATAAATTAAAATCCTTACATAGTATAAAATAAAGTCCCTCAGCCGCGTCTGTCTGTCTGTTCGCGATTTACTCAAAAACTACTGCACTGATTTTCATGCTGTTTCACTTTTAAAAGTACTTGTTTTAAAAGCACTTTTTGTTAAAAGCACTTCCACTTCCAAGGGCAACAGTAAATTACACGTTAGAAAATTTGTGAAAATTTTACGGACCAACAACAGTTTTAATATTAGACAAAGCCAAAAATTTAACCGGAAAACTTATGAAGCATCAGCACTGAATACCAATCGCCACATCTCCATATCATCCTGCGGCCAATCCGGTTGAAAGATTGAAAAAAATATAAAGTATGGTGTAGGGATATTGTTGAAACAATATTCCAAAAAACATAATACCGTGGAATACTTTTTTTAATTCAGTTATCTACGATTATAACGCAGTTCACCACACAGCCTTAGAACAATTGTCTAAACGTTCCATTTACCAAAAATATGTTTCAGTATCGTATGTTTTCGGGAATACCATATTTTTTTAATTTTAACTCACAGTCAGACGCTAAACGGGAAGAGAAAAGAAAACCTGTTGACAACAAATTCCAATCGGTAATAGATTAAAATCGGTATCAGATTACTAATTAAAAATATTTATTTAAAAATCAACAAACTATTTACAAATATGATCGCTATCGAGCGTTACAATTTTTTCGCTGGAGATACTAATTAATTAATAATATATTTTCTGGTTTTCTTATTACCTTTGACGCAAACGAAGTTTGATATTATTTTCAGGATCCACATTATTTTTTCGTTTTCTACTGCCTATCAATTCATTTCTTTAGGCAATTCTTTTGATGTTGTGATGATATCTTCTTGACCTCTTGTGCTGTTTTTATATGTTTTAAGCATTTAGAGATGAACAGCAACCGTTTTTTTATACGGCAATCTCTTGAGCAATTCCGCATTTTTTATGTCGGCAAAGTTTCGATAAAACTTTGACAATTGACTAGCACATACGGTTCTGCCGGTCATTATTTTTGCGTATTAAACACATGATTTTTATGTAGAATTGGAAATTCTCCCGAAAAAGAATTCAATTAAATGGAAATAAAAAAAATAAAACAAAATTACTGAATAAACACACAAATTATTATTAATAAATTCTTAAAATTTTTGTAAATGATCCTAACAAAAGGATTCATGTTTTTATAATACATTTTTTTTATGTCTAAATCTTTGTACTTTTACTCCTACCCCTTCTTTGGTTCTTTTGAAATTTTATTTATTTGAAAAAACAAAAAATCTTAATAAATGAAAATAACATCCAAAGGAATTAATTGCTTTAAATATCGTGCATAGAATGAGTTCATTGTCGATGCGTGAACTGTTTATTTTCCATTTTATAAACGCACAAAGTTTAAAAATACAAAGTAGTGTACAAAGGTAGTACATAATAAATAATCTTGAGGAATAACAGGGTTTGCATGGTTTCTTAGTCTGGCTTCTCAGGGCTATCCTGTCCGGCATGGGTATTCCTGCCAGTAACATAGTTACTGCCGGCATAGCATAGCCCTTCATCGATGCACTGAAGCCTCTCCACCAACGACGAGGTGCTACCATACATAGGAGAGGAGAAAGCATTGGGAAAAGTCCATCCTGCATCGATCACTTTTTCCAAAGCCAATGGAGAAAAATTTGCAGAAATATCCAAATACGTTCGAGATCAAGTATATTCGCCCGAAAATGAAGAGATATGTACGAAATCATTAGCGGATTCATGAAATTACACGATATATGGATGGCTGAAGCATGTTTAAAAAAGACAAAAAAAACCTAAAAAAATTAATGCTATTCAGAGATTCCTTAAATACACATCTGATGATATGTATGGTCAGGAAGACAAGGCAGCCCAAACAACGCCAGATTTTGCTAAAGCATTGGTGCATGGAGATTATTGGGCAAATAATATTTTGCTGAGATCGTGTGACCATGCACTATTAATCAATATGGCAACCGTTTGTCTAGCAAATCCAGCGCACGTGATTTGCTTTATGTATTTGCCTCAAATCCTCAGGAAGTCGATATAAAAAAGTTAATTCAAGCATACGTTCAAGAACTACATTAACATTTAATCGTACATCAAATGGAGGAAGTGGTAATTAACCAAATCATGATGGAATTCATTGAATCCGAAGTCAAACGTGTTGGGAAAGTGTCGTATTATTAATCGCAGCGTGGTTATTAGTATCTATTTGCTACAATTGCAGAAAACAATGCAGCAGAACGTTGAAAATAAACCGAAATTAGTTTCGAAATATATTAAAAAGATCTTTATAATTGTCGATTATAGAAAATACTTGTTGAGTATGCAAAATAATGTGTACAAAAAGTTGATTTTAAATTGATTTTTTTGACAGATTTTCGAAGATTTTTAATAAAGTCAAATTTTTGGTGTCTTCAAATTGCATTTTTAAGTTAAATGTTGTTTTTAATTTTGAAGCTTACAATATGAGCTTTATTTTATAAGTTGCATGTGACGATGAAATTGCCAGGTTTTGTTGAATTTGTTAATGTAAATTTTTTTACCCAGTTATGGTAAATATACAAGGTATATTAATTGTTTGATCACGATTTTATAACGCTTAAGAATATTGATCGTAGGCATGAGTGTTTGGCATGTGTTCATAATTCGGCCATTCCCTCATGTCTGCCCGTCCGTCTGTCTGTCCGTCTGTCTGTGGACACAATAACTCAAGAACGAGATAACGGGCTGAAATTTTTTGTGTATGTTCTAGAGCAAAAAAAAATGTTTAGAGCAAAATTCACCAAACTGTCTTGAAATCGTAGAGAAATAAGAAAAATCGAAGAGATATAAGAAAAATTTAACATCAAATCTTCTTTTTAAATTAAACAACTTTTAAAAAGCCAAAAACTTAGTATATACTGGGTATTCAAACACATAATTCAGTTAGTTGTTACATTACTTATTTAGCTAAATTTTATATAATAATAATAATAGTACCTATAATAATAATAATTATTGTATTTTAAAATATTTTATATTTTAAAAAATTTTTTAATTAATTAATTAATTAATTTTTTTTTTAAAGTTATTTTTTTTTGTTATTTGAAGTTAATAAGAAATTTCGTATGAACTAACTAATATTTGAGGTAAACGTAATTATATTCGAAATGTTTGAAAACTTATTGGAAATTTTTCCGTTGTATTGCATTTCGAAAAACGAACCGCCAAATTACTTTTATTTTTTAACATGCAATTTAAGATAGTTAGCTAAAAAACATTTAACAATACGATTTGTATTTTAGAACTTATAGAGTGGCGCATAAGTAACGTTATAATTTATTAGTGAATAAATTTTGTTTACGTATTTTTTTTTTTTTCAGAATTAATTTTGAAAAACTTGGGATTTATGATAGAAAGACTCAGCATAAAACAAAGAACCCAAGTTGTTCAATTTTATTTTGAAAGTCAGCATTCGAATACTTATGCGCACGTTACTTATGGCGCACCCTATAGTTGTAAAATTCTACATTTGCTCCTGAATTACAAACAATTCAAAAATAAACTTTTAGTTCCGATCAAAAATTTGTTGTTTTGCGTTTCAAAGCTGCTGCTTTAGAGGTGTACCACAAAAGATACTCCTGGCTTCTGAGGTACTTCTGTTCAGCTTACACCTGGAACAGAAAAAAAACTGTTGATGACAAATTCTAATCGGTACTAGAGCAGATTTAACTTAACAATAAAAATTAACAATTTTAAATTATAAATTATAAATAATTACAAGAAGTTATTTACAAATAAAAAATTAATTCTCGACATTTTTAGCGAACTTTCGAAGAAAATGTAATGATTTCGAACCTACCTTGTAGTACAAAAATCACCATCACTAAAATTTATATATTTATATATAATGCTTTCATGATTTGTTCGGAAAGCCGTTGATTCCAGACCTCGAGACGTTTTAACAAAGTCCAACTACCATTTCGAATATTTTCTATTACAACAATTGTGTCTGCTTCTTCGAAATGGATTAATACATTATTGTAGGCACTCGATTTAATTTTGAAAATTGTAGGTGGTACATCATTTTGCTCAACAACCAAAGGCCTTTTTACCAATACACTTGTTGCCATTTCTTTATTGACATCTTCTGCAATACTTTTGGCATCAAATTTCACTCAAAAGGCCTTTAAGTATTTTCTTTAATCGACAATTATAAAGATCTTTATTAATATATTTCGAAACTAATTTTGGTTTATCTAAACGCTCTGCCGCATTGTTTTTTATAATTGTAGCAAATAGATACTAATAACTACATGCTGTGGTTAGTAATACGATACTTTCTAAACGTTTGACTTCGGATTAAATGAATTCCATCATGAATTGGTTGATTACATCTTCCTGCATTTGATGTTCAATTATATGTTTATCTAGTTCTTGAACGTATGCTTGAATTAACTTTTTTGGTATCGAGTTCCTGACGATTTGAGGAAAAAACATAAACCAATTCAAGTGAGCTGGATTTGCTAGACAAACGGTTGCCATATTGATTAATAGTGCATGGTCACACGATCACAACAGAATATTATTTGTCCAACAATCTCCATGCAAATACTTGAGCAAAATCTGGCGTTGTCTGGGCTGCTTTCCCTTCCTGCCCATACATATCATCAGATGTTTATTTAAGGAATCTTTGTATAGCATTAATTTTTTCAGGTTTTTTATGTCTTTCTTAAACATGCTTCAGCCATATATCGTGTAATTTCATGTCCGCTAATGATTTCCTACATATCTTTTCATTTTCTAGCGAAAATACTTGATCTCGATAGTATTTGGATATTTCTACAAATTTTTCTCCATTGGCTTTGGAAAAAATGATCCATGCAGAATAGCGTTTCCCCCAATGCTTTCATTGCAATTTTTTTATTTTTTATTATTAATTAAAACAATTATTTTCAAATATTTGTTTTACTTAATACTTTCATGATTTTTTCAGAATGCCGTTGATTCCATCCTTCGTGACGTTTTAACAAAGTCCAACTACCATGTCGAAAATCTTCTATTACAAGAATTGTGTCGGCAGCTTACCCCTGGAACAGAAACAAAACTGTTGAAAATAAATTCCAATATGTACTAGAGCACAGATTAGACTTAATAACTAAAATATTTTGGCGAATCATTAGTTCGGATAATCGACGCTCGACTGTGTTAAAAAATGAAGTATTTCGTATACGAAGAATAGTTTCGTATGGAAAAGTGCCCTCTATTTAAAAAAAACAGATTTAATATTAACAACTGCTGAATTTTTTTCTAAATAGCCATAATATTTTAGTTTTTCTTGTTTTATTCTAGAATTAAACATTTACCGCTACAACGTCGACTTCGTAATAAAATATAGTCCTTGGAGGAGGTAGAAAAATTAACATGACCACAAAACATTAAAGAGACTAATTTTATTCAAAATTTAATAATATTTTATAATATTAATAACATAATATTTGTTTGCGATAAACTTCATATTTTAAGCGCAATTCTTTTACAAAACTCCTACGGTACCAAGTATTAGTTCGAAATTTTTTTAGCGAAGTGTTTAGAATAGGGAATATGCATGAAAATTTTTTTTTCACTTGAATTGAAGCATGTTTACTTGACAAATATCAAGGTAAAATTACTTTTTAAATAACTTTAAAAATAAGCGAGATATGAATGATTGAAATTCCCGATTAGACAAAGAGGGTGATAGCCCTCTTGATATGTTATGTGACGTCATATTACACTTTCACCATTTAAAATACACGTAAAACTCCGTTTTTAGTATTTTTGCAAGAAAGAGACAGATAATAATCTTTAAAAGCTTATAACTTCCTTGATATTTGTCGGATTTTAATTTCGTTTTTAAATATTATTACAGTATTAACAGTATTTTCATATTCTGAAAATAAATGTGAAAAAAAATTTTCATGCACACTCCCTATTGTGAAAAATCAATACACGTTTACCACAGAAGTTACTCTAAATTAAAATATTTTTAAAAGTCGCTCTAATTTTAATAAATAATTTTACAATTTAAAAAAAAAATTGATAATGATTTTTTTCATGATTGTTTCTGATTATTTTATTTAATATAATGATTTTTTAGTCTCCGTAACGATTATTTAATAAATATTTATGTGTTTTAATTTTCAAAAACTCTCCCATCTATTGATTGATACATCTATTGAATAACATTATTGAAGGAGGTAGTTTTATTAAACTGATAAAAAGTATGTTCTAATAATAAATCACAAAAGTTCTAATAAAAATATTAAGGCGGCTATCTAATTCTAAATCTATCACAACTCTTCTAAAATTTAGAAGGGAAGTATTTTTGAAAAATATTAAAAATAGTAGAAATAACAATCCTGCACGTTTAAATTTTATATAAAAGCGTTTTAAATTTAAAACTAATTCATGTAAAATTACGATTTAAATTCCAAAAAAGTTTTGTCAATATTACTAGCAAACTAAAGGATTGTTGTATTACAAAATGTTATTTGAATTTGATGATTACACTCGTTCAGCGCCGGATTTATCGATGTGGAGGCCTGCTGGACAAAAATGTGGAGGCCTACATATGCACAGAAAACTTTCAAAAACTTCGTCTACATATAGATTTTCAGAAAAGGGATGTCCTTCCTCTTTGATCTTAATAACGGAACAAAGGTTGATCACTTATTTCCCTGTGAAATTTTCAATAAAAACTTTCACCCCGAAAGCAAAATAAATATGTAAAAAGAAACAAAATCGGGCTCAACAAGAATTTTTCTGGTAATCTTATTTTAAACAAAGAAAAGAAGAAAAAAACGTGCATTTTCTGTGCAAAATATGATATAATCCTTCACCGTATGGTTATTACTACGGGTAAAACATTTCTATGAAATCTTAGTTTAAAAGTAATGAAAATGAGCAACAATTTTATTTCGTAAACGATCACAAAAAAAAATATATACCACAAAAAATTTACGTTACAGTTTTATAAATGAATTAAAATTTTTACGAAAATGTTTTTTACTTTGAATTATTGTCGATTTCCGCAGGAGTTTTAGAAATTTTGGGAAGAGTTGAATTTTGTGGAGGCCTATGGACCCGGGCCCATTGGGCCCAGTGACGAAATCCAGCGCTGCACTCAAATTAATAAAGATATAATTGATCTTTATTAATTGAAATTGATCTTTTTAATTTGATTTATAAAATGTTATTATTTTTATATGTAAATTACCAAGGTTTTTAACATTCACAGCAACCGTGATAATAGAGGGAAGTTATAGTTGAAATGCAACCAATAAAAAATTAGAAGAACAAAATTATAATAATAATTTAATGATGAAGCGACACCGCTACACACTCATAAAATTACAATTTTGATATCTATGAGAGGGTATTTCGGTTGTATTTTAACTGTTTTAAGTAGTACAGAGAAATGATAATAATTGATTTGAATTTTATATTACCTTGGACGTAAACGACATTTGATGTTATTATCAGGATCCACAAATTGTTTTTTTTTCCTACACTTTCTTAACAAACACATTTTTCGTAAATTTATTAAATTATTTTGAAAAAAAAAATCACTTAACACTGACAAATTGTTATCAAAAAACTGTTACTTAAAACTTATCCCAAGGATTGATGTTTTTAAAATAAATTATTTGATGTCTTGCAGTCTTTTATATCCTTGCCAGACAGGATCACCACCACTATTCAGGTGGGTGGTTTGTTCTGATTGGTTGATAGCAAATCAAAATTATGGTATTTAGATTTTAGGTAAAATGTTTTGGCACTGGAATTATAACCCAATTTAAATAACAACAGAATAGGATTTTTAATCCTTAAACTGAAACAGTTATTTATATTTTTATAACTTACTTTATATTTTTATAACTTCGAGTTTATTTTAATTTTTAAGGTTACGCCTTAAAATTTAAGAGAAGAGTTTTATTGCTCTGTTTTTTTTTTTCAATAGATTCAAAATTTGTTTTTATAATCCCATTTTACAAAGATAAAATAAAAAAAAAGATTTCTTTTGAAATAACATTTTTATTACTTAATTTTTCTTCTTTCAAAATTGGTTGTTGCAAGTGATGAAAGTCCGCTGCCACCAGACTATAATCAATAATCTATTCTATAATCTATAATTATATTATAGAATATAGATTATAGTGAGTATTATAATGAGTATAATTATATTATGGACGCCATTAAAAATTTCATTCTATTTTATTGATGTGTTGTAAAATTGAAATAATATAAATTATAAATCCGTACCCAATAAATAGATTTTGTCTCATTTTTTGTTTAATTTCAGGTTCATGAGTTATAAAAAAAAAAAAAATACAGACGAATTGAGAACCATCCTCCTTTTTAAAGTCGGGTTAAAAATGATATATATTTTTTTTTCGCAATTTTGAAATTTTTAGATTATTTTTTATTATCTTCAAAAAAAAGAGGGCGTGAAAATACCAGGATTAATCTCTAAAAGTGTTCAATTACAGAAAATAGTTTGGAATTCCTTGCTGTGTTATCAACTTCATACGGATACTATGCAACTATTGCGATAAACGAAACAATAAAGGAATTAAGTATAAGTTTATTACGAGAGACCTTGAAAATATTATTTTATACTTTTATATATAATATACATTATGTCTTATGATTATACTGTGTGTGTTAGACAGCTTTTCCTATAAAGAATCAATGTTAAATATTATTTATTACTGTCTGGCCGTGTGGTACTGTATCAAGTCAGTCAGTACATATGTGATGAGAGTACACTTGAGTAGTTTAGTGTGTGCATTGTGCATCACAAAATCCCCACGCTTAAATGACAAACAAAGAACCATACGCATACAGTATAGCTGCTATGAGATGACTGACTGACTTTATTTACATGTGTACTGACTGACTTGATACAGTACCACACGGCCAGGCAGTAATAAATAATATTTAACATTGATTAACTATAGGAAAAGCTGTTCAACACACACTGTATACATATATATAGGTAAGTATACATTACTTTATATTCCACTCAACTAGTTCTACAAGTTTGTGTACCAATACCTATACCTATGTCCTATAAGTACGAGGGTATACATTATACAAGACCCCGGTGGCGTTATCCAGATATAAGTACACTGTTGACTGTACACTGTTGACTGTAGTCTGTACAGAAAAATGATTTTAAAATACTTTTAATTAAATTGTTGTTGGTATCTTTTGCCCATGATAGAATATAAATATTATTTATTGCAGAATACATGGACAATAAAAAAAATAGTTGTTTGGTTTAAAAATTGCAACGTTTCATTTTAAGGTAAAGACACCTTAGTGGTCGTTCAACTATTACGTCACAGCTATAATGCACGGGGGGGGGGTGGGGGCATGATTAATTTTTGTGATAATTCGCGATGAAGGGTAGGGTGGAAGTCGAGGTTTAAATGACGTCATGAAAAAATGATATTTTTTTCGCGGATAAAAATAATTTTTTTTATAGCAATTTTCAGGGGGCTCATCTTTTATAACACTCAAAGTGATATAGAGGCGGGAGGGTATACAAAATTTTAAGAATTAGCGTGACGTAATAATTGAACAGCGCCTTAAAAGTGAATATTGTTACAAAATCGTTATTTGTCAATTGTTTAGTATTATTATTATTTGGAGGTTATTAATCACTGCGACCAATATGATCTATTGTGACCCCCTACTACTGCTCTGTTAAGGCTTGCCTCAGAGCTCCTCAACCAGTCTCAATTCTCGGAGGAATTTGAGGATCTGGGTGGGGTGCAGGGATGGTAAGTCATCCTCCTGGAGTAGGTACTGGTCGAAACAAGCAGCCCGTCTTCGTGCCACGGCTTCGCATTCAAGTAGGAGATGAATTGGAGTTTCTTCCTCCAGCTCACAGAACCTGCATGAGTCGTCATTGATGATTCCCATCTTTCGGAGGTGCCCATTCAGCCAGCAATACCCGGTGAGAAAGTCCGTTAGGATTCGTAGCTTATTTTTTGTGAGCTTAATGCAGGTTTCGAATCTCTTTCGGTTATACTGCCCGAGAAGGATCTTGGAATGCCGCAGTCCTGGGGAATCTTCCCAAAGCTTGTTTCTTTCTGCTTCCTCTGCCTTCCAGAGGGCTGTGTTGAGGTAGGCCTCACTTATTCCACAGGACGGCTCAGGTCCTATGAAAGGCTCCGACGACCCTTTCCTTGCCAGTTCATCAGCAGTCTCATTCCCCTCAATGCCTGCATGGCCTGGCACCCATTTTAGAGAAACGTCATTCTCCTTGCCTAGCCTGTTTAGCAGGTCTATTGTTTAGTATAATTGTTCATTGTATTTAAGAATGCCATTGGTTTGTAGTTAGCCTGATGAAGTTGAAGAACAATCAATGAAACTTTGCAATTTTTAAACCAAATATTTAAGTTTTTTATTGTCCAAGTTGGGTGGACCGGGGTTGGTTGAAACAAGGTACGGTTGAAACAAGGCTAATAATTCAAAAAATAATGCTGATAGCGGGGCCGTACAAGGAGAAAGAACGAGCCTTTACTGTCGAAACATGCGTGTCAATGTTCAGTGTCGCTTCGAGATCATTATACGTGTGCAAGAGAGGTCATTGTGTTTTTGAGTGCAAAAGTCAATATTTTTGTTGCTATTATTTTGTTTTTTAATTCAAAACGATACTTATCGTTACGGTTGTTATAGTTTTTAATGTAAGAACTTTGGTTATCGAAGTACAGGTAATTCTTTTTTATTTAAATTGACTATTTTGGGAGTTATGATAACAAATTTTCTTAAACATATGCCGGGGACGGTTGTAACAATTTTTTTGAGGTCGGATGAAACGTATTAACCGACCTCATGTACCCGTTATACTGCAACATATTTTCGGAACTTGATTTTGTTCCATCTTATGACCGACCAAATCCAAATGAAGAGAATCCGGAAGATGGCAATCATTTTCAGGCTATAAGTCCTTTCATTGTAAATGAACAGCGAAATTTCCATGTAGGAGATGATGAATACACGCCAAATCTGAATGATGGAAGTTGTGAAAGAAATAAAGCATGTTCTAGTCCAACTCTAGAGTCAGATCGAGGCGAGAATGATATTTAAAAAAGCGAGGCGAGGCGAGGTGATACCATAACCTCGCCTCGCCTAGTGCTTCGTGAAACACTAAAAAAAAAATGGATAAAATTATAAGTAGACGATTATTTAAAAAAAAGTAATTAATTTTTAACACAAGTAGGACATAAATTTAAACAGAAGCTATAAAGTGTAAATCAAACACCCTTCTTCGAAAAAAAAAACACCTTTAAAAGCAATTAAAAACATTAATTATACAAAATGGTTGATGATGAAAGATTATAGAAGATTTGTAAGTTGACTACCTAGCCAGCATGAATGCTCCAGCATCAGTGTTCATCGTTTACGAGAGATGATGTACCTACTCACTATTGTTTATATATGATATACAGAATGGTCCATATAAAGTGTTCACGAAACATTAAATTTATTCTTTTCTATTTAGGGGAACCCGCGGCAGAACGGGGTTCGAAGTTGAAAATATGGTTTAAAAGTACCAAAGGGTTTATTAAGAGAACTGCAAATTTTTCGAACACATTATAATGAACTAGAGAAATCAATTTTTTTTTAAAATAAAATTGATTATAAATTGGATGTAGAATATATGAAGCTTTTGGGATTTTGGAGTTTCCATCAATCCGTGGGCCCTGTGGTCCCTATGGTAAAGACGGCCCTGAACAATTTTTATTGTGTAAAACGTGGTTATTACAAAAATTACCATTTTCCTTGAATTTTGGTTGCTAGTTTCAAAGATTAAACGCTTGCTTCAAAATACATTCGCCAGAATAACGATAGTACCTAAAATTATATATTTTATAAATTTTTCGATTTTTTTTATTGAATGGGTCGTTACTTGTCGAAAATTCATTATAATTATTAAATAAAACAAATCTTTGAGATAACAATAATTTTATTTTGACTATAGTTTCGAAACACAGTTTTTTCATCAGAAAATATATGATAATTATAATGATAATAAAAATCTATATACATATAAATGAATGTTTGTCTGTCTGTCTATGTGCCTAAACTATTCATCCGATTACGATGAAACTTTGGAATGTTGTTGACCGGGTGCCTGATATGGTTTCTTCCAAAAAAAAAAACAAACTATCCCACCCTTCCCTCCAGGGGATACGAAAATTTCTGTGTTGAAATTGGTAAGAGATAGAAGAAAAGTTAAAAGACAAAAAATTTTCTTTTTCTAAAAGGAAAAATTTTTTTATGAATCTTTTTTTCATAAAATTAACGCAAATTATTCGGTAACGTGAAGCGATAGTCAACGCGAAGCGTTACTCAACACGAAGCGTCAGTTAACGCGAAGCGGTTCTTAAAGCGCAATGCGCACGGCGTTGCAACGCATGCCGGATATATAAAAATAATAATATTTGCATATATTTTTTGATTAAGAAACTGTATTTCGAAACTATAGTCAAAATAAAATTATTGTTACGAAAATCATAAATATTTCTTTTATTTAATAATTTTTTTCGATGTTTACATCGATTTCGGTGTTCATTACAACGCAGATTATGTAGATACTCCATACTCACCTTTGTGAAAACAATTCAAGACAGTTTTTAAAAACATTTAGCCTGTGTGCCATGCGATCGGTATTATATACCGTAATAAACTTGTTGCTTTACAATTTACATACAGTTTACAGTGTAAAGTCACTTTACAGTTTACACTATAGAATTGGATATAGCATATTATTCTATGATGAAGAAGGTTCTCTCTAAAGGTTGTGTTTGTTATATATTATGACGTAATAAGAGTGTGTCTACCTACCACTCATTTTATATAAAAGGTAGAAACCTATTAATTTTATTACGTTTAGTCATTAATTTTTATATACGGTAGATATTTATATAAGCAACAGATTGTCATGAATTTAAATGAGAAGATAATTAATTTAACTAACTAACTGAGCTATTAAATATATTCATTATTAAATTGTTTTTACAAGCTTTTATTTAACTTGCAATGTATGTATGTATGTATGTATGTATGTTTTTTTTTTCGGGAGGGGGGAAATGCATCATGCACTATAGGGCAGAGGTGGGCAGGAGTTGACTCCGCCAAGCTCTGAGTGAGAGGTAGGGAAGAGAGATAGAGTTAATACAGGGTGACCTACCAATTATTAATATTTTCTTTTTTTAATTAAAACATTTTCTGAAAAAAATATAATAATACCAAATCTTTTTTATGGTCACTATTACGCAAAGTAAATAATACATACAATCATTCAATACATACTCTGGAATTTTGGGCTGGTAATTTGGGTCATAAAATGTACCTTTTTAGTATGTATCATATTTGTGTATGAATAAAATAAAAATATATAAAAAATATATATAAATCTTTTGAACCTTTAAGTTTACCGCTGGACCATTGTAATAAAAGAGGGAAATTTTTGCAAAGGATAATTTAAATAGAAATATAGTTTTGGAAATTCCAAATAATTTGTCTAAATATTTTACTATTCATATCCGAGAACTAATAAAGAATTATTTACCTGATTTAATTATTTTTTCTTCGTATGGAGTATGCTCAGTATAGTGTCATGGGAATTTGATGAATTAAGTTAAATTTTACATAAAGTGGGAATTTGAGTTCTTCGAGTTAGTCTAATTTGAATTGAAAAAGTGAAAAGTACTTTTTGTAGTAGTGGAAATTATTTTTCGCATAATTTGTTTTTCAAAAAAAATAAAATATTGACTATACTATAGACTATACTATATAATTATTGGGCAATAATCGGTAGGACAACCTGTATTGAAACATCGTTCCGTCTTGCTTCAAAACATACCTTCTTTACTTACTCTCACCCAGCTTATGGAGAGCCCGTAAGGCTCAGACGAGCTGTCTGTGCCCACCTCTGCTATAGGGCATCATGCCCTGCTCGTGTCGGACTGGCCAAATGGCCCCTACCGACTAAAACCCTAACCTCTTTCCTCATAACTTTACCTTACTGTGGTACAACCGTTAGGTATTACTTCGCGAGAAGGCTTAAGCAGTGGCTTCTTCCTCCAACTAAGTTAGCTATACGTTAGCTGATATTCTGCTACGCTACTAGGGGTTCCTGCTGCGTTCTTCCTTGCGCAGTTCCTTCAAAACAGTTGCTGCATAGTTACTCACGGCCATCCATTCTACTTCTCCTGATAACATACCTTCACTTAAATTGTCTGGGGTTATAGTGTGACCCAGAATTCCTTCTAGATGACTTCGATGGTAAAAGAATTGCGTACAATAGAAAAATACATGTATGTATGTATGTATGTTCGGGTCAAATCTTGTAAGCTGAATTAGAACCACTTCCTCTTATCCTACGGAGTTGAATTTTGTTTCAGTTCCGATGACAATGCATTTTCATGGTAAGCATGACGAGAATCGACAAGGGGAAAGGGGGCGTTTAGAGGGAGGGGGAAACTTGGAAAATTTGGTATATCTCTCTTAATATTGAATAAATCAAAAAACACATAAGAAGTAAAGTTGTAGAAAATTAGTTTTACTGTTAGTTGTAGAAATTCTTAAACTGAAATAATGATTTCTTTGGATCAAGATGCTTAAATTTCGTATAAAATAACATCTGTTTAATCCAAACAAATAAAACTTTTTAAAGAAGTAATGATATACTTCAGTTAAATATATTTCAGTTAAATTTATATACTTCAGTTAAAAAAGCTGCATAAACTTTCTCTTCTTGAGTTTTTTATTTATTTTTTAATAAGAAAAATACTTTTTTTACAAGAATTTCATTTTCTTGACTAAAGAATCACAAGCGAAAGTATTTGGCCAAGAAAGACTCTCTAAGGCCAAGACTAACGAACTCTTAGGCCAAGATTAACGAACTTTTATCTTGTTACTCTTGTAAAAGTAGAGCCACTATGAAGACACCCATAAAAGAAGAGAGCACCTCATGCGTTTGTTTACATAAACGTTAATTTTGTTGCTAATCTTTTTATTCCATATTCCAATAAAAGTATATTTTGTTAATTTTTTAAGTCTAAATTTTAATATATAATTTTGCAAAAACTGGGTCGTGTTAAGTTAAAAATAAAGAATATAGAAAAAATTAAATCATTACCACCCAAAATGATTTACTATATTGTGATTAGTACATTTTGATAGATTAGAAATCTTTAGATAGAGATTGCAAGAGAGTACTAATTCCTGTCTCTAGAATATTTGTCGATAATTAGTATTTAAATTTTTATCTTATCTCGTTTCTTTCGTCTCTCGCGGCATCACTAATGTTTACAAAAAGGATATTTTTCCTTTTTTTCAAATTGTTTTTTGTAAACTAGCGTCTATTTATTTCCATTGTTAGTATGGTTGCCTTTCGGTTATGTTATACCAACGGAAGCGACTAGCGTTTACTTACTTTGACATTTAAGTAATATGTCTGAACATTGATAACATTTTTTTGACATCAAATGCTTGATATGAAAAATCATACACATCTATTTTTCCATATATTTCGCTATAGTTAACGGTTACAGATATATGGAAAGGGTAAGAATTAGTCCATTTTATCGAAACTGGTTTCGTTTCACAGGTATATATTTCTGAAAACTTGTTTTTTTCGCAGGTTTATTTCTAAAAAGAATCATGATACAATTTTTTAATTTCTTTAAAAATAAATAAACCTATAATTACTATACAACACAAACATTAACTGTAATAATTTCGGCCCAAATCGGCTGTAAAAATCTGTAAAATATTATATTAGTATATACAATCATTATATAGTTATCGTATGCTAGATTTAATGTACCGAATGTATTCTGTATTCGAAAAATTTTCGACTAAGGTTTGTTAGTTATTTTAATGGGAACAGGAGGGCAAAGGTTTTGCATAACCTCTAATTGTTTTTGAAATAAAATTTAGGAGTGACAGCTGGAGTGAATAGTTCGGCCTATCAATAATCAAATTTTGTACGACCATGAGGACTGTTCAACTGCTTGGTCTAATTTTGTACTTATATACATTTAATGTTTTTACTACGCCCCTATCCCTTTGATACCGTGATTGTATCGCCTTGGCCCTATAATTAAATTGCTCGTGTCCATTCCATCTTTTACGGTTATATTTATAATAACAAATCAACTTCATTTAAAGGCATCTTTCAATTGTATTTTAGATTAACAATTGCCATTCTAAATTATACAAAATATTTTTGAAGTCATTTTATATAGGATCTACTAACATAGCAGAATTAAAACCATAAGACCAACTATTTAAATAAAGCGATCATCTTATTTTATTAATTACTGTGAACAACTTTTTCAATAAACGGATCGATTGAGATATCAAGGAAATAAAATGTTTGATATGAAAAATCATACACATCTAAGATAGGAATCGAACCCATGACCTCTGACATTCTTGACCAAGTAGCTCTGTCTCTGAGCTACCTGAGGTGTTATGGTAGTGGAACGTATATATTATCTCACTATGTTGATGTCGATGTATTTAATTTGTTTTTTTACTATTTTCATATTTTCATATTTTTAATTGTTTTTTTTTTTAAACTAGGGTCCATTTATATCCATTGTTAGTATGGTTGCCTTTCAGTTATACAAACGGAAGTGGCCAGCGTTTACGTAATTTGACATTCAAGTAATATGTCCGAACATTGATAACATTTTGTGACGTCAAATTGGGATTTGGGAATCAAATATATTTCGTGTATCATATAAATACTAGGTGTGGTAAAATAATCCATTGCATGAAATTGAAGGTTTTATTTAACATACTTAGAATGATCCGATTTAGGTCAAATATGCGCCGTTTTGTTCGATAACTTGTTGCCATTTTGAGAGTAATTCCATTATGCGTCTCTCATAGAAGCCCTTGTCCCTATTGTCAAAAAAATGGGGCAGTCGATTTTCACAAGCCTCTCTTGAGGCGAATTTTTCACCAGCAAAATAGTTGGACAGAAACAGGTTGTAATCACTTGGTGCCTGGTCCGAACTATAAGATGAATGAAAAAACCTTCCAAGGACAGGAATTGTATTTCATCAAGACAACGCCATGTGTGGTCTGGTGATGTCTTGATGAAATACAATTCCTGTCCTTGGGAGGTTTTTTCATCGATAGCGACTCGCCAGAAGCTCTGGGAGCTTGGTTGGGAGGTTCTTACGCGTACACCTTATAGTCCGGTCCTAGCACCAAGTGATTACCACCTATTCTTGTGTATGGCCAACTATTTTGCTGATGAAAAATTCGCGTCATGACGTGAAAAAAAGAACAGCTATTTAATTAATTAAATAGGTTTTTTTTTTTTGCAGGAGATTGTACATTATTGAATATCGTCGATCTAATCATGAATCTATTAACGATACTAGCGCCGTATCGCAGAACAAAATAACTGAACTGCACTGAGTATTTCTCCCCTGTTAATATTTTTCGTAGTTATTGTTTAAAGTTTACGTACCCTTGAATTTTAACGTATATAACAACAGAAATATTTCCCTTTACTAGTTTGTACCGTACAACTTTAGTGCTCTTAATAGATACTAGATGGTGATTGTGAGTATATATATAACGATATACATACGTAGGTATACACAACCTATGTACGTATATCGACAAACCTATGTACGTATATCGACCGTATAAGCAAACACATGGCTTATTGGATTAGCATAATCTCACTCTATTTGAGTGAGATGTAAGAGTTCGATCCTGAATTATACGTGATAACACTTTCATACTGAAAACTCCCTCAGCACGAAGTTTTCTAATATAAATTATGACGTTATAATTGACATTCACTGTACTAAGATAGAGGTAGATTGTAAAGGCTGCCCTGGACGGGCTACACTTCGACCATAAGGTCCATTGTGATGCCTTACCATAAGGTCCATTGTGATGCCTTAGGATGTGAGAATGTGAGTAGAGTGGAAGGAATTTGTGAGTAGACTAGGAATTGGTAGGATATGCGGCTGCAGCCGACTATGATAGGAACTATGCCGATATTCATCTGGAGTTCGTGAAAGAAACTGCAAAAAACCTTCTCAAGCATAGCCGGTTACTTCGTTCTTGTCCATACGCCGACAGTGTTTAGTCAATCAACCGCCCCTTTTTTTTATAATTGACAAACTGCCGATGTCGGGATTCGAACCCATAACCTCCCAGTTTCCAAGTACTGCATACTGCGCAGACATGACGCCTTAGACCGCTCGGCTACTTGACTGGTTCCACTGTACTAAAGTGATTTCGTGTTAATATTAAACAGTGTTCTTGATAAAAATTTTTAAATTGTACTTCTTTTGGTGCATTAAGTGACAATCCCTGATATAATGCTACGATTAGACTACGAAATAAGTTGCGACACAAATGTCAGACATAAATTTCTTTACTGTTCAGACTTAAACAAATTTTTGGTATCTGGACACTAGCCAGACACAAATGTACGGAACTAGTGTTCGAGCTGTTCACCGAAAAAATTACTTATTGCTGCTTACATTGTAATTAAACAGCGACGTAAACGCTATATTTATTACTGTATAATATGTATATGAAATGTATGGAATGTAGTTTTTGTTTTCTGGTTATATTATACTTACGGAGGTGACTATCGTTTACTTAATTTGACATTTAATATGCCTTGATAATATTTTTGACATGAATGTCTGATATGAAAAATAATACATATCATTCGTATATGTATTAGATATCCAGAGCAGAGGTGGGCGCAGACAGCTCGTCTGAGCCTTACGGGCTCTCCATAAGCTGGGTGAGAGTAAGTAAAGAAGGTATGTTTTGAAGCAAGACGGAACGATGTTTCAATACAGGTTGTCCGTACCGATTATTGCCCAATAATTTATTCAATAATTTATTACTTTTATTTTTTTTGAAAAACAAATTATGCGAAAAATAATTTCCACTACTACAAATAGTACTTTTCACTTTTTCAATTCAAAGTAGACTAACTCGAAGAACTCAAATTCCCACTTTATGTAAAATTTAACTTAATTCATCAAATTCCCATGACACTATACTGAGCATACTCCATACGAAGAAAAAATAATTAAATCAGGTAAATAATTCTTTATTAGTTCTCGGATATGAATAGTAAAATATTTAGACAAATTATTTGGAATTTCCAAAACTATAATTCTATTTAAATTATCCTTTGCAAAAATTTCCCTCTTTAATTACAATGGTCCAGCGGTAAACTTAAAGGTTCAAAAGATTTATATATATTTTTTATATATTTTTATTTTATTCATACACAAATATGATATATACTAAAAAGGTACATTTTATGACCCAAATTACCAGCCCAAAATTCCAGAGTATGTATTGAATGATTGTATGTATTATTTACTTTGTATAATAGTGACCATAAAAAAAATTTGGTATTATTATATTTTTTCAGAAAATGTTTTAATTAAAAAAAGAAAATATTAATAATTGGTAGGTAACCCTGTATTATCTCCATCTCTCTTCCCTACCTCTCACTCAGAGCTTGGCCGAGTCAACTCTTGCCCACCTCTGATCCAGAGGCCCGAGGTTCGATTCCTGGTTGGTTAGTTAATTTTTTCATATCAGTATTTAATAGGGAATATGCATGAAAATTTTTTTTCACTTTAATTGAAGCATGTTTACTTGACAAATATCAAGGTAAAATTACTTTTTAAATAACTTTAAAAATAAGCAAGATATGAATGATTGAAATTCCCGATCAGACAAAGAGGGTGATAGCCCTCTTGATATGATATGTGACGTCATATTACACTTCCACCATTTAAAATACACGTAAAACTCCGTTTTTAGTATTTTTGCAAGAAAGAGACAGATAATAATCTTTAGAAGCTTATAGCTTCCTTCATATTTTTCGGATTTTAATTTCGTTTTTAAATATTATTACAGTATTAACAGTATTTTCATATTCTGAAAATAAATGTGAAAACAAATTTTCATGCATATTCCCTATTAATACGTATTAGGTAAATATTATGTGCATTCTACCAATTTTGCATCTTGGTAGCATAGTTGAAAGAGCATTAATCTGGAAAGCAGAAGTCACTAGATCGATTCTCATTCAAGATGTGTATGATTTTTCATAGCAAACATTGATATCTAACAAGTAATGTAAAAACTAACTGAATTAATTGTTTGAATACCCAGTACAGTGGCGGATTATCCATAAGGCAAACTAGGCACGTGTCTAGGGGTGCGAGGTTACAAAAGGTCGCGCGTAGAAGTTAGTCACCGTCGGGATCCGTTGGAAATTTCGAGTTTGTAATGAAAATGCGTAGTAGCTGCCACGAACAACCAACGCGATTCTACAGGTTCTAAGAAATAAAGAGCTTGAAACACTTTACCCAAACGTTGACATAGCCCTAAAAATGTGCGTATCGACGGTAGTCAACACTTGGCAGTGGCGGAGTTTTTCTTATGTAAAGAGAGTGAAAAATTATCTCCGCTCAACCATGACCGATAAAAGATTAAATTCGCTAGCGATACTTAACATTGAATCAAACTTATTGCTATCTTTAAACTATAATGATGTTATTGACAATTTCGCAAGACAAAAATGTAGACGAAGAAATTTCTAACATATGTGATTGGATAAATAATTGTTTTGTAACAACCAAACAACTTTAAATAATAAACAATTTTATTCCTAGTCTTATTGTTTTTATATGTAAAATATTAATTATCAATGATAAAAAACAATTGGTTAGCAATTGTTTATTGTATTCACTTTAACTAAACATACATAGTCCATCTATTTCCTGGAAGAAAAGGCCCAGAGACCACGAATTTCCAAGTTCTATCCTTCTTGCTTTCTTTACTCTCATCACATAGTTAAAATTTATAATATACTAGACTTTGCCAGCGGCTTCGCCCGCGTGACATGTGACTTTCACGGGATAAAAGTATCCTATGTGTTAATTCAGGGTATAAGCTACTTTCATACAAATTTCTTCAAAATCCGTTAAATAGTTTTTGCGTGAAAGAGTAACAGACATTCATCCATTCATCCTCACAAACTTTCGCGTATATTAGTAAGATGGCAACTAGAGGGGCGCTGATGAGGTGCTAGCCTAGGGCGCTGTGGACATTTAATCCACCTCTGACCCAGTATATACTGAGTTGTATATCAATGATTGAATTGTTAACAATCATGCGTATTCGAAATGTTAACATTACCAATTTTTGGTCTAAAGTGCACGGCGATGGAGATATTGGCCTATATCTACAGTTTTATACAGTTTTTCTCAAAATGGTGGCACTTCTGAGGTCGAAACTTGTAAGGATTTTGTTCATTTATATTCAGTACGTGATACTGAACCTAATTTAAAAAGAAAATAACTCCTGTAATTTAATGCAGCGCAATATTCACTATTAATTGTACCATACTATATTGGATACTTTTGACTAAGAGAGTCACGAGTGAATTAAATTAATACTCCATTATTTTCAAACATCGTGACAAACATCGTATTGTTGACGTTTAAGTATACACAAATATATATATATGAATAATAACTTCGACAGAAGTAATACTGTCTAAATAAATAAAAATAAGAATGATATGAAAAGGTTGGCTGTTACATCACAGTCGTCTTTGGTGTAGCGGAAGCATACTGGACTAGATATCCAGAGGCCCGAGGTTCGATTCCTGGTTGACGAGTTAATTTTTTCAAATCAGTATTTATTAAAAAATTCAATGACAATGATATTTGTCTAAATAGTATACGCTAAAGTCTTCTACAGTTTGTCTTACGTAACCGAAAGGAATTTGGACAAACATCGTATTGTTGACGCTTAAGTATACACAAATAAATATATATGAATACTCCATTGATAAAATTCAAATATCGGAGTTATATGTAGGCACGATGAGTCGATTATTAAACGAATAATATATGTAGGTCTATTTATTCTTTATTATCGATTATAATAATATTATATATATATATATAATATTGAACAATATTGAATATACATATATAGACAGAGTTTTATATAATAGGGGTAAAGTTTGTTTCGTATATCATATAATTTAGGGTAAAATTGTAAAAAAAAGGAACAAGTAAATTAACACACTTTCATAAGGTAGGTACTTGTTATACCCAGTTCAATGTACCTCATTCATTTACCTTCTCAGGTTATGGGCCCAGGTACGTTTTGAGCACGGCAACGAGTGAAGTTTTTTTTTGGTCGTTAGTAATCGAGTGAATTTTTTTTATAGTTTTGTTAGTGTACCTGAATGTTTTATATAATATACTTTGAAAAATGGCTAGTGAAACGCAAAGTGAAGAAAGTTTTTACATGGGAGTGAGTATTCGGACACGACCATGTACAGCCACCCTTGTTGGTGAAGCGGACCATCCGATGCATATAAATGTTGGCAAAGAGACAATGCTTGAGCTGCTCGAATAATCGGTACCGCTCGGTGGTTCTTCAGTTGTTATTAAAAACAATATGGGGCAGTTCAGTTCAATATATAATATTTTTTGTAATGTCAATATTTTCTTCTAGTTCGAAATATATTATTTAAATAAAAAAACACTCGTTTAAATTTACCTCACTCATTTACCTACTCATTTTTAATAGTTACATCAATGACCACCATAGGCGTACGTAACGCTTAGCAGGTTTTTAGCATTTATTTAAAAAACTCAAAGGTTTTAAGTAACATTAATGGTTTCATCCCATATTTACTCTACAAATGTAGATAGCTATACATACACACACACACACACACACATATATATATATATATATATATATATATATATATATATATATATATATATGAACAGAAAATATTATGATGATAAATTGGTTTTAGGAGGCAGACACAGGTGTATCCATTTCATTCGAATAATATCACGTTATTAAATATAATATTTAATAGTTTATTTTTATTGGCATATTTGATTGTTGAAAGCCTTGCATTATATAAGTAAGCTTCAAGCACACGACGAAATTGTCGACTTGTCCAAACTAGAGTTACAGATATCCAGTTCCGAAGCTACCTGTCAAATAGTTCATACGTAAAATAGTTAATATGTTTCGTTCATTTGACGAAACTGGGTTGCGAAATTTAAGGCACGTTTACACATTGTCAGCTGATGATTGGCCAGAATACAGTTACTGGCTTTTATGGCTGAAAAAATGGCCATTTACTCCGATTAGCTCGATTTTGGGGTTAAGTGATGAATAAAAAATGTTGAAATAACTAGGATATACGTTAGGCTATGATAGTTAGGTTTTATATTTGTACAAATAGCGTCAAAAGTCGAGCTATCATTTCAAAATTTTATAATTGATTTATGCATTATTTTTTTCGATAACCGAATGCATAAGTCACAAATCAATTCTAAACTTTTGAAATCAAAGAAGCAAAAAGTATCAAATACAATATGATTATTTTACTTATTACAACTAGGCCAATTGAACATATGTAGTATAACATACATAGTGTTTTAACGTTTATGATACAATTTACTATATATTGTATTCTTGTTGTACAAGCATTGTTTGACAGTGATTATTCATTAATTTTTGGGATAGCAGTTGCAAATTATTACCATTAAATATCAATAAATTATTTAAAATATCGCAATAAATGTTTTTTTTTTTAAATTAGATTGTTAAGTTTAACTTTATAAGATATTTATTTTTGAAAGAAATGTATAGAAAATTTATCCAATTTAAAAAAATTGGAGTTTGCGCGAACCGTTTACATACACTCCCGTTCATAAAAATTGAACCAGTTGAAACATTCTAAACGTTATTGTATGAAATATACATATATTTAGTAATATATACGATTAGAATGTGACTTACTGGTGGTTTAATTTTTATGAATGGGAGTGTACATACTATGCATGTTAAAAAATTCAACAAATTCAACAATGCACATACAACTTTTATAACTATTTAATATCTTATTTTAACTTTACCAAATTCTTAAAAAAGTGGATTTACGAAACTATCTTAAGGATGTTCCAGCACTGTGGTATATAATTAGGACAAAAACCGGTTTCATTTTATTATAGAACAAATATATAAACACACATACGCAACACATTGACAAATTCCACTGTTCACATTTACAAAATAATGTTATTTTGAAAAAAAAAATTTCGACTTTTATATTTCGAAAACAAAACGGTAAAATGCGAATTTAAAAAAAAAAATTATTTAATAAATATTAATTCTTTACTATTCTAGTTTTATTTTTAAATTCTGTCGAGTATTTTTGTTAATACAACAGATAATAGTTGTGCGGGCATGAAGTTTTACATGCTTCTAATGAGAGAGAGTGAGAAAGAATGATAACTTTGCTATTAATTATCTCACGTTCTAAACGGTCAAAAATTCTGAAACTTCCTGATTTATTAGAAAACGTTATTTTTAGCCTGTGAAAAAAAAATGAGCAAAATCTGTCGAAATGTGGTGGTATGCTGGAACATCCTTAAGTGATTGATAGTACTAACAATCGTTGTATTATTAATCCCTATATTGATAAATAATAAATCATATATTCATCATATCTATAAACAAACTAACTAAATTTAAATTATATCATCTCAATTATAATATGTTATACCTATACCTGATACCATGTAAGTACTTGCTTACACACACGTTTCATGTTTCAACAGTTTCATGTACACTTGAATTCAAAAAAATGAATCAAACAGTGATTCAATAGGGAATATGCCTGAAAATTTTTTATCACTTGAATTGAAGCATGTTTACTTGACAAATATCAAGGTAAAATTACTTTTTAAATAACTTTAAAAATAAGCGAGATATGAATGATTGAAATTCCCGATTAGACAAAGAGGGTGATAGCCCTCTTGATATGTTATGTGACGTCATATTACACTTTCACCATTTAAAATACACGTAAAACTCCGTTTTTAGTATTTTTGCAAGAAAGAGACAGATAATAATCTTTAAAAGCTTATAGCTCCCTTGATATTTGTCGGATTTTAATTTCGTTTTTAAATATTATTACAGTATTAACAGTATTTTTATATTCTGAAAATAAATGTGAAAAAAAATTTTCATGCATATTCTTTCAAAGATAAGTTCTAAAGTTACTTGCACAGACTGGACATCAATAGCATGAAATTTTGTGTCCTACCGTCTCGTAAGAAAACGGGAAGAAGATGAGGGCACAATTTGTGAAATTTTTTTGGGATGGGACTCGATAAGATACTAAGATAGTCGCTGACCAACTGGTTGGTAAACACGTAGCGACCGAGACTGGTAAAGACGATATGAGAGTAGCATTGTCATTTTTATCATCAAATATAAATAAAATTATCAAAAAACATCAAGCTCAAATTTCTCATTAAAAGTATTCGTATTATTTAACTTGTATTTAATCCCTTAATAAACGTACTGTTGTTTTTGTAGTACATATTATTTTATTTTACATTCAAAATTATTATCATAAACTATTTTACACAGTGTATTATAGGTAAGTTAACAACTTTTTAACTTATCTATTTCTTTGTGTGCCGTCAAATTTGGAAATCGTTAAAAGTGTGCCGCGACAAAAAAAAAGGTTGAGAATCACTGTTCTAGAGTCTAGAATCTAGACTCAATCTATAAAAGTTTTCTTTAGGCGTATGATTAGCTATTTTTAGGAATTGAATAAAAATTAGAAACGTTTGTAATTGTCATTCTATCCTGTCAGATGGATCCAGTTTTTCTGATCAAGATTATACAAACGTATTAAATTTATTTACATATTTATGTGTCTCTACGTGAGTTGTATATCCATACATAGATTATAAGGACATGCGCATTGGTCACAATATGATTATAGTAGATAGTGTAGCGGGTAGCCGGGTACAATTGTATATATTTATTATTTTATGCTCGAATAATGATGTTATTCATATCTATCTACTCTGTATGTATAGTGAGTGTATGTAGATTGTAGAGTCCCGGTTGGATTCCCTTGGGAATAATTTATTATAAATGTTATTGGTATACTAATAATCATATAATTGTAAAATTATCAACTTTTATTTCATTGTTTTTATCAGCTTCTCTCTATATGGGTAATTCGTTTTAATAATTTAAACAAAATATTATTAATATTTGTTTATTTGTGTATACTTAAGCGTCAACATAACGATGTTTGTTCAAATTCCTTTCGGTTACGTATGACAAACTGTAGAAGACTTTCCAGGGGCCCGGGGTTCGATTCCTGGTTGACGAGTTAATTTTTTCATATCAGTATTTAATTTAATTAAAAATTCAATGACAATGAAATTTATTTGCCTGAGTAGTATACGCTAAAGTCTTCTACAGTTTGTCATAAGCAACCGAAAGGAATTTGGACAAACATCGTTATGTTGACGCTTAAGTATACACAAATAAACAAATATTAATAATAACTTCGACAGAAGTAATACTGTCTAAATAAAAATAAGAATGATTTGAAAAAGTTGGCTATTACGTCACAGTCGTCTTTGGTGTAGCGGAAGCATACTGGACTAGATATCCAGAGGCCCGAGGTTCGATTCCTGGTTGACGAGTTAATTTTTTCATATCAGTATTTAATTTAATTAAAAATAGTATTATTTATACGATCTAGTACTATCACTGGCCAAGTGTTTTGGCCACAAAAGTTGATGTCATTCTAAAAATAAACTCATTGTTGATTTGTGCCTTATTCATTCGGTTTTCGGGGAAAAATTTTTCGAATAAAAGTTGTTAGGTACTATATTTCTAATGAACAACTTTTATCCACATAATTTTTTCGAAAACCAAATCAATAAAGCACAAATCAATTATGAAATTTTAAAAAATAACATCAACTTTTGTGGTCCGCATAGTACATAAAAATAGGAATGGTTCTAGTCAATGGTTAATTATTTTAATCAGTTATATAGAGGGTGGCGTATAAGTAACGTTATGATTTAATTAGTGAATAAATTTTTTGTTTACGTATGTTTTTTTCTTTTTTTTTTTTAGAATTAACTTTCAAAAACTTGGGAAATTTATGTTGGAAATACTCAGCACAGAACAAAGAACCAAAATTGGTCAATTTTATTTTGAAAGTCAGTATTCGATTATTCAGACATAATGATCATATCGAAATTTCTTTCATGTTCCGACAATTTACCGATTGGTTCAGCGTTTTTGGCAACATGGGGCTTTCTGTGATCTTCCGCGTGCTGGAAGACCGTGTGCTGTTCGAAATGATGTGAACATTGCTCGGGTGCAAGCAAGTGTTAAGGAAAACCCCGAAACTTCCACCAGGCGACGTTCTCAGCAATTGGTAATGCCTAGGCGGTCTTTGCAAAGAATTTTACATACGTTACATCTTTTCCCATATCAGATTCGATTGGTTCACGAGTTAAAACCAAATTTATTGTTTATTTTACTTTTTACACACGCTCAAATGTAAAACAAATACAAAAGTAGTGTGTAATGATTAAACCCTTAAACTCGGCCGTGCGCACTACCGTGCTCTAGAATAGATGATACTATATACATGATTGAACTGAAATTGTGGAAAAACCATTCAATTTATTCAAAAAATTCCCAAACAAAAGAAGTTGTTTATTTTAAGAAGGATTAGTTTTTCTCACGGTTTCAAAGATAAAAATTTCCTCTCCTGGCGGGGGATGGATGATTTTTAGGTCTAAAACGTATACACAAAATTTCAGATCGTTATCTCTTAAAAAGGTAACAATATTCATAAAGAAGCTTTTGATAGAAATGTTTCATTTAAAATTTGTTTCTACGTTTTTTTTGAAACGGATTTATTGCGTTTTCTAAAAACATAGATAAAACCACGATTTTTTTATCGTTAATAAAATAATATTCCGTAAACCGTTTCCCGATAGGCAACTTCTTCACTTTAGTATTAGTATTAATTATTTTAAGACTGTATACAGCTTGTTTTTTAAGATACACCCAATCTGGAATACTGTATAGTGTATCTATCGCTGTCTATATCCAGTGTACTATGATATAGTTTACTTTGTCACACTTAAACAATCAGTATTGTATTAAAACATAAATAACTGTTATATTATACTTATCACTCTTTAACTACAATCATTTATATATAGTTGCATCTTACTCGTGCATGTATACATCGTCGTTATTGTCCGTCGTCCGTCGTGTGAGTGTAACACCATATCATGGTATACTGTGCATAGACTTTATTGCATCGTTACGAAAATCGTTTTTCAACCCAATATATTGGGTTATAACTCTTGAGTTATAACACAAGAGTTATTGTACTTACGTGAATTTTATAAAGGGCCTTTTTTTAAGGTAGAATAAGCCAAGAAATAAATTTAATAATGACCTCTACACTGTTAAAAATAATGGTATATTTACAAAATATTTACTGTACATAAGTAAAGTAAAATTACAAATATTAGTTCCGAAAGTACGAATTACTATACTGATATAAGATATTTATATCAATAATATTAAAGAGAACTCTAGGATTTTTCGAAATAAGTTTCGATTTTTTGCCCCAATAGATCAAAATTTTTTGTATTTTATAAATACGTATTTCGACTACAAAGTAGTCATCATCAGTATGAATTAGTTAATTGTAATTATTCTCCGAGGAGATGTTACTTGTTGCTAATTTGGTGACGGTCTGCACGCTAAGATATTTACTCAATGCAATTGTAATATAAATATTTTTATTGTAAAGGTACATAAAACCTATTTTGACAAAATGGAAACCCGACTTCAAAAATCAAATATTCTATAACAAAAGATGCACTAAAAAGTAAAAAAATAATTGCATATTCTTGTACCAATTTTAGTTCACCTAAGCAAAAATTTTTAAATATATATATACAATTATTGTTATTTTTGGTGGCGGTGTCAGCATAGAGAAATTCACATAACTTTTGGACACCGTCTCCAAAAATAACAATAATTGTACATATATATTTAAAAATTTTTGCTTTGGTGAACTAAAATTGGCACAAGAATATGCAATTATTTTTTTACTTTTTAGTGCATTTTTTGTTATAGAATATTTGATTTTTGAAGTCGGGTTTCCACTTTTCCAAAATAGGTTTTATTTCTCGCTTTTTAGTGACTTTGAAGTTCTATAACTGATTTTATTTGTTTAAATATGGGTAGACCTACTAAACGACCAACTAATTTTTAGTGCATTTTTTTTTAAATTTAACACTTTTTTTTTTTTAATTTTTAGTGCATTTTTTGATAACAGATTTTCAGTTTTTTTTACAATCATTTTGTTTTTTTTTTTGTAAAAATTCTTTTTTTGGGGTCGGTTTTTTTTTTGAAAAAAATTTTTTTGAAGTCGGGTTTAAAAAAAATTTTCTTATTTTCCCATTATGAATGAGTAAACCCTTTAAAAAAGAAAAAAACATAATTTCGTTGAAATCGGTTATCACATATAAAATGAGGATTTTCCTCGATTTCCCGGGGATCCCCTCATCAGAATGCGATTTGGTAACAATGAGACCAATGGGAAACCAAACCCTTTACAACAACAAAAAAAATTCAAAATCGGTTCATAAATGGAATTCTGAGGTGACACACATTAAAAAAAAAAAAAAAAATACAGACGAATTGAGAACCATCCTCCTTTTTGAAGTCGGGTTAAAAATAAGTTTGTATTTTTACTAAATGTTTGTGTTAGTCAAATACAGATGGTAAATTTACCATGTCGTATTGTAAATTTATACCTGAGACACAGTAAATGTATCAATCTCTTCCTACCTCTCGCTCAGATCTTGTGAAATCAAACTTTGCCCACCTATGGCATAAGCAGTGGTAGATGCACTACACAATGTTTCTATGGGGTCTATTTTAATTTACGTAGTGTATACTGTATACTGTATACAGTAAAAAAACAACTTTTTTTTATATATCTACATAATATAATCTTTATTTCTTCAGAAACTTGCATATACACAATTGTCGTAAAAAAAACTTGACGCGTTTGTATATTTAACTCTAAAGATGATAATATCGATGAGTAAAACGTGATCGCTTTATATTATATTCTGAATCGTTATAACAAACATTACCAACTATATTCAAATAACAAAGATAGAATATTGGTCCGGGAGTTTGTGCTGCATTTTATACATCACAATCTTCAGTCAATACTTTGGCCATGGCATAGCAGAGAAAATCAAGTATGCATTGTAACTCTGATGTGTTGGATCAAAATGGTTATGGTCCTTAGCTGCGTTCATGTTTGAACTCTGTGGAATAATTATTTTATCTTGTTAAATATAACGTCAGAGTTAATTGCTTAAATACCCGGTATATACTAAATTGATGAAAAAAAGTATTTTACAAAAGTTGTTTATTTTTAAAAAAGGAACATTTTATGTCGCTAAATTTTTATTCTATCTCTTATAGTTTCCAAAATAGGCAGTTTTACCCATTTTGCTCAAACATTGTTCGATTTTGCTCATTCAACTTTACCTTACTTTTTAGCTCTAAAAATACATCAACATTTTTTTCTGCCATCAATATTTTCAACCGTTACAAAAACGGAACTAAACTTATTACACCCTGTTATATTTTATACCGGGTATAATTAGTTGTCACCATTGACGGGTATCAAAACGGGGTCACTTTACATAATATTGACCAAAAGTTTAGTGTTGAGCAAAAATAAATATATGCTAAAAAGAAATGTATTTGATTGGTTGAGGTTTACTCTGACACTTGAAAACAGATGAATTTTCTAGATTTATTAGATCGATTGCTAGACCCAAAAAGCAACCATAAAATGTTAACTTTATCGAAACCGTTAGAGGCGTTTTCGATAATCTCAGTTCATATACAGGCTATGATCGACGAAGACTTACCAATGGGTTATAGAATTTGCAACAACATGTAAATGAGTTTAACAGAGACAAACATTTATTTGTAACGAGAAATGGAGACAAGACACTCGAGCTGACAAGACTCTCGAGTATCCCTCGGGACACTCGAGCTCACACTAAGAATGGCCATTATTTTCCTATCAACATTGAGCCGCTAGAGAGTGCCAATTTTAGATCAAAGCCAATTTTATTTTATTTATAAATCAAAAACTTAGTATTCTTTGACATCCAATACTTGATATGAAAAATCAGACATCTAGGATGGGAATCGATCCCACGACGTCTGGCATTCTAGACCAACGCTTTACTGAGCTATCTGAGATGTTATGGTAGTGGAATATATACGATCTCTCATTATCTTTGATGTCGATGTATTATTAATTTGTTAATTTACTATTTAAACATTGTATTATCGAATGATAATTAGTGAGAACTCTAGGTTTTTGAAATAAATTTCAAATTCGCCCCCTTTACCTAGATCAGTTTTTTGTATTATAAATACGTATTTCAACTACAATGTAGTCATCATCAGTATAAATTCTAGTCGTATTTACTCTTTGACAATTAGAGATAGATATAAAGACGAGATCAACAGACAAAAATAAAAATAAATAGAAAATTAACTAAATTAAAATATACTAGATTTAAAATATAATAAATTTTAAATTATATTGAACTTTCTCTTATATCCTGCGACAATATAAGAGTAATTTTAATAAGAGTAAAATTAACAGGAATAAAGGTGAATGAAGGAAATTTTAACAAGAGCAATTTCAATATAATTTAAAATTTATTATATTTTAAATCTAGTATATTTTAATCTAGTTAAATTTCTATTTGTTTTTATTTTTGTCTATTGATCTCGACTTTATATCTATCTCTAATTGTCAAAGAGCAAAGTACGACTAGCTAATTTATACTGATGATGACTACATTGTAGTCGAAATACGTATTTATAATACAAAAAACTGATCTAGGTAAAGGGGGCGAATTTGAAATTTAATTTACTATTTACCTACATATTTTTTAATTGTTTTTATTTTGTTAGTATGGTTGATTTCAGTTACATTATACCAACAGACGTGACTAGCGATTACTTAGTTATCCATTTAAGTAGTATGTCTGAACATTGAAAACATACTTTCACATCAAAATGATTGATATACTACAATTGAAATGATCAGTTCAAACGATACCGTATATAACTGATTAAAAACATCTCATGTCATAATCAATGCATGTTTCAACGAGCATAAAACTATTTTATGTGCTTCACACATACGAAAAATGAGTGATTGTCAACCAAAATTTATGTTTGTCAACATTCAAATATATGAAAATCAACAGCGGGCTCCCGGAGTAAAACTATCTTGAATAAGTCAATGCCTAAATATCATGTTGTTGTAGGTATTACATGTAGATGGTCACGACACGAATATACATTTATTTATGTAAATATCTATGTATATACCTATGACACATCATGACACAAAGCCGTATTACATTTAGTAAGAGTAGCAATTCATATGTAGGTACACGGTGTTTAAAAAATGTTCCTCTAAATAATAAACTCTAGAGCAGTGATTCTCAACCACTGTGCCGGGGCCAAATTTTAGAAATGTATATAGTTAAGTATTAACCAACATAAAAACGAAAAAAAGATCGAGACTGTTACATGTAGAAGACGATATGAGAGTAGCATTGTCATTTTTACGACCAAATATAAATGAAATTATCAAAAAACATCAAGCACAAATTTCTCATTAAAAGTATTCTTATTATTAACTTGCAATTAATCCCTTAAGTCATTTTTGTCAAAAACAGGGGAACTCGGGCACAACGGAGTACCGGGGCGGAATGAAGTTTGACAATTTTCGGTGTCAAGGAGGTGCTACTAGCGAGCGGTAATACGTAGAACTAGACCAACCAGTGCAGGATGTTCAACTACAACATTCATATAAGTCTAGTTTTCTTGGTCGTTGGTGCGTGAAGTTTTATTTGTGTGATTTTTTGCTCCTGTATTGTAAAAGTGGCCGAGCAGTCTAAGGCGTTATGTCTGCGTAGTATGCATACTTGGAAACTGGGAGGTTATGGGTTCGAATCCCAACATTGGCAGTTTTCCAATTATTAAGAAAAAAAGGGGTGGTTAATTAACTAAACTGTCGGCGTATGGACAAGAACGAAGTAACCGGCTATGCTTGAGAAGGTTTTCTGCAGTTTCCTTCACGAACTCCCGATGAATATCGGCATAGTTCCTATTATAGTCGGCTGCCGCCGCATATCCTACCGATTCCTAGTCTATACACAAATTCCTTCCACTCCACTCACGTCCACACATCCTTAGGCATCACATTCGACCTTATGGTCGAAGTGAAGCCCGTCCAGGGCAGCTTCACAATCTATCTATCTATCTTAATAATTAATGTAGTTTTTTATCAGAGTTTCACTTATACTTATATTTTTGTTGTCTTGAATTGTATTAAGTATTTATCTTGACTTTTCCGATCTATACGTGCCATTCAGGAGGAAATACTGAATCACTCAGCTGGATATATATATATATATATATATATATATATATATATATATATATATATATATATATATATATATATATATATATATGATAATATATGACACACTATTTCAAAGATATATAAACAGTTAGCTATTTAGCGGTAAAAGTAGAAATCAGCAGAGTTTATATCTGTGCAAAGAAATAACTGTCGCATTTTATTTAAAAATTAATAGTTGTTTGTATTTAAAGGCCATACAAACATTAATCAAAATGATTTTACCGTATAAATTTTGAGCTCTTGATTTTTTCTTAATGCTTCGTTGGAAGAAAGTTAGTATATATATTGATCATTACTGCTTCATTTATTTTGAAGCATAATTTCTACCGTATATCTGCATACTATAACGTAAATGTATGTAGAGAAAATTTGTGCGACGTACAAAATTGATTTTGAGATTTCTTTCATCTTACCATAGTAGTGAGTCTTCTAATGCAGGAGTGGCTCACAAGTCTCTAAGGCTCGCGTTGTCTTGGCATAAAGTAATTGAAGAATTTGAGGTAGGATTTCAAGATTTTGAAAAAATTAAGAAATTGGGGAATTTGTATCAATTACTTTAAAAAAAAGATTTAAGTGTGAAACGTATTTGCCAAAATATTTCATATGGAGCAAAAGGGATGAAAATATAATTTTACAGACTGATTTAATCTTACAAGCCAGAAAATTTGATTTTTGGAAATACGTCTTCCGAGAATAATACCCCAATATCACCAAATGAAGTGATTTTATTTATTCTTGTTTCGGATCTATCTCGATTATAACATGATTCCTACTCATGTGAATCGACTTTTTCATACTTAAAGTTAACGAAGACTAAACAACGTTCTAATTCCTATCCTGAAGACTCATTATTATTATCTTTGTCAGGATATATAAATCTAACTATGTTTCCTTGGTTAGAGACACGCAAACTCAGTCTTCCCATTAATATTCAGGGAATAAAATTAATTTTAAGTCTGTCATTATCTGTAACTAATTTCAATTAATCTTGACCCGTTAAATAATTATTTTTGCGCAAGTTGTTGACAGATTAGCAAAAAATAAGTCTACAAATCGTAAATGATTCTTCTACGATAAATTTTCATGACCCAAAAAAAACCACGAAAGTGAAATCTTATAATCAAATTATCAGTCATACTGTGAATTTTAATAACAACTTTTTCGTATGTACACTCACGTTCAAAAAAAATGAACAGACCTGAACCGAATTAGTCTCTCATAATTTTGATTATTCTTGTAGTAAATGTTTTTGTTTACATAAATTGTTTACATAAACAAAAAATATAAAACCATTTCTTTTTTCACATTTAAAAAATATACTAATTATCTTTGTTTAAAAATAAATAATATACAGAGGGTTATAAAAGTGAGGAGTTTTATGAAATTTAACATTTCAGGTCTGTTCATTTTTTTTGAACGGGAGTGTATCATCGAACAAATAGTCAAAATTGATCGCGATACATTTTTATGATAAAAAGTAGATCTTATACACACAAAAGTTGGCCACCCCTGCTCTAATGGGTTTTTTTGCCATTAGCTTACCTGTCCGAATGAATTTGTGAATGAGAATGAATAGACAAATTGTAAAGTCTAGAACGAACGGGAATATTTATTTTAAACTCCCCAATGAGTATTACATATATCAATAGAGTTTTCACGATAGAGCTTTTTGGATGAAACCTGTACACCGAAAATGACATTTTACTGACTTTACGATTTACCTCTATTATTTTCCAAAAACGGATCCAACAATTTTTTTTTTAATTTCCGCATTTGATTTGTTATTTTGACATCAGTTGACTACGTGCAATTTGTCGAAAGTCTAGTGACAAAGTGGAAAAAATACACAATAATTCGGCATAATAAATTTAAGTACCTAGATATTATACGGAAACAATTTAAACTGTTTCCAAAGTATCAGCTGTAACGTACCAAGTAGCCGCGCTTGTGAAGGCGTTGTGTGTACTTGTAACTGGGAGGTTATGGGTTCGAATCCCGATATCGGCAGTTTGTCAATTATTTAAAAAAAAAGGGGGTGGTTAATTGACTAAACTATCGGCGTATGGATAAGACCGGCTATGCTTACGACGGTTTTCTGCAGTTTCCTTTACGAACTCCAAATGAATATCGGCATAGTTCCTATCACAGCCGGCTACAGCCGCACATCCCACCAATTCCTAGTCTACACACAAAATTCCTTGTCCTCCACTCACATCCTCACATTCTTAGGCATCACAATGGACCTTATGGTCGACGTGTGTCCCGTCCAGGACACACTCTACAATCTATCTAAGTCTCAGCTGTAGTTTGGCCATTTAGTTAAAAGATGGATTTTATATAAAAATTTAATATTTATAGAATTCATCTTTTAACCATATGTCAAATTAAAACTGAATCGTTCAAAATTTTTACGTCTGCTATATAAATCTGCCCCGAATTATTATAAATTTTTCTCACTTTGTGGAAAAATGTATTCAATACCCGTTTTTTTTTTGTTGAAAAGCGGATAACGGCTGAGAAAAAAAGTAATAAAAATTCTGACTATTTCATGTTTGAAGATTTTGACCAAATCTTTCCATTCTTGAGATATTTAGATTAAAAACCAGAATAATTTTTTCGTTTGTGTTTTTAAATATATAAACAATACAATGGGTGTAATTCGTTTTGGACGCTTACACACTTACATACTTTTAGCGCTTACGTTAGTAAGCGTAATTTATTGCCATTCGTTTTGGCTTATGAACGCTTACGAATTACCGTTCGTTTGAGGCATTATAAGTACGCGTAAGCATCTGTTGGCCTCAATATTCAATATTGCGAATGAAAACTGTTTAGCTGATTTTCAAGCAATATAATGTTTGTTTGAGTGACTTTAAAAGCCCCTAAAATGAAACCAAACCTCTCTAAACTGACAATTGGAAAAATTATGTCGGAAATGTAGGTTTTTTTTCTAATAAAATTTTGTATCTTATGTTGGTTTCTTTTGTTTATTCAGGAAAAAAAGTGATATATATGCAAAAATTTAAAATATGCAATGGAATATCCGTAAAAAAAACCTGGTGCACATGACAGGTAAATAAACAAACGCTTATATAATATTTGTTTTTGGAGTTGGATACGATTTGGTGCTCACAATTTTTCTGCCCTACCACGATCGATAAGGTGTCTGTAAGCGTGGTATCTATTGTTTGAACTCAACCAGTAACGCGCTTTACCAGCATACACAACGTGTAAGTTGAACACTAAAAAATCCACTTGATGGCGCTGAAAGCTTGTAAGCTCCCGAAACTAATACACCCAATGTATATTATAAGTTTTGTGGGGAAAAATATTTTGAGACTACAGACACGAGTAAAGTCCGTATATAAAATGTGCGTATATAAAATATACAATATGTTTTTGAAACATATTGTATATATTATTATGATTATTATCATTATTAATAACATCAATATATTATTACATACAAACATATGATATTAGGGTCTAACTTTCAGTAAATTGTAGCCTTGTAGGCTAATATAAAGGCATCAATTTATCTATATCTCCATAATCTGTATACTAAATAGACTAAACACTTGTGATAACTCCTTTATATATATATATATATATATATATATATATATATATATATATATATATATATATATATATATATACTAACACAAGGACATTATCCTTATATATACAATATGTTAACATGTTAGTTATATACATATACTACCTACGTAGTATATACATACATATATTTATACATCACAGTTAAGAAATCGATAACTCTGTTTTAGCTAGAAGCAGCAGCATGTTATTTTATATACTGATGTTGTTGTATATAAAGGCCTAAATGTATATTATATACATACAAAACACGAGAACTATGTATATTGTATATAAGGCAACGTGTAGAATGTTTTATTTGTAAACGGGTTTCAAATGTATACACATATACACTTGTGTCTTTGTAAGTCTGTCTGTCTGTCTGTTTGTCTATCTGTCTCTTTGTCTGCCTGTCTGTCTGTCCGTCCGTCTGTCTGTATTTATTTGCTGGTTGTTTGTAGAATGTACTACTGACTAATGTAATGTCTGTTTGGTTATATGGGAGAATTTCATTTTATTTATTTATTTTTAATTTAAAGACTTATAAAATAAAAATAGATGGAAACACATTTCGAGAACTGAATACATTTCGTTTTGTTTATTGTTTTTTGTAAACTAGCTATTTGTATTCATTGGTTAGTATGGTTGCCTTTCGACCATATTATACCAACGGAAGTGACTAGTTTATACCTAATTTTACATTTAGATAGATAGGCTGTCCTGGACGGGACACGCTTTGACCATAAGGTCCATTGTGATGCCTAAGGATGTGAGCATGGGAGTGGAGGACAAAGAATTTTGTGTATAGACTAGGAATCGGTAGGATGTGCTGCTACAGCCGACTATGATAGGAACTATGTTGATACTCATCTGGAGTTCGTGAAGGAAACTGCAGAAAACCTTCACAAACATAGCTGGTTACTTCGTTCTTGTCCGTACGCCGACAGTTTAGTCAATAACCACCACCTTTTTTTTTTAGTAATTAACAAACTACCGATGTCGGAATTCGAACCCATAATCTACCAGTCCTAAAGTACACACAACGCCTTTACTAGCGCGGCTACTTGGCTGGTAATTATACATTTAAGTAATATGTCTGAACATAGATAAAATTCTTTGATATATCCACATTTTGATTGTACGGTAAAATATCGTACGTTATATCTTACGTCGTGACTTGTTACTTAACATATGCCACGATCTTAAGTCCGTGTATTAGTGCAGTCGTTTGTTAAAATTTAAAGATTAATTATCTTAAATTGTATGTAAAATAAATCCCAAACATATTGTTGCTATGTAGGTTTATTTATTCGAATTAACTGAGTTGGTAAAACCCATGTAACTCACCTGAATATTCAAGGAATAATCCGATTAAAAGTTGTTGTATACGGAGATCTTATGATGGCCTTGATTGTTACATTGAGCATGACCTTCGAACGGATAAGGATAGCTAAGACAAAAAAACATAAAAGCTGAGTAGTGAGGCCTGTCTGAGTTAATAACTAACCATTTTTAAAACGTTTTAAAAAACGGATTTTCAAAGATAAGATTACAGTTTTGGAGAAAAAAATTGATTTTCTTAACACATTATTTCGTTCAAAAACTGCATTCTTATCTTTGAGAATAAAATGCCTCCTCACGCGAACAAGACAAGTTTTTTTCAGGTTATTGAATATGTGTTTACGTTTATTTTTTTATCTTTTAATTAAATTTGTATTGCTTAAATAATCCATGTAGAAAATCAGAGCATAAATTATCCTGTGGTGTAGAAAAAAAATATTGGTTTACACATAAAGGCTGTCTATGTCTATGCTTTGCTTATGCATATGCTTTCTACTCCGATAGATAATACATTCAATACCCACCCTTTAAAAGGTAATGCGCCCTACTCCACTACTGTGGCCCCGCCTCCTTACACCATGCGCTCTGTGATTGATTAAATTTATCAATGTTTGATTGATTATATCTTAAAAAATAAGCGTCAAATCGAAAAACTTTATCAAACTTTTTTGTTTGTATTTTGCAGTTCTACACCGTGGTATAGTTTTCTTGAATGAATTTCAGAACACCTGTATATTATACAAACCAAAGCAGTCTTGTACAAGATAATAATTTTACTTTGAAAGATTACAAAAATTATGCTCTGTAAACTCTCTGTAAAATAAGTTCCACGTATCTAGTAAGTCTATGAATTTTATTTCTATTCAAACACATTACAAAGTCAGTCTGTCTTTCTATCCACTTCCATACATACAATTCCACATTGTATTGTTTTTGATGATGGAATGATAGTATTTGCGGTGGCTCAAGAGTACGATATATATTTTCGTACAGAAAATCTTTATAATATTGACAGTGTAAATTCCTAGTCGAAAGTACTATCAACAATTTATGTTACATTCTTATTTAAAAATTTTGCAGTCGATTTATGCTAAATCCATTCAGTTTTCGAAAAATTGCTTTAAAAAAAATTTGTAGAGATTTTTATGACAAACAACTGCTACTCGAAGTATTTTATGTTACACAGTGTAGTCCAGAATTTAGTCTAATTGAATCCAATTATCACGATTAAAGACGTGTAAATCGTGACGAATCTTTATTTAATTTTAATTACAATGAAATAATCTATACCAAACTTTGACTTTAGCCAATATCATGTTTTGGAATCACTTGTAGGATACCCTATATTTACTCTATCTCGCTTCCTACCTCTCACTCAGAGCTGAGTACAGTCAAGGTCTGCCCACCTATGGTCTGGTTTGTTATTAAGGGAGCGTTATAAACCATAGGTGGGCAGACCTTGACTGCACACAGCTCTGAGTGAGAGGTATGAAGAGAGATAGAGTAAATATAGGGTACCTACCAATTATTATTTTTTCTTTTTTTAATTAAAACATTTTCTGAAAAAAATGTAATAATACAAACTCTTTTTTATGGTCATTATTATTCAAAGTATACAATACATTGAATACATACTCTGGAATTTTTGGTAGGTAATTTGGGGCATAAAATGTACCTTTTTAATATATTTGTGTATGAATAAAATATAAATGTTATATAAATTATAAAATATAAATCTTTTGATCTTTTGATCTTTTACATTTACCGCTTGTAAATTTTTTGATGATTTAGCTTTAGTTTAGATTTTAGAATTAGATTTTTAACTTACTCAATTAAAGTATAGGAACTAACTTTTGTCATGCCTTAAAATTAGAAGCATCAAGAACGATAAGTGTCAAATAATTATATGTAGCTTAAGGGCTAGCGTGAACTAGACGCTGAGCTCTAAAAATATGCGTGAATATGTTTCTCGCCAAAATGTACCCAGCGTCAATCGAAACATTGAATTTACATTCTTATAAAAGGTAGTCGTCGTCGATCACGTGTAAAACTAACAATTGAATGTTTAATGTTCATTGACTTAGACATGATTAATCAATTGATTAAACTATATAGTTCATTGATCCAATACTGAACTATAATAATACATTTGTCTGTGATATATGTTTAGGGTCGTATATGCGCATATTAGTAATCGGCTATTTACAATCTTAGTTTTATGCAAAATTTGAAACTGGTTTAAAATAGTCGAACATCTGTAATTTGATTAGTCTTTTGGTATTATTTCGAAGTTATTGATGTATTCTGTCATATCAATTGACAAATGACATATTAATCTCTCATCATTATCTACTCACATTCATTAATATGTGCTCTCATAGTGCTTAAGTAAATGCTAGATGCTAGGAAGTAGTAAAATGACGATTGTTTATTAGGCTGTATGGCAAGACCATTTTTAACTTCACCGGCACCCAAGGCACTTCAAATTGTTACACCCCCCCCCCCAACTATTTCTAGAGCACTCCCCTCCTTCAGTTCTTACCTTGCCAAGTTTGGTTCGGGAGGGTTTTCTCCTTAACTTTCTTACTCTTTTCTCTTCCCATTCTTTGCTTTTGTTCTTTAGGAATCTTTTCATTATCCACCACCTATAGGATGCGGCCGAATGGGATTTATTTTCGTCCTCTAAACTTTGCTCCTCCAATTCTGTTGCGCCCTAGGCACATGCCTAGCGTGGCTAAGAGGAAAACCAACCATGTTGTATGGGAAACATAGGGTATCTCTGCTGTAACTCGCTCTAGCTACCAATACCCGATAAGTCTCATAAAAAAAATTTTCAACACCCGTGGTTTCAACACTTCTTACTGTCGAGGACATGTTAAGTTCGTCTCGGTTCAGCCTTATACACTCAATGGCTAATCGATGTCAATGTCATTATGTGCAAGGTGTAGTGATCTAGTGTATAAATTTCCAGTGAACGATAGGGCTTTAGGAATAATAGCATTAAAGGGATTATTATACAGCACCAATTCATACATTCAACAGGACTACACTGAAAATTCCCTTAATTGTGGATAACGAAGATGAAGATATGTTTGGAAGTGGTCATTATGTGAAGGAGCATAACAATTTAAGTGGATCGGCAAGGCCAAGAATGATACTTGTCACTTCTGTGATGAAGTGGCGGAAACAATGATAACCCAAGGGTGTCATCCGTAAGACTGAATTTCTGTGGACCTTTCCCCTTACCAAATGAAATGCGGTAACTTAAACCATCACTGATAGAAGGAATTTCTTGAACCAAGTAAATATATTTTCTTCAAAATATGATACTCTGAGAAAGAAATCCTTGTTTTCATTCAAAAATTTGTTTACTTGAATAAGTATCTTCTTGTAAACAAATTCTTGAGTATCATATTTTGAAGAAAACATATTTACTTGGTTCAAGAAATTCCTTCGATCAGTGCACGTATAATCTTAGGTTTCATCAAGTACCTGGGCCGGATATGGGGATCCTAATATAGAAACGGAAAGTCACAATAGATCTATTAGAACACAATTACGGGAGGCTTTAACTCAAATCCCCACTAACCTTATCTTATCTATGTGTAGAATTATTTTGGTATTTGTTTGTGTGATCAGCGCCGGATTTAGGCGATGGGCCCGATGGGTCCAGGTTTCCGTTTTTATTTACATATTTATTTTGCTTTCGGGGTGAGTAAAGTTTTTATTGGATATTTCACAGGGAAAAAAGTAATCAACCTTTGCTCCGTTATTAAGATTAAAAACCAAGGACATCCCTTTTATGAAAATCTATGTGTAGATGAAGTTTTCGAAAGTTTTCTGTGCATATGTAGGCCTCCACAAAATTTTTGCCCACAGGCCTCCACATCGGTAAATCCGGCGCTGTGTGAGATCAATCCTTAACTATACGTCAACGCTGAATATTTGACGAACTCTTTGTATTGTATTTATTGTTTCTTGTTTTTACCATTCATGCATGATGATGCATTCATAGATCGTCCGTCAACCAGTCCGTAAAATATGCTTGTAGTAAGTCTTGCTCGATGTCTCCACGGAACCAACTCTATCTAACTGACATATTATTTATCTTTGTTTAATTTTTATTTATTTTTTTTTGTATATAACTATTCACTGTTATGTAACATTTCTACGTTTGAAAGCATTTTTTAATATTATCATTCATTTTTTTCCATCTATATAGTGAGTGTTGTAGTATTGTAGTATTATAGGCTTTTGTAGTACAATATAGTTAGTGGTTCCCCTATTAAAAACGATAGACAGACAGACATAGGAGTATCATAAATATTTAATATGATATATATATAATATGAATAATGAATTTAAAATATGTTATCAATCAATTTTTATTTTTTAGTAATGCAATTTAATTAAATATTTCAAATAAATAATTTGGTGCACGCACTGGAAAAGATTTAATTTGATCACAAATATAATTTTAAGTGTTCGAAAGTAATTATTAACACATGATACTAAAATTTAAGCCTTGTGCCGTATTTAACACATCAATTCTTTATATGGGAATAATTAATTATGTACCTGGCTCATTTCCACGTAAGCTTTATACGGTAGTGATGTGGGATCTTTCTCAGAATTTCCCTACCCCCTTATTTATAATTGAATTTTTTTTTATGAAAGCGGTAGATTTTCATTAAAGGAAAAAGGATATCCTCAAAATGTTCTTAAAAATATTTTTTCTATTCTAATCGTATTTATTAATATTAGTAAATGTGATATTTTTCAATATTATGGTCGATGATGGTGGATGTTACAAGATGTCCTTAAAAAAAGGGCCTTTCATGTTTTTAAAAATATGATAGAAAAAGATAAAAAAAGGCTTAAGGCTGTGCTTATTATCTTGAAAATTATTTTAATAATCATTTTTCATCATGGAATACACTCCTTTTTCCGGTTAAAAATGAATGTATTTAGCGGATAGGGGGGCGATTTTTCTTTACGTGACTCATTTCTAGGTGAAAATGTTAAGAAATTTAAGAAATATATATAAGAAATTTTCTTATTGTGTTAAACGAATTAATCTCTTTACATAAGTTTTATTGTTTATACGCAATTTATTGTTTATTTGTTTATTTATACGCATTTAATTATTTAGACGAATAGGTTCACTTTAGAAGTGGACGTCATGAAAACTATTAATTTATCACCTATTTGCTATATCCTTTAACTTGCGAAAAAAACTTTAACTTAAAAACTCTTGCGAAACAGTTCACAAGAGATTTTTTACCCTCTTTATAGAAGCTTTGAGTATATAGTATGCTTCGTGGTTTTGTTTTCTACCAGCCATTATCCATAAAATGGTTTAAAAACTAAAAACGCTTCCAACAAACTGTAGGTCGAATTACGATATCACTGCAATTATGTGACATAACCTTACTTTATTTAAATTTATATATTTATTATTTACAATATTTTCATTCTTTACGTAATTTTTACATTGTTTACCTATTTACGTACAGAAATAATTTTTTACGCGTAAAATGCTCATCACTGCTTTAAAAGTACATTATTCAATTATTCAAGAAAATTTAAATAACTCCTATAATTTTCACATGTAAACACGAGCTTAAATAATAATATTAAGTGGCGTCACTTAATTTGCCAGTCACTTGTAAACACAGATAGGGGAGACACCTATTTAAACTGTAGCTAATAGTATTTGAATTTATACTCCGACAATACCTATTTTTGTATATTTTTCTATGTTTAGGTACGTTTTCCTCGGTGTGATTATCACGATGATCGTTCAACGATGATTGTGCAACGATAATTGATTAATACTATTTTCGTTGATATTTCCAATAATGTTGGAAAACCATTTTTCATTTCCTCGATCAAAAGACATTTAAGTTATAATCGTTTAATGTCTACTCAACATTAATGTCATTCTATTTAACACAACCTTGCTCTAGAACGATGTGGCTGCGAATAAAAACTCGCAACTGTTGAAAAATCAACAAATCGCAGACAAACGGAGAAAAATTGCGACCAACGATTATCATTCAACGTTTAATCGTTTAACAATAATCGTTATATCATAAAGAGTATTTTTAAATTTGATGTTTTCTTTCTGTAAGAAAGAATTAGTGTAAGAAAGTTTTAAATTTGATAGTTGTTTCAATATATTAGTTAAAATGGAGAATAAACCATTTATCGATATCCTTGTCTTTCTCTTAGTTAATAAGTTAAAGATACCAAGTTTTTCAGTTGCCTAACCATAAACGCATTGATGTGCAGTGTACACAATGATGTATCAAAACCAGTGACATCAGTTAACCACCATAAAGCACTTTAAAACGATGCAAACAAAAATAATTTTCGCTAAATTTTTATCATTAATACAAAGAAATAAATTTTTAAATTCTCCAATTTTGTTCAAGTTACATAAAAATCTAACAAGCAAAGTTGGTTGAAAATATTATAGCATGAGACAATAATTTTCGCTAAATTTTTATCATTAATACAAAGAAATAAATTTTTAAATTCTCCAATTTTGTTCAAGTTACATAAAAATCTAACAAGCAAAGTTGGTTGAAAATATTATAGCATGAGACGATTGTAATACTCTATATCTAAATTGTAGTGTAATGCCGAATGTGATGACCTGCTTTAGACGAAAACAGGAACCAATGGCAACTGGAAGATAGTTATATACCAATATCTAAAATAGTTTCCTATGGCAATATCTGAAATATCTGATTTTGTACATAGGTAATTACTTCCTTCATTTAGTCCATACAAATTAGATTAAAAATGCGGAAGAAACATCCTTGTAAATGATAATCTTCTACGTTTTTATTAAAGATGAAATAAAAAATTAGTTAAAAGAGAAACGTAACATTTGATTAATATTCATTCATGATTTGAGAAAAAATGAAATAATGTTTGCTTTATCTTTTACAAAAAGGCCTATTTACTAGACTACCTTAAAGACCATTAGCTCGATAAGTCATCGCTAAAGAAACTAACTAAAAAAAATTACATACAGGTCCTTGTTAACCTGATAGGATCAAAATATTCGGCCATTCGAGTTGACAAAAAAAAAATAGTTTAAAAAATTTTAGACGAAAATGCATTTCTACAATATTTAGTATATCTTGAAAGTATTCTTTAAAAAAAATTGCATCCAATTGCTTTCCAACACTCATGCGCCGACTCGAGTTATGCTTTGTTTAAATATGCAAACCCGCTTTGTTTATAATATACGCAAAGATCCTCAATGTCTGCAGATATATTAAAATCTAGGCTTCAAAAAAAGACTGAATTGAATTTGCTAGAGTTGGATTTCCTGAATCTCTCTATGAGTTTAAATTCAGGTATGAATAAAAACTATTCACTTTCTACGGGATTAGGGAATATTTCTATTGTGGCATGCAATTTATTGGCAACGTTGCAAAATTCATATTTCTAAGCGTAAAACAAAGGGATGTTGATATAACTGTATTTGTCTTTGAATGCAGAAATGTATCATTTAATAGATTTTCGTTTCGTTTTCACGCAGCGTTCAGTTTAGTCCGCGTTTTCCTTGCAGTACGATGTTTAATGATAAAAATAAATTAGTTTATACTATTTAAATTACTTTTCTCGACTGAACTCCATCATAACATGTGGTCTGATACATGTCGAATTAGTGAGAGTCTTCTGCAGTAATATTCTGAAAGTAAAATAATGATTGCCTTCAGCAATGATCAGTCTCTGGTCGTGCGCTTTTAACATCCATTCGAAAACCAGTAGCATAATTTCAGAATTTGTTTGGCACTACCACTAAAAAATAACCCGCGTCCAGAACCGAATGCTAGCATAATATATTTGTTGGAATTCTTTAAAAAAACAATGGAAACCCACCGTTGATCCTTGTCTTCCCGATTTCTATGCGGAGCTCGCATCAATAATTATTAAAAAACTATAATTATTTAATATAATTTTTTATTTTACATTACTTTAATAGAAAATATTTAAAAAAATAAATATAATTAATGTTAATGAACGCAAAACAAACACATCAATTGTACACACACAAAAAAAGAGTGATAAATATCCTTACATTCAATTATTACCGGTCTTCTTCTAGCATACCTTATTGGGTATATCATCATCTTACTCTATGATTATATTCTGTGCTTATTACACTGTCTGGTGCCGTTTAGTAGATTGCAAAGCAACAAAACTGTCTTTACAGACAGCATGAGAGACATAGAGAGAGAGAAAGAGAGAACGGTAGATTCAGTTAGTTTGTTAGTTTAGTTAGTTAGCTAACTAAGCAATATTTATATTATTCACATGAATTCAAGTGGAAATAACACAATACACACTCACACACACATACACACACTCACACATACATACATAGTCATAGATTACACATACACACATATACACATATACACACCACAGAATATACTACATATGTATGTCGTAGGGCAATGACAATTCGTAATTTTACTAAAGGCCGTTTGTGCCAAATAATTTAGGTAAGCCTGAATTTTAAGTGTTTCCCAAACTGACAAACTATATTGCACGGTAATTTTACTAATGCCCGTTTGTGCCAAATAATTTAGATAGGACTTAATTTTATGTATTTCCCAAACTGACAAACTGTATTGCACGGTAATATAAGCTGTTCGTAAACAGACAAACCAGTTGTTAGCTGTAAGCCCTCAGATAACGACTGTTTAAACGCAACTTATTTGCGCATAGGCACATTAAATACTTTTGAAGTACCAAATTCATAATGTCGCAAGGGAATGTTGCAAATGGTCAAATCCACGGCATCGCTGCAGTTAAGAATGAAAGTATAAAATTATGTCTAGGATCATGCTTTATTCAATAAAGTGTAAAATCAAGTGTAATAATGTTGTAATTTTTTATATTCAATAAAATCTTCTGAAATCTTCATTCAATTTGATGTGAAAACATATATAAGTGAGACTATACAAGTCTGGTTTTATATGGGGAGTTTAGTGATTTCGAAACGTGAATCGTGACCTTGTATTTTCAGATTAGAAGGTCACGTTTTTTCTGTAACGATCGGCTTTAACATTGTAAATGAATACTCATTGCTATAAAATTTCGATTTTTGTCCCAATTTCCTAGATCAAAATTTTTTGTATTTTATAAATACGTATTTCAACTACAAAGTAGTTATCATCAGTATGAATTAGCTAATTGTAATTATTCACCGAGGAGATGTTACTTGTTGCAAATTTGGTGACGGTCTGCACCAAATTAGCAACGGTGTGCAGATCGCCACCAAATTAGCAACAAGTAACATCTCCTCGGATGTAAATGACATGGTTAGTTAAATGACAATTGACCCAAATTTTTTTTATTCTTACGATTTAACAAGTACAGGCAGACTACATACACAGACACACGGACACACACAAATAATGAAATAATAATATCTACAATGAAATTAACAACACTTTCTAAACTTTATACTTAGGTACTTATTTAACAACTATGATTTAAATTATTATTAAAATAAATTTATGTTTGAATTGTGGCGAGTTTTCACGATTACTATCGTGAAACTTCTCTCGTGATGGTCGTATCAATAGTGCAGTGTCATGGAATTCATCGTGACCCTGTAGCAAAAGCTGCTGTCGTTGGTTAAATAATGAAAATAAAATCTCGAAGGAATTACGTAGACTAAGAAGATTTTTCCGCAGAGAAACGAATTATAACGATCTCGCTTTTACCCGCAGGTTTTATTGTTATATCTCCGGTCCCCATCAGCGTAGCGAGATAATTTATATCAGTTTTTACTTCTTATCATAAGCTTTTAGGTTTGAACAGACAATTTACAGTTTTATAATAGTAGCGATTGCAAATCATCAAATTGTCATAGCGACATGTTTTAAGTTTACTTGAAATTTGTTCATTTCACTATGATTTTAAGAGATACTCGCGACACTCGCAAGGGAGCCCCACCTTCTTGACCCTTGAGGTGGCTTTCGGACTTGGTTCCGCGTCCTTGTCATAATTAAAAAAACCGCACCCTTCTAGCATGAACAGAAGTAAAAAAGTTTTCTTCCCCATTTTCGGGGGAGTTACGTTAGGAAAATTAAAGTTTTCTGATTTTTCCCATAAATTTGAAGTTATTCCACGTCGAATGCGAAAAACTGCATCGTTCTAGCATGCCTAGAGGTGGGTTAGAATTTGTATACGTCAGTGAGTGAATCACCTACACAAAGGGCTGTATATATTATAGGAATCCACATTTTGTGTTTCTCTCTCCTTCTAAGATCCGGTATTCCTTTGGTCTATTTTACCCATCAACGATCTTGTTCCTTATTTTCTTTCCATTTTGTGCGTTGTGCCTTTCCATTTTGTAATAAAAATGTAATGTATAAAGGTTAACAAACTATAAATGTGAATTGGTAATAATTCAGTCCCAGATAAACAAAGAGATATGTTCGAGCCAGAGTGATTGTATTATCTTCTTCACGTTTTTGATTAAATCTTAATATAGTGAATATTTCGTTGTTTCAAATACGCAATTCCTAATAATCGCATCTTAGTATCTTTCTTGTTTTTCCAAAACTTAGTTATGTATATAAAGTTCCCCAATTTTAGCATAGTACCTAATAATAATAACAATAACTCAATGGACAGTATAGCGATGCTTAATTTATTGATTTGACTAACAACTAAACACTTGAACAGACAACTAAAGGTACATTTTCCGCGGTGTGACTATGGCGATGATTTTTCAACGATTATCAAGCGATTAAATGTTGAATGATAATCATTGGTTATTATTTTGTTCGAAACGTCTTCATCGATGTGTCAATTTTTTAATAGAGGTATGATATTATGACTTAAATGTCTTTTGATTGAGGAAAAGAAAGATGGATTTCCTACTTTATTGGCAATCGCAGCCCATATATTGTTCTTGACCTTTTGATCCTTGTAGGACGATTGTAATAGCTGCCGCGGTAAGAGATAATTTATCACTTCCTCGAGAAGAATTTCAGCATTAAACATACGCGCCAGAAAACGAGGGTGATATACAACAAAACCATCACAAACCATAAACATTAACGACAGAAGATTATACTCACCCTTCTTCAGAACGACTATACAAGACGTACAACAATCGTTAACGCCTCTGATGGCAGTCGTCCGAAGCAAAACAGTTCATCGAATACATAGAAATAGTTCTCATAACGATTATTGTCAAAACTCAACACGGTTTTCAATCATAAATAAAAACAAGATAAATTTAAAAGCATTGTAGGATTCGCACCAAAATAGCGAGTAGAATAACATATCTTCCCGGAGATAAATTACGATTAACTGATGATAATGACTACCTACATTGTGTAGGCCAATTACTCATTTATACAATACAAATAATTGGGGCAAAATTTAAATTTATTTTCAAAATTCCTTTGTTTGTTTAATTTAAATGATCTTTTTATTGAAAAATGAAAATAAAATAATCTTCTATCTCTTACGGTTTTAAAGTTAGAAATTTCCTTAAAGGGGGCGGGATTGTAAGGGGGCAATGAATCACTTTGCAAGTTGTTTATTTTTAAGGAAGAAACATTTTTTGTTTTTTAATTTTTCTTCTATATTATACAGTTTTAAAGATAGATATTTACCCTCACCCCTCAGGAATCCTTCGTATTTCCGGGATAAAAAGTAGCCAAGGTTACTCTCTGAGAAATTCTCTAACTTCCAATGAAAGTCCCGTCAACATCCGTTTAGCCGTTTCGGATATAACCCAGGCAAACTAGCAAACAGATAGATAAAATTTAAAAAAACGCGTGTTTGGGTTTTGATAATTAATGAGAACTCAATGAGGAGAATTAATGAGGTTTTTTAAATAAAATTTCAAATTCGCCACAATACCTAGATCAGTTTTTGTATTATAAATACGTATTTCGACTACAAAGTAGTCATCATCAGTATAAATTAGCTAGTCGTTATTACTCTTCGACAATTAAAAATAGTTAGGAAATTGAAAGCAATTGACAAAAATAAAAATAAATAAAAAATTAAACAAAATAAATTAAATATAATAAATTTTATTGAAATAACTCTTGTTAAAATTCCTTTCATTCAATTTACTCTTGTTAACATCACTCTTATTAAAATTACTCTTATATTGTCTCAGGATATGTTATTCGTTGCTAATTTGTGACAATAGGGAATATGCATGAAAATTTTTTTTCACTTGAATTGAAGCATGTTTACTTGACAAATATCAAGGTATAATTACTTTTTAAATAACTTTAAAAATAAGCGAGATATGAATGATTGAAATTCCCGATTAGACGAAGAGGGTGATAGCCCTCTTGATATGTTATGTGACGTCATATTACACTTTCACACATTTAAAATACACGTAAAACTCTGTTTTTAGTATTTTAGCAAGAAAGAGACAGATAATAATCTTTAAAAGCTTATAGCTCCCTTGATATTTGTCGGATTTTAATTTCGTTTTTAAATATTATTACAGTATTAACAGTATTTTCATATTCTGAAAATAAATGTGAAAAAAAATTTTCATGCATATTCCCTATTCGTTGTCAATTTTATTTACATGTAATAGAAATAGATGTATAGATGTATAGATAAATATATAATGGTCATTTTCGTCTCGTATCATATTTCATCAATGCCTACTATATACAATATGGCAATAGGTATTTTTTTTTAATCCGCTTTAATATATAAGTATATGAAAAGTCAACATCATTATCCATATACTATTTTATCTAATGATAGCTTTAAAATATTATTTTTAAGAAAACTTGTAGCTGCTATAAGCATTTTATGATTTCAATAATCTCTAGATATTTATACATGCAGTTCCGACAGCACACTGTAAAATTTCTATTTAATAATATAATATTAATAAATAAAAATCTTCAAATACATTTAAAATTAAAATAAATTAAAAAGTATACTTTCACAAAATATAATTATAATATATAAAGACAGTGAGCATCAAACAATCCTATTTAAAAATAATCATATATGATAGTGTACAATCAGTAGTATTAAATCATAGGTAAGATGGCGTTTATCACCATCAAATGGGTTTAAATTCAAATTTAAAATAATATTGTCTATACTTATATATGAAGAGAGTTCCTGCATGAAACAACTTTTCGACAGATTTTGCTCATTTTTTTTCACAAGATATAAACAACGTTTACTAATAAATCGCGAAGTTTCAGAATTTTTGACCGTTTAGAATGCGAGATAATTAATAACATCAGTATCATTTTACCTCATTCTCTCAATTTAATGACAAATTCTTCAAAATTTTACTGCTTCTTATTTCAATAATAAAGAATATCCTGTCAAAATTTGAACTTGATTCTGTTTTTAGTTTTTGAGTAAAAAAATATTTAATTTACGATTTTTAAGAGATTTTTACATAGGTTAATGGACTCGTCGGTAAAAACATGAATATAAAAATCTAGATCTCAACAACCAGAGATGCCAGTTTTATGAAAAATAATATTTATCAAAGTCTTATAAATACCTGGACTAAATTTCAAATTAATCTTGTTTTTTGTTTCTGAGATAATTAAATTTGTAGATCGAAAAATGTTCTACATCTAGTTTTATTTTTTTTTATATTTATTTTTATCTAGTTTTATCACCATGCAACTTTTTTTGAAATACATAAAAACATATTTTTAATTATTAAAACTCTTCGAAAAAATGAAATTTAGGATTTAAGTTTTCAACAATTTATGTTTTTTTTACAAATATATATGTTTTTTACAAAAATTAAATTATTTGAAACGATTTAATTGCAAAATCTTTAATTATTTAGAGATGGCAATGGATGAGATATCAATGCATTTAGTATAGGACAAACTCACCACCCCTACTTTCCCTAATCAGTGTCACAACAACCTTAACTCTTTTTTGTTGGAATGGATAATATAGGATTTCTTAGATTGGGTAATACTATTAACACTCTTTTTTGTTCTCTTTGACCGGCTTTGTTTTCTTTGGTGACCTCCACCCTTTGTCAAAATTTTACATTTCTTTTCTAAGAATTTACTTTTATAATATTATTATATTATTATACCTATGGCGTCTGAATAAGTAGCCACCTTTAGTGTACCGCGTTTAGTAGAAAATATTCGGTAAATAAAACTTTTACCTCAAAATTTTAAAGGTCCAGGCTGTGGTTTACTCATTCCATATGAATACATGTCACTGAAACTGCTTGCCAGTTGTAGTCACCCTGAACTACGTATAGACACATGAATACGAACTGTTTAACAATCACTGGTGACTGTATTTTTAAAGCTAAACAATAAATAAATACAATATTTTTTTTGCAAGAAAAGATGTATTTATTATAAGTTTTGAATACATATTTCTATATTTGTATCACACTGCATCTTTTATATAAAAAAAACAAAACTGGTGTAAACAGTCTCACAACCTCTATATACAGCTTGTTTTTTAAAATACACCCAATCTGGAATACTGTATAGTGTATCTATCGCTATCTATATGTAATGTACTATGATATGAAATTACATTTCAAATTTTGCCCCTATTCCTAGAACATTTGTTTGTATTTTATAAATACGTATTTCGACTATAATGTAGTCATCATCAGTATGAATTAGCTAATCGTAACCATCTCTGGGATATGGATTCAGAGATATGTTGCTTGTTGCTAATTTGGTGCGTGTGTCCCAATGACATTAAAAAAGTTCTGTCCTTTTATACGATTTGATTGAGGGTATAATCTGACTTGAGGATTATTTGAGTTGCCTGACTTCTGGATTAGGTGTGTGGAAAGCCCCACCTATTTATTGGCGATATCCTTTGGTGACTATGCGGCGTTTGTTTTGTCACTACAGTGAGTGTATCTACATTAACCTTGACATTCAGGTATTGGATTTTTATTTTTGAAAATGGTTTAATTTTATTAAATCAGAATTTGGAATTGGGCCATTGTCTAAATTCATGATCTGTTTTCTTAATCTGTGTGTATGTAGATAATTTTGTATGCATCTAATTCTGTGGGGTTTTGTACCGATTTCAGTAGTTTTAGATTCGATTTATCAATTTTGTGGTTGTTCTCAATAACGTGCGCCGCTATACACGATTTTTCGGTTCTCCCAAATTTTACATAAGCCGATTTGGGAGAACCGAAAAATCGTGTATAACGGCGCACGTTATTGAGAACCAGATGGATTATCTCTTTTGGGGTCTTGTCAATAAGCCAGACTGACTTCGTGGCGTGGTACCTATAACCTAGTTATAATGATGTTTGGCTTATCTGCAGTCTGTTGTAGCTTTCCATTTCCTATTCATAGGCATATCCACCCATTCGTTTAGGGCTGAGGACGTCTGGCTTCTAGTTATTCCTGGGTATGGTTCCGGTTCCTGACATGAAAGTTGTTCTTCTTCACGGGCGAGTTAGTCGACCGTTTCATTGCCCTCAACTCCGCAGGTTCTTCAGTACTCCTGATCATTCGAAAACAAAAGAGGATGTTATATGCCTGGTATGTATGGTAACCAAATAAGTATATTTATATATTGCATTAACATTATTTTAACAACAAAATTTGTTCAAGATTCAAACTCAAAAACAAAAAGGGCACCAATGAAATTTGGTATTTAGGGTTTGTGCTTATCTAGTAGGTAGGATCGATGAACATTTGAAGAAATTTTTACGTAATTCCATCATTGGTACAAAAACAATAGCTGCATTTCCTTTGGGAGAAATTCGTTAAAAATGCTTCGGATAAAAGTGGTTCAAAATAAGCATATTAACAATTTTTGTTCGTAACATAAAATCGAATGAATATGGCACAAATCAAATACAAAATTTTGAAAAAAGTACGCTACTTTTTATGACAATCTGAATTAAGTATATAGTAAGTATATAGTATATACTATATAGTATGTACTACTATAGTGGCCCATATAGTAGTAGGTACATACTAAGTACATTACGATTACAGTCATTTGTATATAGAAGTAATAAAAATAAATAATCATGTATGTATGCTATTTGCAAAATGTTAATTTTAGAAAGTTTTATATAAATTACATAAATAAATAATTTTTTATTTAAATAGTAACTTGATTTTATTCATAGGTAGGTTTATTAGTACAATCAATAGAGAATATCGCGCTGAGTTAGTTTTTTTTAAATAAGGTTCAGTATCATGTACTGAATGTAAATGAACAAAATCCTTTCAAATTTCGATCCCAGAATTGCCGCCATTTTGAGAAAAACTCTAGAACTTTTTTTGAGAAAAACTCTTACTCTAGTAAGAGTTTTTGAGAAAAACTCTTACTTTTGAGAAGTAAAAAAAAAACTAATTATCTATAAGAAAGGTTATTACCATTTTTGACCTAAAGTAATGGACATATTGACCTATATCTACAGTTGTATACTGTTTATCTTAAAATGGCGGCACTTCCGGGGTCGAAATTTGTAAGGATTTTGTTCATTTATATTTAGTACGTGATACTGAATCTAATTTTAAAACAAATAACTGCTGTAATTTAGTGCAGCGCAATATTCTCTTTTCACTGTACTATTATTCATAGGTAGGTATATTAATTACATGGTTTAAAGGTGCGTATATGGATAGTGCAATGCTTACCCGCGGTGCAACTTCGAAAGCAACAAATGCATATAGCGGCATAAATTAACTGTACAATTTTGAAAAAGGAACTCCACTAAAGATTTCCATCTGAAGCTTACTTATTAGGCTTTTGAAAACGCCTAGCATGTCTTCATCGTGCTGCCCCAATATTTTGCTTGATTTTTTATTTTATATTAAATAAAGCACTATCACTACACGATTCTCACAAAGGCATTTTCATGATAATCATGGTGAAAACTCGCCTTTAGCGGGAAAATACATGGTGTGTTATAAACAAAATCTTAATAGATCTTAATATCTTAATCTTAATATATGTTAATATATCTCAATCTCAACCTTAATCTTAATAATATTATAAATGTGAAATTGTGAATGTTTGTGAAGATGTTTGTCTTCGTATTTCGTTAAAACGGCTTAACCGATTTTGATACACTTTTCACAAAACGGTTTAGAATTTTACAGATTAACATATAGGATATATAAATTTTTTGTTCCATGCATCCGTTCCTGCATGGTATAACCTATCTTTTAAACTGTGCGAGATAGGGTAAATCTTAAAAATTGATGTTCGGTTTTCGAAAAAAAATTTCTAATAAACGATATGATACTATATTTATAATGAACAACTTTTATTTGAAACATCTTTTCGAAAACCGAATCAATAAGGCACAAATCAATTATAAAATTTTACAAACTTACATCAAATTTTGACGCTGATTGTACACTCCCGTTCAAAAAAATGAACAGACCTGAAATGTTAATTTTCTTACATTTCATAAAACTCCTCACTTTTGTAACTCTCTGTATATTATTTATTTATAAACAAAGATTAGTAGGATATTTTTTAAATGTGAAAAAAGAAATGGAAGTTTTATATTTATTATTTATGTAAACAATTTATGTAAACAATTTATGTAAACAAAAACATTTACTACAAGAATAATCAAAATTGTGAGACACTGAATCGGTTATAAAATTTCAAATAAAAAAAATTTAAATAAAATTTCAAATACCTAGATACTTAGATCTCGCCCCAATACCTAGATTTTCTTTATCGATTTTTATTTTTGTCTATTGATTTCGATTTTCTATCTATTTCTAATTGTCAAAGAGTAAATTACGACTAGCTAATTTATACCGATGGTGACTACTTTGTAGTCGAAATACGTATTTATAATACAAAAACTGATCTAGGTATTGTGGTGAATTTGAAATTTTATGCTCAATAATGTTTGAGTTTTGGGTGTCCTGTATACTACACTTCCCCTCCCTCAATTATGTCCATAAACTATAAACCTGAGCTTCTCCTTATGCAATTGGCATATACAGTATAACTCGACTTACGCGAACCCGGAGTTACAAGATTTTCAAATCTCATCGATTCCTACCTAATAGATGTTAAAAATGACCATCGTTAAAATTTGTATATAAGATTCAGTAATACCCCGACTTACGCGAATTCGACTTATGCAGTTATCGCTCAGTCCCTATTATTGTACTGAATTTAATTAACAACAAACAAACGGTGTGACTAGTAGAGCGTTCAAAATAATAAGTAGTATTCGTACAAATGCATGCCCGACACCCACAGGCATCATTGCAAAAATGAATTCAGAAGACCTCAAAACATGAAGTTCCATCGAAAACTCTAAATCGATGTTTTTATACACTTTTTATTAGTTTCACCTGTATGTATGTATGTATGTATGTTTGTATGTATGTATGTATGTAACCGACCCTTTAGGGCTCGATTTTCTCCTACTTTGAACGATCAGATTTAATTCAAATTTTGCACACCTGTCAAAGACCGATGACAATGCAATAATTCGATTAAAATATCCGATTATCCTCATTCGATTCGCCAGGATTCATCAATTTCTTTCCGCATCCTTTGCATGAGAGTAAGAGAGATAGAGCTAGTGCGCGAACTTCAACTAAAAAATGAAAAATAAATAATAGTTTAAAAAAACTAAAAAAACACGCTTTTATAGAAAATCCAACTAAGAAATAGAAAATAAAATTTAATAAATTTGGATTAAGAAAAGTGTAAATAAGAAACAAATGAATTTTAATGGAATAACTATTGACACTATGCACCCCACGCTTTTTTCAATTAATATACATTTGTTTCTTATTTACACTTTTCTTAATCCAAATTTATTAAATTTTATTTTCTATTTTTTAGTTGGATTTTCTATAAAAGCGTGTTTTTTTAGTTTTTTTAAACTATTATTTATTTATGATGACTTTGATACTTTATCGAAACTGTCATAGACGAAGAATTTCCTAGAAAAATTAAAAAACCTTCATGAAATTTATCATATTCGAAACAACAATTATAGAAGTCCAACTGTGTTTATAATAAAAACTAATTATTATTAATGCATATAATTAATATTAATTAACATTAATAACATATTGTACAGAGGTATTAGGCATTGTGTTATTGTTGTAATAAAGTATTATTTAAATATTATTATTATTATCAAATATATAATTTTCAATCATGTCCTCCGTTCGGTGAAAAAAAACACGTAAGTGATAAAGTTGTAAGTATATTTATTTATAATGAACAAGTTTTATTCGATATATTTTTTCGAAAAACGAATTTACAAGGCACAAATCAATTATAATTTCAAATTCTTCGATTTTAAATATTTTAACTGCTATAATAATCGGTTAAAACTTTATTAATTGCTTAAATACCCGGTATATACTGAATTTATAAAAATAATGTTTCAAACATAAGTTCATTCACGAATCAGACGTTAGTTTTTAGCTCTAGAATACACATACAAAATTTCAGCTCGTTATCTCTTTTTGTTTTAGAGTTATCGTGTCCTCAGACGGACGGACAATCATACGGAATGGACTAATTAGGTCATTTTATGAACAAAGTCGGAACTAAACTTAATATGTGTACCAAACTGTGAAACTGTCACCAAATTAGTAACAAGTAACATATCCTGCGACAATATAAGAGTAATTTTAATAAGAGTAAAATTAACAGGAATAAATGTGAATGAAGGAAATTTTAACAAAAGTAATTTCAATATCATTTAAAATTTATTATATTTTAAATCTAGTATATTTTAATCTAGTTAATTTTCTATTTATTTTTGTCTATTGATCTCGACTTTATATCTATTTCTAATTGTCAAACAGTAAAGTACGACTCGCTAATTTATACTGATGATGACTACATTGTAGTCGAAATACGTATTTATAATACAAAAAACTGATCTAGGTAAAGGGGGCGAATTTGAAATTTTATTCCATATGAAAATGTTGGTCATATCAATTCATAATTCAAACCCCCTCAATTTCTATGCTCATGGAAACAAAGGATTTTATGTACGAAATTTAGGTGAAGTATATTGTACTTGTACACTATAAAGGTACTCTTTATAAAGACGTTTACTCTTACGGTTTACCTAAATTGATATGACTAAAATTTTCATATGGGTTGTTTTGTTTGATAAAATAATATCACCATACCGAATTATATCAAAATAGCGCCATCCCTTCTATTTTAAAAACAAAAAAACCGCTATAAAAAGTGCAACTTCAAGACCGTTTGAGTGCTACAGCGCTCAAACGAGCAAATTTGGGGCAAACAACTGAGGCAAATTTAGCTCAATCGTCTTGTTTTAAGCCATGAGGTGGATTGTAGAGGTAGATTGTAAAGGCTGCCCTGAACGGGCTACACTTCGACCATAAGGTCCATTGTGATGCCTTAGGATGTGAGGATGTGAGTGGAATGGAAGGAATTTATGAGTAGACTAGGAATTGGTAGGATATGCGGCAGCAGCCGACTATGATAGGAACTATGCCGATATCCATCTGGAGTTCGTGAAGGAAACTGCAGAAAACCTTCTCAAGCATAGCCGGTTACTTCGTTCTTGTCCATACGCCGACAGTTTAGTCAATTAACCACCCCTTTTGTTTTAAGCCATAGTATGCAGTTAATTGTTGTAAAGTCCTTTGAGGGACACCCTGTAAATCGTATATATAAAATGTTTGGAAGTAAATTTATCAATAATACATAAGTGAATCATTAAAGTACCTACATTTTCCACTACAGCCAGAAAATGTGTCATTAATTTTTAAACGGGTGTCCACTAATTATTATTATTAATTAAAATTGGATAATAGAAGTACTAAAGTAATAACTGAAAAAAAAAAATTTTAATTAACATTTCATCAAAATAAATAATTATCTTCTTTTTTTTTAAAATTGAATATGGAAATATTATAATTATGATGCTCCCAGATCCATTCATTATTACAAATGTCATCACATCGCTGGTTTATATATTTCTTTTTGTTATTAGTTCGCTGTAAAAAACCATCCATATAGGGGAAGCCTGGGCAGAACGGGGTACAAAGTTGAAAATATGATTTAAAAATACCAAACCGTTTATGAAGAGAGCTGCAAATTTTTCTATGAACTCATCATAATGTAAAATTATAAATTGGTGTAGCGTGAAAACGTGCTTAGTGCATTGTGAAAGCTTACGAAGCACTACTAGGAACAATAGTGAGACCATCCAAATACTCGCCGAAATACAAGTGAAAATCGGTATTAAATTAAAAACAAAATTGAAGATTTCGTCTTATATGACAAAATATGCTCAGAATTATAGAACTGCACGCACGCATATCAGAGGAAAGCTCGTGTCAAAAGGTATCCAACAAGCCTAATAAGTTTTGTGCCGAATAAATGCTAGAACTACGGCATCGTTGAAAAAGAAATGAAAAAACGGCGCAAAGCGAACTAGGGATGCGTCAGTCCAAACTAGGGATGTTGTAGTTGCGGCTGCAGATATTTGAAGTCTCAAATCTAGACATACGGATTAAATTTCAAGTTTTTTTTAAAGAGATGCTTAATTTAGGTACACTAGACCGCAAATGTTGATATCAATTTAGAAAAGCTTTAAATGTTGTTCATTATAAATATAGTAACAACTTTTATTCGCAATTTTTTTTGAAAGCCGAATGAATAAGGCGTACAAATCAACAATAAAACTTAAAAAAAATGACATCAACTTTTGTGGTTAGTACATAAATAAATAAAAGAGAACTTTGATTTAAAAAAAGCTTGATATTTAACCCGAAACCGCAGATGTAAGACTTAGAATATATCGCATCCGCAACATCCCTACTCCAAACGTCTACGGATCATGTGCAAGACAAATGAATCATGTGCAAGACAAATGAAAATTTTTTTTCACTTGAATTGAAGCATGAGTACTTGACAAATATCAAGGTAAAATTACTTTTTAAATAACTTTAAAAATAAGCGAGATATGAATTATTGAAATTCCCGATTAGACAAAGAGGGTGATAGCCCTCTTGATATGTTATGTGACGTCATATTACACTTTCACCATTTAAAATACACGTAAAACTCCGTTTTTAGTATTTTTGCAAGAAAGAGACAGATAGCTTCCTTGATATTTGTCGGATTTTAATTTCGTTTTTAAATATTATTACAGTATTAACAGTATTTTCATATTCTGAAAATAAATGTGAAAAAAAATTTTCATGCATATTCCCTATTAGTAAGGAATACACTTAGCTACTAAAGTATTGATACAATACTATTGCATTTTTTTTACACTTAAAATTACTTGTATAAGTATATACAACTCTTATCAATAAACATGACGTCTACATGTCGCCAACGATTTAGAAAAGAAAAGTTCATGTAAACAGAAGTTGTGTGCATATAAGTGCATATTATAAATATATAATCTTAACCTTAAATAGTAAAAAAAAAAAACATAAAAATTTTATGTAAATAAAAACAATTATATATTGATATTCTACAATAATACAAAGTCGATAATAATTTTTAGTGTCCTCGTTTTAGTATATATGTTAATTACAATGGTCGAATTCGGCTGTTGCTCAAATTATTTAGCCAGAATACGTTGTAACGCCGCTAAAATGTTTACAAACTATTTTGTATATTTAATTTCACTTAAATAGCTATTATTACAGTAAAATCTTCAAATCCCAAAACTTCCATTATTCGAAATGTAAGTATGTACTTTATAGATAGATGGATAAATAGATAAATCTTGGGAGAGTTTATTAAATCGAGTTTATAGCCCATTGTGTTACCATTTCTACTTCAGCCTAACGAAGTTCGCTTCTTCCATATCTCCTGGCAAGCTTCCTTATCTGGTTTTTCTGAAGGTTTATATATTCCGGGTTAGATGGACCTAATATTATGTATCTGCAGTTACAGATAATGTAATTGGATGTTTCATCATCCTCGCCGAACACTCTGCACTATAATAGACCCATTGTGGAGTCCTTTTCTGTGTAATTGCTGTCGTAGGTGATAATGTCCGGTGTTTAATGTCGTCTATATCGTAATTCGGTCTATAACTTGATAAAATTTTATAATCTGAAATTTTATAATCTAAATTACATTGTAGAATCTTCAATTTCATTTCATTCCCCATAAAAAATCTTGTATAGTCTCACTATAAGTGTTTTCACATCAAAAATTAATTAGAACATTCTTTATTTATTTCATTTTGCAATATAATAATTATGTTCATAGATAACATTTTTATACGCGGTATATTTTATATACCAGGGTATATTAAGTTTCGTACCGACTTTGTTCATAAAATGACCCAACTAGTCCATTTCCGCATGACTCTCTGTCCTTCTGTGGACACGATAACTCTAAAACAAAAGATATAACGATCTGTAATTTTATATATTCTAGATCTAAAAAATAAGGTCAAGTTCGTGAATGGACAAAATCGCACCATATTTGAGCAAAATGGGCAATACTTACTATCTTTGAAACTGTAAGAGATAGAACAAGAATTTAAGGACAAAAATGTTCCTTTTTTAAAAATAAACAACTTCTGTTTTGAAACTATTTTTATAAATTCTATTAAGCAATATTTAAGGTATTTAAGCAATTAACTCAGTTAGTTGGTATTTCCACTTGTTATTATTCTCTTTATATAAACACAAGAAGAAAATTAATTTTGAAAATTGAATTGTGACGTCATAATTATAGAAACTCTCTAGCCCCCCATGTCACAATTAACTACATTTTCTCAGATCCTCCCTTCCACCAGCATGTGTCGTAATATTAAAGGGCCTTTTACACCGAAGATGCATGCATCCTGGATTTTATTTCAATTGTGGTTTCGCTTCTTACGTGTTTGTGTTCTTCTTATTGGTTTATTGTTTTTAAGTGTTTTTCTCGGGAAAAAGAAAGCAAATATACAAGAAAGAAAATATACAAAATAAATCTGTGCATCTTGCGTCTTGCATCTTCGGTGTGAAAGACCCCGAAGACCACTACTTAAGATATAAAAAGTCGTATTCCCATTGGTTGTCAAGCACATTGTCCCAGTAGAGTAGATAGATCATAAAGATTATTAAAATAATCAAAGAGAACTCTAGGTTTTTTTGAAATTATATTTCAAATTTTGCCCCTATTCCTAGAACATTTGTTTGTATTTTATAAATACGTATTTCGACTACAATGTAGTCATCATCAGTATGAATTAGCTAATCGTAACTATCTCTGGGATATGGATTCAGAGATATGTTGCTTGTTGCTAATTTGGTGCCTGTGTCACACCACATTCAACATATCTCTGAATCCATATCCCAGAGATAGTTACGATTAGCTAATTCATACTGATGATGACTACATTGTAGTCGAAATACGTATTTATAAAATACAAACAAATGTTCTAGGAATAGGGGCAAAATTTGAAATATAATTTTAGATAGATCATGTCCACCTGTAAATATAGCGAACAATCTACGCGTTATGTGTAAAAAATGCGGACTACAGTCTGATTCGTGTATGGTTACTAACAAATAAAACAACTACATACGTTTAAAACCATATTATACAAATACATGTATAGTTTTTAGCTCTCAATAATATTATTTAGTTGTGTCGTCAATTCAAATGAAATGTCTGTCTGTCTCTGGTACGTAGTTACAAATGAAATGTCTGTCTGTCTCTGGTACGTAGTTACAAAACGTACAGTAGCCACGGAACACGTAACAACGTAAGTACTTGAGTTGAGTCAGTCAGTTAGTCAGTCATTCACTCGACAACAACACAACACAGCACAATACAATACCGCAAATCGATCGGCATATATCGTTATTAAATACGAACGAACCAAGAACGTACGTACTATGGACCACATAAGTTATGTCCTTTATTTGAAAATTGTATAGTCATTTTGTGCGTTATTCATTCAGTTTTTGAGAATATGTTTGGAATAAAAGTTGTTAGTATATTTATTAGGAACAACTTTTATTCGCAACATTTTCCAAAAAACTGAATGACTAAGGCTTAAAATGACTGTACAGCTTAGAAAAAAGGACACAACTTCTGTGACCCATAGCACATACATACATACATATCGAACCAAGATCATTGTAAACAGTAGCAGTAGCATACACATTACACGACGGTACCAAGTTACCACAACCAACTATTTAATTCAAATACGTAATATGAATTTGATAAAGATGAGTATAGTCAATTATATGAGCGTGTAACAGAGATAGGCACATTGTATCTCTTTAGACAAGTATTTATGACAACAGATAGATATTCACTTGTTTTGTAAGTATACACTTTTTTAATAGTTACAATTTGTGCCACGAGTTTTATAATTTTACTAGCCGTGTGCCCGATGGAATTTCCCATATGTAAAAAGCCCTAAATACCATCTTCCACGTTTCTAACATCAAAAATGGTACACTACCCATGAATTTCCAAAAATGCTGATACAACTGAGTTTTATTTATAAACAAATGCCTACATTTCTACATTTCTAACTTCAAAAATGACCAACTCCCATAGAAACTTTCTTCCCTTATTTAAAAATCCTTTTTTAGTGCTTCACCTACGTTATATACGGAACTCCTGTGCAAATTTTCATGCTTCTAGACCCCACGGTTAAGGCTGTACGTACGTATTAAAATACGTGCGTACTAATTTGAGCATGTGAAATTCAGTATTGTTTTGACTCATGCTTTTCAGGAAAATGTATCCCCTGCCAAACAGTGTAATCTAAATTATACAGGCTACAATCGTTAAGACTAAATACATTGGGATACGATATTTGCAACAGTGTATTATTTATTTGATATAGATTTTTTTAATATATATACCAGTGGTTCTGAATCTTTTTTTTTGTCGCGGCACACTTTTAACGTTTTCAAAATTTGACGGCACACAAAGAAAAAAATAAGTTTAAAAGTTGTTAACTTACCTATAATACACTGTGTAAAATAGTTAATGATAATAATTTTGAATGTAAAATAAAATAATATGTACTACAAAAACAACAGTACGTTTATTAAGGGATTAATTACAAGTTAATAATAAGAATACTTTTAATGAGAAATTTGAGTTTGATGTTTTTTGATAATTTCATTTATATTTGGTCGTAAAAATGACAATGCTACTCTCATATCGTCTTCTACATTTAATTGGTTAATACTTTACTATATATATTTCTAAAATTTGGCGGCACACTTTATGAATTTGGCGGCCGGGCACACAAAAGTACCTCGGCACAGTGGTTGAGAATCTCTGATATAGTTTTTGTATTTTTATTATTTACATGATGTTCAATAGGTAGAGAGTAGTCAGTAGAGTAATACATTATCATTACATTATCACCCCACGCCCGGGGCAGAACGGGGCAAATGACATAATTTTCTATTTTTGAAAACAAAAAATTATTTTTTTATTTTCTTACAATATTATTTATTGTATTTATGTGCGCTCTCTTAATAATAATAATAATCGGGTTTAACCTCCGTTTTTGAGACACGACGATCTATAATAGAGGCACTCACATCATTTTTTTTCAACCTTTATTAATTTTTACTTTACATTTTTATGATGTGAGTGGAGGAACAGGAATTCGTATGCATACTAGGAATTGGATAGGTGTGCGGTTGCAACCGACTTTTATAGGAACTATCCCCATATTCATATGGAGTTTGTGAAGGGCAGAAAACATTTACAAGCATAGTCGGTTACTTCGTTCTTGTCCATACGCCGACAGTTTAGTCAATCAACCGCCCGATTAATTTTTAATTAACAAACTGCCGATGTCGGGATTCGAACCCATAACTTCCCAGTTCCAAGTAGACACAACGCTTTAACAAGCGCGGCTACTTGACTGGTATAAACTATAATGCCTCTCTTAATAAAGCCTTTTGTATTTTTAAACCATATTTTCAACTTCGTACCCCGTACCGCTCGGGTTCCCCTATAAGCCTTATAGTTTGTGGGATATTTGAAAAAATCATTTTTAAATCACCTTCAACCCCCTTTTAAATTGACCCTCTCTGCCATACCCATCACTCGAGCAACACATCCTATTTTTCAAAGAGTAGGGTTCAATGAACGTTTGTACCAAATTTCATTGCTTGAACCAGAAATACAATGATATCCATTTGAATTTATCGCTTAGCATCCGTACTATTACAGCAAGTATAATAATATTATGTGTTTTATTATTAGTACGATGTTATACGACCAAACACGAACTGATCACGAAATACTTATTTAATATTTAAATACCAAACATGTATGTATATATGTATGTAGTATGTATGTATGTTGAAAATGTATCTTTGAATATACATTATGTTCTATAGATTTTACATTCATTCAGAAGTTGACAGGGGAAATTGTAAACTAAGATCCATTTATATAAAACATGGTGGGTTTTCCGTACTGTTTTTAATTCCCCTTCCTACTATGTAATACTGTATAGACATTTAGCTCTCCTCTCCGCCGGCCAGCTTGGTTTGTATTACGAAAAAACAAATTTTAAAATAACATGACTACCCCTTTCTCGGTTCAACCACCAACATGCTATTAATATCACAATATTTCACAATCCATCACATTTCGTCAGGCTTTGAACCACGTCAGTTCTCAAGGACGTTTCGTTATTAATTTTTCTTAGATATTATCTGTGTTATGTAACACGAAGTAATATCTACTACTACCCCCCCCCCCAATGTTTCCTCACCGACATGCGATAAAGTACCATCGACATCAAAGTTGGTGTTCAAAATTTTTATATTTTTTCAAATAAAAATTAATGTTTGTTATAAAATTAGTAATAATAATAATTAGAAAAAGGGGGTCCCTAGCACCTAGACCAAGGGGTCCTCTGTGCCCTCCTTGAGAAAAACCTGTCACCCAAAGGAGACGACCCCGGGTAAGAGGTGCTATTTTAAGCAGATGAAGCCTCAGGATTCTGTCGAGACCAGACACCACACAGAAGGCCCACAATTTCTTCGCCGGGATTGCTCCTAGCATTGATGGATCCAAGGTTTGGACCCCAATATTCTTTACCTGATAAAAATAGTAAAATACTAACAACTTATGTTCACCAACACTTTATACGAATATGATTCGATACAAATCAACTGTGAAATTATTATTAAACAAGTGAAGCTAATTGAGTTAATTGCTTAAATACCCGGTATATATTGAGTTTATGAAAAAAGTTTCTTCAAATTATTGTTCTATCTCTTACGGTTTCAAAGATAGATATTTTCTGCCCTGGCGGTGGAAGGTCGGTGCGATTTTACCCATTCACGAACTTGACCTTACTTTTTTGCTCAATGACACATATACAAAATTTCAGCCCGTTATTTTTGTGTTTGAGTTATCGTGAAGACGGACAGACAGACGGATATGCGGAAATAGACTGGTTAGATCATATTAGAAACACCTATAGCCAAATTTTTTATCTGCAATCAATATTTTCTAAATTTAATATACCCTGGTATAAAGTATATACCGGGTATAATAATATGATTAAAAACGAAAACTATTGAAATAAGTTGTTATGTTTGCATAAATGTTCAAGTGATTAGTGCAGGTATTTGTTTACTCCGATGGACTGTCTAAAATGATTCTGGTATATGTATAAAACTTGTTTTATGTTACATCTATATATTTTATACATATCTTTAGATCTGTTTTTTTTTTGTGTGAATAGTTATTTGTTACATATTTTATATTGAAATGTTTTGGTATATTAATTCACTCTTAAATACATATATAGATTATAAAGTACACTTTATATGTAAAACTACTTACTACATATAAAGATTATATTATTATGTGTTAGTGGAGTCAATGAAGCCGTTAAATCGTTGAAACTTTGGAATCCTCAGAAACTGTACTAATTGTAATGAAATTTTGTTTAAAAATATTTCTTATACTTGACTATTTGAAATCAGGAATATTCCAGCGGTCGGAATACAAATTTTCGAATTGTAATTTCGAAAATTGTGAATTTATCGTATAAATGGAGCAGAAAAATAGCAAAACTTAATTCAAAAAAACTTTCCGTTTCTTCAAAAAAACGTCTTCAGTTTATTCCAAACAATAGTTGGTAATTTTTAAAAGATGAAATTTTTTCCTTTCAACCTTTTCTTCTATCTTTTACGGTTTCAAAGATGAATATTTTCCGCTCCGCATGGTCCGATTTCTCCCATTCACGAACTTAATCTAATTTTTAGCCCTAGAGGACATATAAAATTTCAAGTCGTTAATTTTTTTAAATTGTGTTTTAGTTATATTTTCCGAACGAGGTTGAACGAGGTAATAAGAATAGGTTATTATAAACACATATAAGACTAGTGGAAATACAGAAAAAATAAATTTATGCACAAAATTCATACACTAAGAAAGCCTCATCATCTTCACTATCTATTCCCGCAGGTGAAAAATGAAATGAAGTTGTCAAAGCAAGAACACCCAGGAATAGTAAAATTAGCCTCTTCACTTGTTCGCCTATCAAGTCTGATGTCTGTTGAGTCTGCTGGAAGACACTGTGAAACATTGTTTTTTTGGACGAAGAATGGGCAAATTAAACTATATGAATAACTCGGAAACTATAAAATTTGCAGAAAAACTGTATAGAACATTTTTTGCTTAGAATTAATTACTCTATCAATTTGTGGGGTCATTTTGAATGTAAATATTTTCACCAACGAAATGGGGTGGCATCTACTGTAAGGATAAGTCCGCAAACCAAAATATTTCTGATTTCAAGTAACATTTAAAAAAAAAACATTTTGAAGAAAATCATTAAAATTGGTTCTGTTTCTGAGGATTACGGTGTAAAAACCTTTATTGACTCGGCTATATTATCGTATATTATAATTATACCCAGTATTTGTAAATATACAAGGTATAGAGTTAAGTTCATTTGTAAAGAACTCTCGAATATCGTCACAGTTTTAGTGGATCAGTCTATTTTCAAAATGAAGAGGAGGAAACATATATTTAATACTAAGTATTAAATATATTATTAAAATTTGTTTTAAATAAGTTGCCCTTCTAATTTTAAATAAGTTCCTCTTACGCGCATATAAAGTCAAATACAAATGAATTTGATTCTATTAAGTTTAGTCCCGACTTTTTAAGGCTGGAAAATATTAACCTTTTACATAAATGCTTGGTATAGGTGGCCTAATTCGACCGTTTCCGCAAGCCCGTCTGTCTGTGGAGACGATAACTCATGAATGAAAATAGGTAACGAGCTGAAATTTTGTGTGTGTGTTTTAGAGCAAAAAAATTAAAGGTTAAGTTTGTTAATGGGCATAATCGGAACGTGTTTCCTCCGCCAGAGGAGAAAATTAACAAAAAACCTTCCTCATTTTAAAATAAACAATTTTTTTCACAAACTCAATAGTTTTCTCATAAATTGTGATTAAATGTTCCTCGCAAAACGCAGAATTGTTAACAATTCAATCATTGATATACAACTCAGTGTATACTGGATATTCAAACAATTAACTCAGTTAGTTGTTACATTACTTGTTTTATTTATATTATGTAAAGAAAGTATAATCTCAAAATGTATATATATAGTCAACAATACAATACCAAGAAATGTTATAAATACTCGTATACATGTGCATATTTAATGTGTATTGTTATAAATTGTATATATTATTAAAATTATCAAACCTATAAAATATATATAATATGAGCAACATATCATTTTCACTCCATATTATTATTTCTGTGTGTGTCAGTATCAGGGAGGTTCATCGAACGAATCCGTCAATTTTATTCATGTCTAAATATAATACAAAACATGTCTCCTAATTATATTTCAAATTTTGCCCCTATTCCTAGAACATTTGTTTGTATTTTATAAATACGTATTTCGACTACAATGTAGTCATCATCAGTATGAATTTGCTAATCGTAACTATCTCTGGGATATGGATTCAGAGATATGTTGCTTGTTGCTACTTTGGTGCCTGTGTCACAATGATATTAAAAAATTCTGTCCTTTTATACAATTTGGCTGAGGGTATAATCTGACTAGAGGATTATTTAAGTTGCCTGACTACTGGATTAGGTGTGTGGAAAGCCCCACCGATTTATTGGCGGTATTCTTTGGTGACTATGCGGCGTTTGTTTTGTCACTAAAGTGAGGGTACCTACGTTAACCTTGACATTCAGGTATTGGATTTTTATTTTTGAAAATGGTTTAATTTTATTAAATCAGAATTTGGAATTGGGCCATTGTCTAAATTCATTATCTGTTTTCTCAATTTGTATATGTAGATGCTTTCGTATGCATCTAATTCTGTGGGGTTTTGTACCGATTTAAGTAGTTTTAGATTCGATTTATCAATTTTGTGGTTGTTCTCAATAACGTGCGCCGCTATACACGATTTTTCGGTTCTCCCAAATTTCACATGAGCCAGATGTTCTTTGATTCGAATACCGATTTGGCGACGACTTTGACCAACGTAAATTTTCGAACAGTTTTGACAATTAACACCATATATGCCCGATTGTTTTTCATTACTAATTTTATCCTTAGGGTTGCCCAGTAACTGTTTGATTTTATTTTTACTAACAAGCGCTGTTTTTAAGTTGTGGCCCCTTAATTCTCGAGTGATTTTATTTGTGCATGGACGGAAGTATGTTAGTTTGCACCATTTAGTTTGTTCAACGTTGCCAATTTCTGGTGTTAGTGCGGTGGAATTGTTTCGTGCAATTTTAAATTTAGTTCTGCGGACCAATTTATTTATTATGTTAGAGTCGAAGCCATTAAAGATTGCAACTGTTTAATGTGGTTTATTTCTCTAAAGTAATTTTTCATACTGATACTGATTCATACTGATGATGACTACATTGTAGTCGAAATACGTATTTATAAAATACAAACAAATGTTCTAGAAATAGGGGCAAAATTTGAAATATAATTTCAATAAAACCTAGAGTTCTCTTTGATTATTTTAATAATCTTTATATGTCTCCTAATGTACCTATTGGTGCCGAATAAGGTCCATTTTTTTGCATAATGACTATAAAAGCGTACAATTGCGTTATAAACAAAAATAAATAGAAATTTAGTAAACATTGATTATTTATGTATCTGATGTTTGAGAAAAATCATCAGCATTTATTATGTTTCCTTGAAAAAAAGATAATTTTAAAAACCTCCAATATGGACTTTATTAGGAACCGGGTCTCTCAATAAGGCTCATTACAAAACTTTGTCAAATTAAAGTATATCCATATTATTCACTCTTATGCCTAGATGTATGCCGATCACGGTGTCGTCTTTAAACAAAATGACGGCTTATATGAATGCCTACGCAATATTGACTACAAAAACAACATATTTTACGAATGTATTATAAATATTTATTGTTTTTTTTTTGTCTATAATAATGTTTAGAATAAATGCTTTACTATTTATAATACAGTATTTATAAAATAATATTGCAAGATACAATTTATATATTATTTAATTTATTACTATTATATTTTATTTGGAAATTATAAATGGATTGAATACAATAGGTACAATCAATTCCCTATAGTGGTGAGTAAGATAAAGTCAGAATTTTTATTATCATGGTCATAAAAGGCCAAAAGGGGCTGGTAAAAATTCGATTATGAATTTAAATAGTATTTAAATAGTAATCGAATGAGAATTTTATGGCCACAGAGCCATAAACCAGTAAGGTGTATTATTGCCACTCAGAGTGTGGCAATATTCGAGAGTTCAATATAAATGAACACAGTTCTACGAACTTATATTAAGGTTGCTGTGAAGAAAATGCTGGTTAAAGGTTGCTGTTTTTAGTTTTTGAGTAAAAAAATGTTAAAGTTACGATTTTTAAGAGATTTTTACATAGGTTAAATGGACTCGTCGGTAAAAACATGAATACAAAAATCTAGATCTCGACAACCAGAAATGCCAGTGTTTCTGAGATAATTAAATTTGTAGATCGAAAAATGTTCTAAATTTAGTTTTATTTTTAGTGTTATTTATTTTTATCTAGTTAAATTTTTAGTTATATTTATTTTTATCTAGTTTTATCACCATGCAACTTTTATGAAATACATAAAAACATATTTTTAATTATTAAAACTCTTCGAAAAAATGAAATTTAGGATTTAAGTTTTAAACAATATGTTTTTTTTTTTACAAATATATATGTTTTTTACAAAAATTAAATTATTTGAAACGATTTAATTGCAAAATTTTTAATTATTTAGAGTTGACAATGGATGAGATATCAATGCATTTAGTATAGAACAAACTCACCACCCCTACTTTCCCTCACCAGTTTCACAACAACCTTAAATAAATTTTAGTATATTAAACTAAAAATGATATTTTGAAAACGTCTCAAGGACATTAAATTTTTTATTTGCAATAAATAAACGTTTATAATACCTTTCAATCAGTATTCTTACTAACTAACTTACCTATATTGAGTACACTGTGCAGAAGGTCCAGTACGGTCGTTTATAGTCGTTGATTCAAATCGTTGTGTGGCATTTAATATTCTTGCTTAGCAACACCAGATCAAGTGATGAAAATTTTTGGTAAATCAATTGAATTTTTACTATAATCAATGTTGTTTGTTCGACTGCATCATATTAAATTTATCAAACGACCTTGGCGCACCATAATAGATAATTGTAAACCGCATGTAAATTTTTTGATGGTTTAGCTTTAGTTTAGATTTTAGAATTAGGTTTTTGGAAATTCCGAATAATTTGCCAAAAGTATTCATATCGGAGAACTAATAAACAATTATTTACCTGATTTAATTATTTTTTCTTAGTAGTTTTACTAAGCAATAACTTGAAAACAAATGAAAATCGTAAAAGAACATATGGGTTTTTTCAATTAATTTCACGTGTACAAAACACTCCTGGAGTTTAGTCCTTGCCTCCCGACTCACCCTGCATACAAGGATATTATAAATTTAGTACCGACTCGGTTGAAAATATTGATCGCAACGAATCATTTTTGGCATGGGTGTTCATAAACTGAACAATAGAAAGAAAAAAAATTTACCAACAAAAACTAATACTTTTTAAAAAATAACTTTTGTTCGATACTTAATTCATAATCTGAATATTTTTGCCACAATTTCCCCTGCAATTGCACTTGATTACAAAATTATTTATTACGTAGGTACTATCTTTATTAAAACTTTGTATTAAAAAACTTTGTGCGTTTATGAAACGTAAAATAAACAGTTCACGCATTGACAATGAACTCAGTCAATGTAGGTTATTTAAACAATGAACTCCTTTAGTTGTTATTTTTATTTATTCAGATTTTTTGTTTTTTTCAAATAAATATAATTTCAAAAGAAATACAAAGATTTTAACATCAAAAAAATTTATTATAAAAACATGAATCCTTTTGTTAGGATCATTTACAAAAATTTTAACAATTTATTAATAATAATTTGTGTTTACTCAGTAAATTTTTTATTTCAATTTAGTTGAATTTTGTTTGGGGAGAATTTCCATATTTAATAAGCAAATATATTGTGCTCCTTACATCAATCCTTGTGTCAAGAGCACTAAACAAAAGTACAAATAAAAAAGAACAAGAACACATGATGGCTGTCTGCACAATCGGCATAGACAAATTTTCAAAGTTTTATCGAACTTTAAACTTCATTTGCGTCAAAGGTAATAAGAAAACCAGAAAACATATTAATTGAACAAAAGCGCACACAAGTTAATATGTTAAAAGTTTTATCGAAGCATTGATATAAATTAGTTCCACAAATTGCTCAAAAGATTGCCTTATAAAAACGGTTGCTGTTCATCTCTAAATGGTATGACTTAAAACATATCAAAACAAGGCAAGAGAACAAAAACACCATCAAAACAGCAAAAGAAATGAAAAAAAAGACACCGTGAAGGATGTGAACAAATTTCGTAGACAGTAGAATACAAAAAAATAATGTGGATCCTGAAAATAATATCAAACTTCGTTTGCGTCAAAGGTATTAAGAAAACCAACAAATATTTTACTGATGAAAAGCGCACACTAGTTAATATGTTAAAAGTTTTATCGAAACTTTGATATTAATTGGTGATACGAAGAATGCCGAATTATTACTTATTCAGATATAACTATCTCAAAATCTTGTGATCTAGAAACATTTAAATGACAACAAAAACAACGTGACAAGAATTTTCTAAAGATAATTTTAAAAGGGAAACAATAAAAAGAAAGAGAATGTTGGTAAAAAAAAAGAGAAAAATATGGTTGGCAGTAATTACCGTTAGTAAGTGGTTTTGTTTTTTATTCTTCAAATTATTTGAATAATTATTTTTTGGGGAGAATTCTAGTGTATCAAATATAAACTATGAGCAGCACAGTCGACACCATTGAACTTTCAAAGTTATATCGAAACTTTGATATTAATTGGTGAGACAAATAATATTTATACAAGTTATGGCTAGCTGCATAATCGACACCAATTAAGGTTCAAAGTTATATCGAAACTTTGATATTAATTGGTGAGACAAATAATGTTTCTACACGTTATGGCTATCTGCACAACCGACACCAATTAAGGTTCAAAGTTATATCGAACTTTGATATTAATTGGTGAGACAAATAATATTTATACAAGTTATGGCTAGCTGCATAATCGACACCAATTAAGGTTCAAAGTTATATCGAACTTTGATATTAATTGCTAAGACATATAAATATTTATATATGTTATGGCTAGTTGCACAATCGACACCAATTAAGGTTCAAATTTATATCGAACTTTGATATTAATTGGTAAGACAAATAATATTTATACAAGTTATGGCTAGCTGCATAATCGACACCAATTAAGGTTCAAAGTTATATCGAAACTTTGATATTAATTGGTGAGACAAATAATGTTTCTACACGTTATGGCTATCTGCACAATCGACACCAATTAATGTTCCAAGTTATATCGAAACTTTGATATTAATTGCTAAGACAACAAATATTTATACATGCTATGGCTGGCTGCACAATCGACACCAATTAATGTTCAAAGTTATAAACTTTGATATTAATTGGTCATACAAAGAATGCCGAATTTTTAAAAAGATGCAAAAAGACATACAAAAATTTCTTGTAAAAACATCAATCTTAGAGTTAGAAGCACCAACAGTTGATTGTTTACAAGTTTATTTAACTTTATTTATTTAACTGAGTTAGAATGGTTTTAATTCGTCAATACAAGATAAGGCTCGCTGCACATTCTATACGGATGAATTTCCAAAGTTTTATCGAAACCCTGATATTGATTGGTGACACAAAGAATTAGGAATTGCTGTAATAATATTGCCGTATAAAAACGGTTGGTGTTATTCTCATATTGCTGCTGTGACATAAAACATTTGAATCAAAACAAAAATAGCATCACAAGAATAGGGAATATGCATGAAAATTTTTTTTCAAATTTATTTTCAGAATATGAAAATACTGTTAATACTGTAATAATATTTAAAAACGAAATTAAAATCCGACAAATATCAATTAAGCTATAAGCTTTTAAAGATTATTATCTGTCTCTTTCTTGCAAAAATACTAAAAACGGAGTTTTACGTGTATTTTAAATGGTGAAAATGTAATATGACGTCACATAGCATATCAAGAGGGTTATCACCCTCTTTGTCTAATCGGGAATTTCAATCATTCATATCTCGCTTATTTTTAAAGTTATTTAAAAAATAATTTTACCTTGATATTTGTCAAGTAAACATGCTTCAATTCAAGTGAAAAAAAATTTTCATGCATATTCCCTACTGCCTGACGAAATGAATATTGATAAAAAGAAATTTTATGAAATAAAGAAAGATGCCAAGAATACGGTTTGCAGTACTCGTAAACAGACAGTGAATGGTGATAAAAAGAAAATTTGTGTATTCAATAATCCTGAAATTAGTATTCAAAATCTCGCCAAAGGCGCTATGGAGAGAAAATTTTTTAAATGGCTACTGTGAAATTAATACAATTAGTACCCCAGCGAAAAAATTGTAACACTCGATAGCGATCATATTTGTAAATAGTTTGTTGATTTTTAAATTAATATTTTTAATTAGTAATCTGATACCGATTTTAATCTATTATCGATTGGAAATTGTCGTCAACAGGTTTTATTTTCTGTTCCCGTTTAGCGCCTGACTTTGATGTAAAATTTACAAAATAGTTGGTATTTCCGAACACATAGGATATTGAAATATATTTTTGGTAAATGGAATATTTAGTCAAGCGATTTAGTTTTATATAAATCTTTCAGTCTGATTGGGCGAAGGATGATATGGAGATGTGGTGTTTGGTTTTATACCCCATTTTTTAGTGCTAATTGCTTCATAAGTTTTCCGGGGAAATTTTTGGCATTGTCTGATATTAAAAATTTTGTTGGTCCATAACGTTTCCACAAATTTTCTAATGATTCCGCCGTGTAGCCCTTGGGAGTGGAAGTGCTTTTAACCATTTTGAGAATCCATTCAAAATTACCAAACAGAAAATATGTATCTTCTTTCTGGTGCTTAGCAATATCTATGAAAGACAATCGGATATTAGTAAGAATATTTAATAGGGAATATGCATGAAAATTTTTTTTCACTTGAATTGAAGCATATTTACTTGACAAATATCAAGGTAAAATTACTTTTTAAATAACTTTAAAAATAAGCGAGATATGGATGATTGAAATTCCCGATTAGAAAAAGAGGGTGATACCCCTCTTGATATGTTATGTGACGTCATATTACACTTTCACCATTTAAAATACACGTAAAACTCCGTTTTTAGTATTTTTGCAAGAAAGAGACAGATAATAATCTTTAAAAGCTTATAGCTTCCTTGATATTTGTCGGATTTTAATTTCGTTTTTAAATATTATTACAGTATTAACAGTATTTTCATATTCTGAAAATAAATTTGAACAAAAATTTTCATGCATATACCCTATTGTCGTGTGTAAGATTATTTAATACGATATACCTATTTGTAGATGGTACTTCTGTGATTTCTTCGTTGTCAAACATTCATGAATGCGCGTCCGATATGTCATTCAATATCCCGTCAATATGTTGAATTTCGACATATTGCATCCGTCCTACTTCCGAATTTTCCGAACTATTTGGGATGATTGTACATATAAGTTATGGCATCCTTATCTGTTTCTTGAATAAAATGTTTCACCAAAAGGTAATCTCATTTCTCGTATGACCGTTGTTTTTCCGCGGGATAATTATTTAACTCTGGTCTGTGAGCAGTGTTTGTGGTTCATCATCGTACTGTTCGCCATAATGTTGTAATGTTCGCCGCCTCTGATAGCTCTTGAATTGTTTTCAGTATCGGAATTACATGAAGGTATTTGAATGTATCTCGACTTGCACATGACCATATCAAATACGTCACCTCCGGGTGATATTTCGTAGTTGGATGACTTTTTCTTTCTTGAAATGTCCTCTACTTTATTAAAATTAAAACTTTACATTTGTGAATGCATGTTTCAGCTTTCAAGCTAACATCAGACTGTAAAAAGGAGTATAAATTATCTGCCTTATATACCCAAAAAGGTGGAATGTTGTGACGTCATAAATTAAAAAACAAAACAAATTTTTAACAAGTACAGACCAAAAAAAAAACAACAAAATTGTACGAAAATATTTAAAATAAAACCTATTTTGACAAAATGGAAACCCGACTTCAAAAATCAAATATTCTATAACAAAAAATGCACTTAAAAGTAAAAAAATTATTGCATATTCTTGTGACAATTTTAGTTCACCTAAGCAAAAATTTTAAAATATATATGTACAATTATTGTTATTTTTGGAGTCGGTGTCAGCTTAGAGAAATTCACATAAATTTTGGACACCGCCTCCAAAAATAACAATAATTGTACATATATATTTAAAAATTTTTGCTTAGGTGAACTAAAATTGGCACAAGACTATGCAATAATTTTTTTACTTTTTAGTGCATTTTTTGTTTTTGAATATTTGATTTTTGAACTCGGGTTTCCATTTTGTCAAAATAGGTTTTATTTCTCACTTTTTAGTGACTTTGAAGTTCTATAACTGATTTTATTTGTCTAAATATGGGTAGACCAACTAAACGACCTACTAACTTTTAGTGCATTTTGTTATAACACATTTTTTTTATGCGTTTTTTTTTTTTTTAATTTTTAGTGCATTTTTTCATAACAGATTTTCAGTTTTTTTACAAGCATTTTGTTTATTTTTTGTAAAAATTTTTTTTTGGGGTCGGTTTTTTATTGTAAAAAATTTTTTACAATAGTTGGTTTTTAAAAAAATTATCTTATTTTCCCATTATGAGTATACCCTTTCAAAAAAAAAAAAAAAATTCGCAGAAATCGGTTATCACATATAAAATGAGGATTTTCCTCGATTTCCCGGGAGTCCCCTCATCAGAATGCGTTTTGGTGCCAATGGGACCAATGGGAAACCAAATCCTTTAAAACAAAACAAAAAAATTTAAAATCAGTTCATAAATGACGGAGTTCTGAGGTGACACACAAAAAAGAAAAAAAAATACAGACGAATTGAGAACCATCCTCCTTTTTGAAGTCGGGTTAAAAATCAACAGCAACTAAAAAAATATTTTTGTAAAATAATAAAAATAAAAAAACCATTTTGATTTAAAATTATTCGATAAATACTTTTTAATAAATTCTTATTATTCTGAAAGAATTGGATGATTCGATAGTTAAAAGAAAGGGTAATCGTGTAGACTTGTACACCTCCATATTTCCAAATTTAGGAAGGAAAAAAATTTTTTTAGTTGTTTTTTTAAAAATATTTTCATACAATTTTGTGGTTTTTTTGTCACAATATTCTAACTTTTAGGGTATTTAAGGCAGACAAATTTAGGGTCCCTTTCACAGTCTGATGATAGCTTGAAAGCTGAAACATGTAAAGTTATAATTTTAATAAAGTGGCAACAATCGATTGTTGCTTAATAATGCATATAAAATACGGCTTCATCTACTTCTGCTATGAAATCTAAAATTTTAACAGTGGCATCATATACCTGTATTTTGTCGGTGATTTCATTCCCTCTTAAATCGGTTTTCTTGATCGTACGTCTGTGGAGTTTTACCGCAGGTTTTGTTATTGTAACATGGTGCAATCAGCATAAGTGGGCAAAGTTTGACTTCACTCAGCTCTGAGTGAGAGGTAGGAAGAGAGATAGAGTAAATGCAGGGTACCTACCAATTATTATTATTTTCTTTTTTTAACTTAAACATTTTCTGAAAAAATATAATAATACCAACTCTGTTTTATGGTCACTATTATTCAAAGTATTCAATACATACAATACATTGAATACATACTCTGGAATTTTGAACTGATAATTTATGGCATAAAATATACCTTTATAATATATATGTGTATGAATAAAATATAAATGTTATATAAATTATGAAATAAAAATCTTTTGATCTTTTACGTTTACCGCTTGATCGGAGAACTAATAAACAATTATTTACCTGATTTAAGTATTTTTTCTTCGTAGGGGGTATAGTATAGTGTCATTGGAATTTGATGGCGCTGGATACAATAACGGTTTAATTGGACTTTTAAAAAAAAATCCCTGAATTAAAAAATATTTTATCATTTCATTGTATCATACATCAGCAGGCTTTATGCATGAACAGCCTTTCAGTTACGGAAATTGAAAATATTCCTAAATATTCCGAAAACTATTCCTAAATTGATTGAATAAATTATTGGGCAATTATTGGTAGGCAACCTGTATTGAAACATACACTCACATAGCTTATGGAGAGCCCAGTGGCTCCGAAGAGCCGTCCATGCCCACTTATTGGTGATTTTAGTTATTTTCTAGATATCATTAATTACACCATCGTCACATCAGCGTCTAAAAGTTATAAATTTCAACTGGAGTTTGATATACTTGGAGTCTGATGATTTTGACCCCGATCTGATCAAAATTTTATAAATTTGTGCGATTTAAATATGGTTTTTATGATGCAGTTGGAAGAGTGTTCTTCAACATATGGATGAAAATTTAAATCATTATACCAATTTGATTACCTATTCTGTAGGGATAAAATACCACCTGGGAAAGTAACTAAAATTTTTTTTAAAAATAATATTTCAAAACTTTGTCAATCTTACATAAATTTATACAACCATACCAAATTTCAGCTTTTCTATGCTACGTAGGTATAAATTACTACACTGTTTGACAAATATTCAAATTTCAAAAAAAAAATTTTGCAGAAAATTAAAACTTTTCAGAAAATTTAAATTTTGTAAAAAATTAAAATTTTGATAAAAAAATTAAATTTTTTAAATGATTTAAATTTAAAAAAACAATTGGTTTTCAAAAAAATTCAAAATTTTCAAAAAAATTCAAATTTAAAAAATAAAATTTTCAAAAAAATTCAAAAAATTTATTTTAATTTAATTTAAAAAATCTCTAAGTACGCATTTTATCATTTTTAAACGAGTAGCAACTATTTTTTTATTTTTATCCAATAACAAAAATAAATTAAATCATGGAATTTTTTGAAGATATGCATGGGCCATTAATCTAACATTAGTGGCCCACTAATGTAATTCGATCATCGGCCAATTATTGCTACTCATTCATGGGCCAACCATAGGCTAAATAGCTGGCCGATTATACAACTGACGGCGCTGATACCAGATCCATGGGCCGGTCATCAACCATTTGTTGTCCAATACTGTTATTTCAATCATTGGCCAAACACTGTAAACCATTCATCGGCCAGTCACCGGCAAAATTGTATGCCTGGCGGATCCTACGCGGGTTATAGCACTAACAAACTTGGAGTAAAAATATTGTGATAAATATGCGGACATGGCGAAACTGTAACTATACAGAACTGGTTGAACTGTACAGAACCCTAAAATAATGATTAATCATTTAATACTATCTTTTCGAAAACATTCAACACAAATTGATTTCCACGCACATTCCTGCTATGATCCAGAAAAGTATGGAATTAGAATTATATTTAGCAAAATCACACCATTGTGTAGAAATAATGTGTTAGCTATATAGGTGATGTATTTTCTTGACAGAATTAACTTATTTTAATTAACGTACAAATATCTGTGAGATTTATTATGTTAGCCCTTGGGTTCAGGTTGATTGAATTAAAGTCGGGACTAAGTGCTGGCCATTGCATTGTTCAATTCCAGAGTATACTTCCAATAAAAAATAACAATTTTAAATTAAAAATACAAAAAATTTTTTATTAATAAAAAAATTAATTACTTAATTACATTTTTTAAATTACAAAATAATTTTAATATTTTAAAAATGTATTTATAATATATTTCGGCTTGGATGAGGAATAAAGTCGTTTATTTTAATAAAATTTAAAAATACTTAAGTAAAATACTGGACTGACACATTTAAAATATCATAATAAATTAAAAAAACAATAAAAACAGATTAAAAAAAACAAAAAATTGTCAATATTATTTTCAGGATCCACAACGATGATTATTTTGTTTACTATATTGTCTACCATATTCTTATCTTCTTTCTTCAACATTCATCTCTTTCTTCTTATCAAATTACAACATACAAGTTTCGAGAAATCTTAGAAAATTCATAGGTTTTAACTATGCAACTAGCCATAATTTATATTTACATATTAATAAACACATTCTTCCAATTCTCCCCAAAACAAAATTCAATTCAATTGAAAAACAAACAAAATCACACTCAATAACTGTTATTAATAAATAGTCAATAAATTTTGTGCTGGTTTTAAATGTTTTAAATCACAATTTTGATAAAAACAGCCACCGTTTTTTATACAGCAAACTTGCATTCTTTGTGTCGCTTGTTTGTGCAGACAGCCATAATTTGTATTTGCATATTAAACACATGCTTATTAAAACTTATTAACTAAATTTGACAAAAACAAAATCACACACAAATTATATTCAATAAACTCCTAACATTAGGATTGATCCAATTCTCTCCAAAACAAAATTCAATTCAATTAAAAAACAAAGAAATTCGCACTCAATAACTATTATCAATAAATTGTCAATAAATTTTGTGCGGGTTTGAAATGTTTAAAATCACAATTTTGATAAAAACAACCACGGTTTTTTATACAGCAAACTTGCATTTTGTGTCGCCAATTAATCGCGGTCGCTTGTGCAGACAGCCATAGTTTGTATTTGCATATTAAACACATTCTTATTAAAACTTATTAACTAAAAAATTTGACTAAAACAAAATCACAAACAAATTATATTCAATAAACTCCTAACATTAGGATTGATCCAATTCTCTCCA